>JALDNG010000036.1:2805000-2820000 GCA_024349245.1 Neodontobutis hainanensis
ACACGTAAAACGCCTACAACACGTAAAACACTTAAAACACTTAAAACACTTAAAACACCTACAACACCTACAACGCCTACAACACCTACAACACGTAAAACGCCTACAACACGTAAAACACCTACAACGCCTACAGCGCCTACAACACCTAAAACACGAAACGCCTACAACACGTAAACACTTAAAACACTTAAAACACTTAAAACACCTACAACACCTACAACGCCTACAACACCTACAACACGTAAAACGCCTACAACACGTAAAACACCTACAACGCCTACAGCGCCTACAACACCTAAAACACGTAAAACGCCTACAACGCCTAAAACACCTACAACACCTAAAACGCCTAAAACGCCTACAACGCCTAAGACACCTACAACGCCTACAACGCCTACAACGCCTACAACACCTACAACACCAACAACGCCTACAACGCCTACAACACCTACAACGCCTAAAACACCTACAACACCTAAAACGCCTAAAACGCCTACAACGCCTAAAACGCCTACAACACCTACAGCGCCTACAACGCCTACAACACCTACAACACCTACTGAAGAAGAACAGAGCCTTTGTGAAAACTGCCCCTTTGCCTTAGTCCTGCTTTAGACCTGCTTTAGTCCTGGTTTAGACCTGGTTTGGTCCTGCTTTAGACCTGCTTTAGTCCTGCTTTAGTCCTGGTTTAGACCTGGTTTAGACCTGGTTTAGACCTGCTTTAGTCCTGGTTTGTTCCTGCTTTAGACCTGGTTTAGTCCTGCTTTAGACCTGCTTTAGTCCTGGTTTGGTCCTGCTTTAGACCTGCTTTAAACCTGCTTTAGTCCTGGTTTAGTCCTGGTTTGGTCCTGCTTTAGACCTGCTTTAGTCCTGCTTTAGTCCTGCTTTAGTCCTGCTTTAGTCCTGCTTTAGACCTGCTTTAGTCCTGCTTTAGTCCTGCTTTAGTCCTGCTTTAGTCCTGCTTTAGTCCTGGTTTGGTCCTGCTTTAGACCTGCTTTAGTCCTGCTTTAGTCCTGCTTTAGTCCTGCTTTAGACCTGCTTTAGTCCTGGTTTAGAACTGGTTTAGAACTGGTTAGTTTTTCATTTTAAATGATGTTGCTCTCGACAAAGTTTCAGTTTTCTTTGTCTCAGAGTGATACAGTTTTAAGGCACAAGAAGGATCTCTGGGTTCTTGACGTCCAGCCTAACTTCATGAATAAATGAAGTCCTAACTTTGTGTTAAATGTATTCCTCTGGTGTGTTCACGGCCTGAGCTAAAGCCGCTGGAGGTGAGTTTGCAGAATACAGAGCTGGATGTACTTCAGCAGAGTCAGAGCCAAAGCTCCCAGGACACATCCGTCTTCAGCCGAGATCGGACCGAGCCCGAACTGATCGACGTTGGACTTGATTTACGTCTTCATCTGTCTCTGCTCCGTCCTGTCTCCGGACCTCTCTGTCCCGCTTCAGCACCGCAGAGACAAACTGTCAGAAGTATTACCAAAGAAAATATTTGTCCCAAGGATAAAGTTGTCTGAAGAGCAGACACTTTTAGATAATAACAGGATTGAATGTGGCGTTTCAGCACAAAGTGTCACTGGGTCTAACGTCGGGTCGCAGAGGTTTTTCCGAAGCAGGGAGCTTGTTAATGAAACATGCTAAAGCTTGTAAGGCGGCTGTTACGTGCCTGAGAGTGCGTGGCTTTACAGTGAGCTTACCTTTTTCAATTACACGCTTAAAAGTGTGCTTTATTCAATTTTTTTACAAATTTGCAGAGATTTCAAACGACCTTCTTTCACGTTGTCATTATGGGGTTTTGTTTTTAATGTATTTTGGATTAAGGCTGTAAAAATGTGTAAAAAGAGAAGCACTGTAAAAACAGAGCCAGGAGCTCAGTGGAAAAAAGAAATGAAGGAAGTTTGGAGAGGTTTTGTAAATGTAAAACCTGTGAAGTTGCTCTAAACACACGACGGGCTCAGGTTAGTGCTGCTCTGGTCCTGCTTTTAGAGAAAATGTGTTAAAACATGACACCTTTTCCAGGAGAGCTCTCTAACAGGAAGACTAATGGAAATAGGCCTTATTCATCACTCTGGTATTTCTTTCCAACACAAAAGCTCCTGAGTTTTAGTAAACGTGTCCTTTTGCTGCACTCTTCATCACATTAGAGCGAATAAACAGGACAGACTCAGTTCCCATTGGGCCCCTGTGGGAGAGACATCCCTGAAGCCTGCAGAGTGTGAGGCCGTTATGTCCTAATGATGCGTTTTTAGGGTCCGGCCTCTAAACACATGTCGATAATCAACGATTTTACAATTAGACTTCTGAGGGATTCATTTAAAGCATGTGTATCGGAGCCGCACAAACGCACACAGAGGCACTTTAAGGTTTCACTGATTCACTCGAAAAGAGGTTCAGTGGTTTGTGAAATACTCCTGGACGGGCTCCAGGAGAGGACGGGCTCCAGGAGAGGACGGGCCGCCGGAGACGACGGGCTCCAGGAGAGGACGGGCTCCCGGAGAGGACGGGCTCCCGGAGGGGACGGGCTCCCGGAGAGGACGGGCCCCCGGAGAGGACGGGCTCCCGGAGAGGACGGCCCCCCGGAGAGGACGGGCTCCCGGAGAGGACGGCCCCCCGGAGAGGACGGGCTCCCGGAGAGGACGGCCCCCCGGAGAGGACGGGCTCCCGGAGAGGACGGGCTCCAGGAGAGGACGGCCCCCCGGAGAGGACGGGCTCCAGGAGAGGATGGGCTCCAGGACCAGGGACAAACGGATCAATTAATTGATCAAAAACCTGTCTGACAATGATTCTGCTACTTTCTCATCTTTATTAAAAATTCCAAACTCTAAAAAACACATTTATCGGCTCCAACCCTGAAGCAGCAGGTGTTGTGTTCACCAACAGCAGGGTAAGCGCCTGCTTCAGACTCCATTTCCCACGATGCCTCTGGGTGTGAGCTGGTCCCGCTCTGTTCCCTGAGGCCGAGCTGGAACCGTTCTCCTCCATCTGCCGTCTCAGAAGTTTGTCTCTGCAGCGTCGTCTGGGTCGACTTCAGGCTCTGTGTGTTTTGTTTGTTTTTTGTCGTTGAAAGGAGTTTTTGGAGAATATTTTTCATTTTTTTTCTTAGGCACAGCTCCATCTGTCGCCTCCAGAACCCTCTGCTCTGGGATTTTACAGCCTACTTTTGGTCTGAAAACAACGCCTACGATACGTCTAATAACACAAATCTATTCTATTACTTTTCTATTAATTTATGCAAATGACTCATCTGAAATGAAGTTGGTCTTTTAGCAAAGGCTCCTTTTTTGGCATTTCTTGGTTGTTTTTCTTTATGTAAATCTAAAAGCACTCATCAGGGTTTCGCTCTCGGTAAATGACATTAACCCTGGACTCTCTGGATTCCACTGCGAGGAGAGAAAAGAGACTCTCTTTTCCATTAAATATTGTCCACTTCAACACTCGTGCCCCTGTGTCCAGTGTTAGTTAGTGGCCTGATGAATACAAGAGTTACTTATCTTTGATTTCAGGACCAATCGTTAAATTAGAATCAGACCTGACTTTATTTCCACTGGGTCTTGCATCGTAGAGACATTTTTATTAAAGTGGCCTGAAAATCTGAAGATTTTTAACTCCGGCTCGAGATATTGCCTGTTTTTTTTTTAAAGGGTATATTTCAGATACAAAAGCTATTATTTAGCCCTCGAGGCTGAGGGAACGCTCCAGCTTCACACATCAGCCGAACATTTATGAACAGAGTATTTCAAACCAACAGGATAGACTTTGGTTTGTCAAACCGCTCCTGTCCTTTTATTAGCCTCTCTTTTATGTTTGTGCTTTAAAATCTGAACTGTTTACAGACCGAACGTCTGTAAACAGAACGTGGCGTTTTGGTAAAAGAAGCAGGACTTATTTGTTGAGGTGTGGAACAAAAGTGTTCACGTCTGTTCCTAAATCTGTTCAGAGTTATTCCGAGATCTGAGGAGCTCCTCGTTCAGTTCTGAGGCTCTGTTTGACACATGTCCTTTAGACTGAGTGGACCTGAGACACACTGAGAGACACTGAGAGACACTGAGAGACGCCGAGAGACACTGAGAGACACTGAGAGACGCCGAGAGACACTGAGAGACACTGAGAGACGCCGAGAGACACTGAGAGACACTGAGAGACACTGAGAGTCGCCGAGAGACGCCGAGAGACACTGAGAGTCGCCGAGAGACGCTGAGACACACTGAGAGACACTGAGACACACTGAGAGACACTGAGAGACACTGAGAGTCGCCGAGAGACGCCGAGACACACTGAGAGACACTGAGAGTCGCCGAGAGACGCTGAGACACACTGAGAGACACTGAGACACACTGAGAGACACTGAGAGACACTGAGAGTCGCTGAGACACACTGAGAGACACTGAGAGACACTGAGACACACTGAGAGACACTGAGAGACACTGAGAGTCGCCGAGAGACGCTGAGAGACACTGAGAGACACTGAGAGTCGCCGAGAGACGCTGAGACACACTGAGAGACACTGAGACACACTGAGAGACACTGAGAGACACTGAGAGTCGCCGAGAGACGCCGAGACACACTGAGAGACACTGAGAGACACTGAGAGTCGCCGAGAGACGCTGAGACACACTGAGAGACACTGAGACACACTGAGAGACACTGAGAGACACTGAGAGTCGCTGAGACACACTGAGAGACACTGAGAGTCGCCGAGAGACGCTGAGACACACTGAGAGACACTGAGAGACACTGAGAGTCGCTGAGACACACTGAGAGACACTGAGAGACACTGAGAGTCGCTGAGACACACTGAGAGACACTGAGAGACACTGAGAGTCGCCGAGAGACGCCGAGACACATCGAGAGACGCCGAGAGACGCTGAGAGACGCCGAGAGACGCTGAGAGACAGGGAGCAGCTTCTGATCCATCCTTCACTCAGCTGGACCGATCAACACCGACTCTGTCCGACTGAGGCCGACAGCAGGAAAACAAGACATCCCAGTCCCCCGGGACAAACTGAGAAACATACTGTAATACAACGCTTTATAGAAACTAAACCAGGGCTGGACCAGGTCTAAACTGGGTTTTAACCAGGTGTAAACATCAGTCCTGAGTCTGGATGAAGGTTAGAACCTGGTCTTGTTTGGTTCTGGTCTTGTTTGGTTCTGGCCCGGCCCTGGTCTTGTTTGGTTCTGGCCCGGCTCTGGTCTTGTTTGGTTCTGGTCTTGTTTGGTTCTGGCCCGGGTCTGGTCTTGTTTGGGTCTGGCCCGGCCCTGGTCTTGTTTGGTTCTGGCCCGGCCCTGGTCTTGTTTGGTTCTGGCCCGGCTCTGGTCTTGTTTGGTTCTGGCCCGGCCCTGGTCTTGTTTGGTTCTGGCCCGGCTCTGGTCTTGTTTGGTTCTGACCCGGCCCTGGTCTTGTTTGGTTCTGGCCCGGCCCTGGTCTTGTTTGGTTCTGGCCCGGCTCTGGTCTTGTTTGGTTCTGGCCCGACTCTGGTCTTGTTTGGGTCTGGCCCGGGTCTGGTCTTGTTTGGTTCTGGCCCGGGTCTGGTCTTGTTTGGTTCTGGCCCGGCCCTGGTCTTGTTTGGTTCTGGCCAGGCTCTGGTCTTGTTTGGGTCTGGCCCGGGTCTGGTCTTGTTTGGTTCTGGTCTTGTTTGGTTCTGGCCCGGCCCTGGTTTTGTTTGGTTCTGGCCCGGCCCTGGTTTTGTTTGGTTCTGGCCCGGCTCTTGTCTTGTTTGGTTCTGGCCCGGCTCTGGTCTTGTTTGGTTCTGGCCTGGCTCTGGTCTTGTTTGGGTCTGACCCGGCCCTGGTTTTTTTTGGTTCTGGCCCGGCTCTGGTCTTGTTTGGTTCTGGTCTTGTTTGGTTCTGGCCCGGCCCTGGTCTTGTTTGGTTCTGGCCCGGCTCTGGTCTTGTTTGGGTCTGGTCTTGTTTGGTTCTGGTCTTGTTTGGTTCTGGCCCGGGTCTGGTCTTGTTTGGTTCTGGCCCGGCTCTGGTCTTGTTTGGGTCTGGCCCGGCCCTGGTCTTGTTTGGGTCTGGCCCGGCCCTGGTCTTGTTTGGCCCTGGTCTTGTTTGGTTCTGGCCCGGCCCTGGTCTTGTTTGGGTCTGACCCGGCTCTGGTCTTGTTTGGTTCTGGCCCGACTCTGGTCTTGTTTGGGTCTGGCCCGGGTCTGGTCTTGTTTGGTTCTGGCCCGGGTCTGGTCTTGTTTGGTTCTGGCCCGGCCCTGGTCTTGTTTGGTTCTGGCCAGGCTCTGGTCTTGTTTGGGTCTGGCCCGGGTCTGGTCTTGTTTGGTTCTGGTCTTGTTTGGTTCTGGCCCGGCTCTGGTCTTGTTTGGGTCTGGTCTTGTTTGGTTCTGGCCCTGCCCTGGTCTTGTTTGGTTCTGGCCCGGCTCTGGTCTTGTTTGGGTCTGGTCTTGTTGGGTCTGGCCCGGGTCTGGTCTTGTTTGGTTCTGGTCTTGTTTGGTTCTGGCCCGGCTCTGGTCTTGTTTGGGTCTGGTCTTGTTTGGTTCTGGCCCGGCCCTGGTCTTGTTTGGTTCTGGCCCGGCTCTGGTCTTGTTTGGTTCTGGTCTTCTTTGGTTCTGGCCCGGCCCTGGTCTTGTTTGGGTCTGGCCCGGCCCTGGTCTTGTTTGGTTCTGGCCCGGCTCTGGTCTTGTTTGGGTCTGGTCTTGTTTGGTTCTGGCCCGGCCCTGGTCTTGTTTGGTTCTGGTCTTGTTTGGTTCTGGCCCGGCCCTGGTCTTGTTTGGTTCTGGCCCGGCTCTGGTCTTGTTTGGTTCTGGTCTTGTTTGGTTCTGGCCCGGCCCTGGTTTTGTTTGGTTCTGGCCCGGCCCTGGTTTTGTTTGGTTCTGGCCCGGCTCTTGTCTTGTTTGGTTCTGGCCCGGCTCTGGTCTTGTTTGGTTCTGGCCTGGCTCTGGTCTTGTTTGGGTCTGACCCGGCCCTGGTCTTTTTTGGTTCTGGCCCGGCTCTGGTCTTGTTTGGTTCTGGTCTTGTTTGGTTCTGGCCCGGCCCTGGTCTTGTTTGGGTCTGACCCGGCCCTGGTCTTGTTTGGGTCTGGCCCGGCCCTGGTCTTGTTTGGGTCTGACCCGGCCCTGGTCTTGTTTGGTTCTGGTCTTGTTTGGTTCTGGCCCGGGTCTGGTCTTGTTTGGGTCTGACCCGGCCCTGGTCTTGTTTGGGTCTGGCCCGGCCCTGGTCTTGTTTGGGTCTGACCCGGCCCTGGTCTTGTTTGGGTCTGGCCCTGCCCTGGTCTTGTTTGGGTCTGACCCGGCCCTGGTCTTGTTTGGGTCTGGCCCGGCCCTGGTCTTGTTTGGGTCTGACCCGGCCCTGGTCTTGTTTGGGTCTGGCCCTGCCCTGGTCTTGTTTGGGTCTGACCCGGCCCTGGTCTTGTTTGGGTCTGACCCGGCCCTGGTCTTGTTTGGCCCTGGTCTTGTTTGGTTCTGGCCCGGCTCTGGTCTTGTTTGGCTCTGGTCTTGTTTGGTTCTGGCCCGGCTCTGGTCTTGTTTGGGTCTGGTCTTGTTTGGTTCTGGCCCGGCCCTGGTCTTGTTTGGGTCTGGCCCGGCTCTGGTCTTGTTTGGGTCTGGTCTTGTTTGGTTCTGGCCCGGCCCTGGTCTTGTTTGGGTCTGGCCTGGCTCTGGTCTTGTTTGGTTCTCTCAGGACCTGCTGTTTGTCCGTCTTCGGTAAAACTTTCAGAAACATCTTTTTTAATGGGCAGGTTCAACAGAATGTGTGCTCGACCTGTGTGACTTCAAGGAAAAGGTATTGAGCACAGGTGAGTATGGACTCTGAGCGGGAGTTGACCTCATGACCTCACAAAAACAGACGTTCGAAGTACTGACCTTATCCTCAGGAGAAGGCGAGACCCCAGACTCCGGCCCAGGGCAGCTTCAAACTGAAATAACATTTACTTCTATATAATTTACAAGTGTCTGTGCAGCACCTCCCGACGAAGAGGAGTTCTGATCTGTGGATAAAGCTGTGCCCGGTTCACCTGCTGCAGAGCTGTTCTGTCAAGAGTCTAAATAAAGTCGGACTAAAGGGAGAAGGGCTCCCGACTGTTTTTAGTTTGGGTTTTACCGACTTCCTCAGGCCTGGCTGAGAACAAAGTTATCTGACAAGTATCACAGCTAAAGGGGACGGCCTGACGATTACAATAACTCTATTAAATACATTTCATCAGCTCAAAAAAGTTCATGTGTGATACGGAAATTAACACCAGACCTTTTCTGACGTGTTTACTGAACATTAAAAAAGAAGGAGAAAGAAAGTTTTTAACTAACGTTGTTATAAAAATTATAAAAAATAGTGGAACAAAAGTTTTAAAAAATAATTTTGATTGAAAAAAAATATTAAAAATAATTGAAGTTCACTAAGATTTACAAATTGTAACGTGATGTGTAAAAAGTACATAAAAATATTTTTTTAAATGTATAATTTCGATCTGTTAAAGAACTTCGTCTAGTTTCACTGGGTACATTATTTTACTGAAAGACAATATCTCTGAAACTGTGAGCTCCTGGTCCATTAAATACTGTGAGATTGTATTTAAACCTGGTCTAAATAAAGGATTTTAACCGCTTTAAAAGTTACAGACTTGAGTTTTCGTCTAAAGCTCAGTGACTGCAGTTAAATCTAAATGCAGCGTGTGTTTCCGGCTGAAGCTGCAGCAGTTTGTTAAAGCCTCGTCTCGTTGTCGCTGTGACAGACCGCTCCTTGTTAACGGCCGACCTCTCGACCCTTTGTTTGACAGCTCCCTCTGCTCCATCTCTGCAGCGGCGTCCGTCTCAGAGAAATATCGAACAACTGTCCGTCTCAGAGCAGAGGCGTTTGTCGAGTTTAGAGACGTTTTCTCTGAACTCGTTTTGTTTGTTGCAGTAAATCCAGACGAACACACGCTGTATTTCTTCTTCTTGTTTTAATAAATCCGTACTTAAGTCCAGTGGAGCTGACAGAAAGTCCCACGAGCTGTAGAAGGTGTCCTGACGTAGCCTCGTGAAGAGCCGTTTAATCCAGGAGCCTTAGACGTTCCCTGTTTTTACCTCAATGTGATCCATTCAGCACTTCCTGGTCCCTTCTTTTCTCACAACTCCTCAGAAGAGTTTGGAACCACTCAGTCTGGGTCAATACAAGTACTAATAACAGCATTAATACCACCCTGTGCAGGGCCCAGTGTGAAGCTTGTGTTTAGGAAGATCTGTTTGAGGCCTATCTTCGTCAAAGGGAAGTAATGATGTGTTCTGGTGGAAATGCAGCTGGCTTCAAACTAAACCCAGGGTAAATGTGTGTTCCTCGTGAATAAAACAGATAAACACGAGACTTTTCTGAAGTTTATCAATGTGTTTGACGAGGCCGCAGCTAAAATGGATAAGAACTAATTATTGAACACAAAATAATCGACCAGCTCTAAATCCATCAGGGCCAGTTTATTTAAGGCCACTTTTTCCAAGTATATTTTCTTTCTATTAAACACAGCACAAATTTGAGATCCTGCATACCTTTGTAAATAAACATGTTAAGCATGAGCTTGTTTATGAATCTGACGGTTCTCGACTGGTTCTCGGAGAAGGGCAGAAATGTTATTTAAAAACAGACAACCTTTTTGAGAGTAATAATCTTCTGTATCTTTCACAAACATTGTCAGGTTTGGTTCGACCCAATGAAGCGTTTTGCACAAGAATGATCTGAACCCGACGATGGCAATAAAACCTCCATCTTTAAAGATGCCTCCTTCACATTTACAATGGCACCCTAAAATGTAGTGTTTCCTCGACCTGTGAAATTTAATACAGACATTCTTTATAGTATTCTGAAAGAAATACAGAAAAGTCAATGAAGCGCACACCCGATCTACAACAGTCTTCTTATAAAAATATCAATTAAATCAATGAGCGGCGTCCATTTTGAATCAAAAAGGCTACATTGGTGTTTTTTCAGCTCCTCTGAGCTTTAAAAGTCTTTCACATAATCCTCACGCCTCTAAAACCAGCTGACCCCACCTTTAAAGACACAGATGAATGTGTTTTCAGTGAGCTCTGGTCCTGTCTGAACACTCTGACGTTACAGTCCTGAAGCCTCCTGTGTCTGCCAGCCACCTCCGTTTACAAACCTCTGCCTTTTTCTGCACCTTACAGAGTGTGCAGTGGGTTTAAACACATTCATGTATTCATCCCACTCACAGCAGAGGAGCAGGATGTACTTTTATTATTCCTCTTACGTTGTGTCACAGCATTTCAGTCTCTTCTATTTATTCACTTTTATAAACGTCCCTGAAGCATTAGTTCTTAAATATTTTAGTGAGGTACAAAATTCAGGTGTTTTTTTTTTTTTTCTCTTATTTCCATTTAACACTGCCCCACTTTCAACTTATAACTATTATTGGATGAAAGACGGAAACTAGAGCAAAAAGTAATGAAGACCCAGAACCAGACCAGGAACAGACCCGGAACCAGACCCGGAACCAGACCAGGAACAGACCTGGACGTCTGAATTGTTGTAGCTTCTGTTTGTCGAGGCCGGTGTTGTGCCTGACTGTCGGGACATGTGTGAGGGGGCGGAGACTCGCCTGGAGCTCCTCCCCCTGCGCTGTAGGACTGAGCCATGACTGTCGGGACATGTGTGAGGGGGCGGGCACTCGCCTGGAGCTCCTCCCCCTGCGCTGTAGGACTGAGCCATGACTGTCGGGACATGTGTGAGGGGGCGGGCACTCGCCTGGAGCTCCTCCCCCTGCGCTGTAGGACTGAGCCATGACTGTCGGGACATGTGTGAGGGGGCGGAGACTCGCCTGGAGCTCCTCCCCCTGCGCTGTAGGACTGAGCCATGACTGTCGGGACATGTGTGAGGGGGCGGGCACTCGCCTGGAGCTCCTCCCCCTGCGCTGTAGGACTGAGCCATGACTGTCGGGACATGTGTGAGGGGGCGGGCACTCGCCTGGAGCTCCTCCCCCTGCGCTGTAGGACTGAGCCATGACTGTCGGGACATGTGTGAGGGGGCGGAGACTCGCCTGGAGCTCCTCCCCCTGCGCTGTAGGACTGAGCCATGACTGTCGGGACATGTGTGAGGGGGCGGAGACTCGCCTGGAGCTCCTCCCCCTGCGCTGTAGGACTGAGCCATGACTGTCGGGACATGTGTGAGGGGGCGGAGACTCGCCTGGAGCTCCTCCCCCTGCGCTGTAGGACTGAGCCATGACTGTCGGGACATGTGTGGGGCGGGCACTCGCCTGGAGCTCCTCCCCCTGCGCTGTAGGACTGAGCCATGACTGTCGGGACATGTGTGAGGGGGCGGAGACTCGCCTGGAGCTCCTCCCCCTGCGCTGTAGGACTGAGCCATGACTGTCGGGACATGTGTGAGGGGGCGGAGACTCGCCTGGAGCTCCTCCCCCTGCGCTGTAGGACTGAGCCATGACTGTCGGGACATGTGTGAGGGGGCGGGCACTCGCCTGGAGCTCCTCCCCCTGCGCTGTAGGACTGAGCCATGACTGTCGGGACATGTGTGAGGGGGCGGGCACTCGCCTGGAGCTCCTCCCCCTGCGCTGTAGGACTGAGCCATGACTGTCGGGACATGTGTGAGGGGGCGGAGACTCGCCTGGAGCTCCTCCCCCTGCGCTGTAGGACTGAGCCATGACTGTCGGGACATGTGTGAGGGGGCGGGCACTCGCCTGGAGCTCCTCCCCCTGCGCTGTAGGACTGAGCCATGACTGTCGGGACATGTGTGAGGGGGCGGAGACTCGCCTGGAGCTCCTCCCCCTGCGCTGTAGGACTGAGCCATGACTGTCGGGACATGTGTGAGGGGGCGGAGACTCGCCTGGAGCTCCTCCCCCTGCGCTGTAGGACTGAGCCATGACTGTCGGGACATGTGTGAGGGGGCGGAGACTCGCCTGGAGCTCCTCCCCCTGCGCTGTAGGACTGAGCCATGACTGTCGGGACATGTGTGAGGCGGAGACTCGCCTGGAGCTCCTCCCCCTGCGCTGTAGGACTGAGCCATGACTGTCGGGACATGTGTGAGGGGGCGGAGACTCGCCTGGAGCTCCTCCCCCTGCGCTGTAGGACTGAGCCATGACTGTCGGGACATGTGTGAGGGGGCGGAGACTCGCCTGGAGCTCCTCCCCCTGCGCTGTAGGACTGAGCCAGATCATTTATAGCAGCTGCAGACTTTATAATGGATCTGGTTAATGTGCACTTTATTATTGTTGATAGTGACTTTTAACCTATTTGTGTTCTGTCGGTCACAGCAAGTTCTCAGGAAATGTCCTGTTTTAGTCAGTTCTTCTATTTAAACAAAGTTATAGATGGTCATAACTATTCACCCGTTCAGTCGCCAACACTGGGACAAGTTTAGCGTCTATCCCAGGACACTGCAACAGGAGGAACTCTAGAAGTCCAGAGTACATTTAAGGCATTACCCGTCACATTTAACCAGATTCAACACTTTTCATTCTAAATAGTTACTCAGCCACTCAAACGATCACCTTCTTCATAATGCTCCTTCTTTTGATCATCTCCCGTCTGTTGTTTCCTCAGAGTGCCGCTGAAGGTGGAGCAGGCCAACAACGCTCGAGATGCTCTGGCCAAAGCCGTCTACAGCCGACTCTTCGATCACGTCGTCACCAGAGTCAACCAGTGCTTCCCCTTCGACTCCTCGGCCAACTTCATCGGAGTCCTGGACATCGCCGGCTTCGGTCAGTGTCGAGAAAAACATTTAGCGTTTACAGTCAGGAAAGCCCCGGCAAACAAGACAAAGTAAAACCTCTGTCACAGCTGCTTTAACCCACATCAATCATTTAAACGGTTTCTTATTGAGTCCACATTTAAGAGTTTCTGTCTTCAGACGTTCACATCAACGATATCATTTATTAAAGCGAGAGAATAAAAGCCATGTCATGAGAAGTTATTTGTTAATTAAACGTTTGTTTTGTCAGAATACTTTGAGCACAACAGCTTCGAACAGTTCTGCATCAACTACTGCAACGAGAAGCTGCAGCAGTTCTTCAACGAGAGGATCCTCAAAGAGGTAAGAGCTGCCCGTGTTGTCTTTAAACTCTTTATTAAATAATGTGGCTGAAGGGCGCGACACACATCTTTATTCTGTTAAAGTCACTCAGACTAAAGAGAAAACCTCTCATTTTCTCCACCATCGTCCACTTTTATCTCTTTAATTTTCGCCTTCATTACACTTTCACGCGCCTCAGATTTCCATTTGTGATACATGAGTGCGTTTTAATACCAGCCTCTGTTCTCTCTGATAAACAGGTTTCTCTTTTTAAATAACACCTTTAAACTTACAGTGTAAAGAAGTGCTGCGGAAAGTTTCCTGAAGCAAAACAAGCATTAACTAAACAAGTTTACCTCAAATAAACTCAAACTGAGCGACTCCACCGCACCATACAGTTGTGCTGCGGAGCTTTGTGTGACCTTTGACCCTGTGTTCAAAATATCTGTCCCTAAATGTTGTGGGAGATCGCTGGAGCCCGTCTTGAGTGTTTGTTTTGGTCTGTTTCAGGAGCAAGAGCTGTATCAGAGAGAAGGACTGGGCGTCAACGAGGTGCACTACGTCGACAATCAGGACTGCATCGGTAAAAACTCTCCCTCTGTGTCTAAGAACATACTCACAAACCTGCTCAAAACCAGCTAAAACCTGTTAAAACCAGCTGAAACCTGCTCAAAACCAGCTAAAACCTGTTAAAACCAGCTGAACCCTGCTCAATACCAGCTAAAACCTGTTAAAACCAGCTGAACCCTGCTCAATACCAGCTAAAACCTGTTAAAACCAGCTGAACCCTGCTCAAAACCAGCTGAACCCTGCTCAAAACCAGCTAAAACCTGTTAAAACCAGCTGAAACCTGCTCAAAACCAGCTGAAACATGTTAAAAACCAGCTGAAACCTGTTATAAACCAGCTGAAACCTGCTCAAAACCAGCTGAACCCTGCTCAAAACCAGCTGAAACATGTTAAAAACCAGCTGAAACCTGCTCAAAACCAGCTGAAACCTGTTCAAATCCAACTCAAACCTGTTCAGAGCCAAAAGGCATTTGCTTCTAAGGTTTATCTTAATTTCAGTGGCTTAAACACAAATATGTTCATGAAAGAGTATTTTAGTTTTTTGTTCTAACCTCCTCCTTGATGGAGGTAGGTCGGGCCTGGTTAGTGCTCAGGTGGGTTTTCTCCAGATGCTTCAGACAACAAGGTGCTCTGAAGTCCACTCCTGACCTTAGAACACCTGGGCACCTTGGCTCAGGTGCGCACGTCAGCTAATCACACAGGACCAGGACCTCCCGGACCAGGACCTGGCACCCACAGGACCTCCTGGACCTGGCACCCACAGGACCTCTCGGACCTGGAACTGGCACCCACAGGACCTCCCGGACCTGGCACCCACAGGACCTCTCGGACCTGGCACCCACAGGACCTCCCGGACCTGGCACCCACAGGACCTCCCGGACCTGGCACCCACAGGACCTCTCGGACCTGGCACCCACAGGACCTCCCGGACCTGGCACCCACAGGACCTCCCGGACCTGGCACCCACAGGACCTCTCAGACCTGGACCTGGCACCCACAGGACCTCCCGGACCTGGCACCCACAGGACCTCCCGGACCTGGCACCCACAGGACCTCTCAGACCTGGACCTGGCACCCACAGGACCTCCCGGACCTGGCACCCACAGGACCTCTCGGACCTGGTACCCACAGGACCTCCCGGACCTGGAGAGGCTCCTGGTCCTGAGCTTTGTCCTGATTCTGTTCAGTTGAGTTGCTGCAGTAAAAGAAGACACATTTGTTTGTTCAGTGGCTCTCCTGAAACAGCTGTGGAGGCCAGAGTTAAACAAACCGGCTCCAAGTCTGCATCGTTTATGAACAAATGGAGACTAATAAACTCCAAAAGCGCCGTGTGCTTCTGTGACTTTATAAACCTTTATTACTGGAGGAAATAACATTCTCCCAGTTCTTAACTCTATCATTGAAACAGGACTTAAAAAGTTGTGTTTTCATAAAAATGGTTTTGAAAAGAAGCATCTGCAGTTTTCTGCTCAGACTC
>JALDNG010000036.1:2822500-2995000 GCA_024349245.1 Neodontobutis hainanensis
CACGGTGCTCACTTTGTCCTCTCTGTTCCAGAGTCAGGCTCACGGTGCTCACTTTGTCCTCTCTGTTCCAGAGTCAGACTCACGGTGCTCACTTTGTCCTCTCTGTTCCAGAGTCAGACTCACGGTGCTCACTTTGTCCTCTCTGTTCCAGATCTCAGAGTATCATTCATATTCTGTGAAAAATGGCCAAAGAATCTCAAATGGTGCCAGGGTTATGTAAACTTGTGAGCACAAATGTAACTCACATTTTGAAATGTGTGCAGTGTTTTATCACGTCAGTCACATTTTTGGTGTTTGTTTGTTTTGTTTGAGCAGGTTTTAACGTAGCCTGTCCGGCCGTGAGTACCTCTTGTTCTGTACACAGAAGTTAGTCTGGTCCCTGTTGCTTGCGTTCAGTTTCAAGGGCGGGGTTTACCAGAGGAACGTTGACCAAAGCCAGACGTGACGTAGAAAAAGGCGACACCACACAGCCGTTTAGCGTCGCTAGTTCACATGGCCAGCAGAAGAGCGGACACCGGGTTCAAAGTTTTAATCCATTGCTGTTTGTTGAAAACCAAGGTGAGAGCAGAAATAAACGGTGGTTGGTAGCTGTGCGAGCCGAGTTACGTTTTAATGGCGTGGTCAGCTGTGAGAAAGGGACCAGACCTCCTGCTTTAGAAAAAGGAGAACGGTCTGATATACCAGGCTCGTTTTGATTCTACTGTAGCTTGTAGAATGTGTCTCTTCTCTTTTCTTCTCCTGAGTCTCACTGAACATCTCTCTGTGTGGCTCAGATCCCCAGGAAGTCGAAGCTGACCGTGCACAGGAACGTGAGAGACGACGAGGGCTTCATCGTGAGACACTTCGCTGGAGCCGTGTGCTACGAGACGGTACGGGTTCACAGGAACACTCTGAAACTCAGAAACTGTCTCTAACTCTGACTCTAACGCTGACTCTGTCAGACACTGACTCTAACTCTGACTCTGACTCTGTCAGACTCTGACTCTAACTCTGACTTTAACTTTGACTCTGTCAGACTCTAACTCTGACTCTAGCTCTAACTCTGTCAGACACTGACTCTAACCCTGACTTTAACTCTGACTCTGTCAGACTCTGACTCTGACTTTAACTCTGACTCTGTCAGACTCTGACTCTGACTCTAACTCTGACTCTAACTTTAACTCTGTCTGACTCTGACTTTAACTCTGACTCTGTTAGACTCTGACTCTAACTCTGACTTTAACTCTGACTTTAACTCTAACTCTGTCAGACTCTGACTCTGACTTTAACTCTGACTCTGTTAGACTCTGACTCTGCCTTTGACTCTGACTCTAACTTTAATTTTAACTCTGACTCTGTGGGACTCTGTTGGACTCTGTTGGACTCTGTGGGACTCTGTTGGACTCTGTTGGACTCTGTTGGACTCTGTGGGACTCTGTTGGACTCTGTTGGACTCTGTGGGACTCTATGGGACTCTGTTGGACTCTGTTGGACTCTGTGGGACTCTATGGGACTCTGTTGGACTCTGTGGGACTCTGTGGGACTCTGTGGGACTCTGTTGGACTCTGTGGGACTCTATGGGACTCTATGGGACTCTGTTGGACTCTGTGGGACTCTATGGGACTCTGTTGGACTCTGTGGGACTCTGTGGGACTCTGTGGGACTCTGTGGGACTCTGTTGGACTCTGTTGGACTCTGTGGGACTCTGTGGGACTCTGTGGGACTCTGTGGGACTCTATGGGACTCTATGGGACTCTGTTGGACTCTGTGGGACTCTATGGGACTCTGTTGGACTCTGTGGGACTCTGTGGGACTCTGTGGGACTCTGTGGGACTCTGTGGGACTCTATGGGACTCTGTTGGACTCTGTGGGACTCTGTGGGACTCTGTGGGACTCTGTGGGAGGTGAGCTTTGTTTGAGAGACGCACAGATCAGATTAAAGGACATGCTCTTCATTCTAAAGACAAGCTCTCACACATCCACAACAACAAAACCTGTTCAAATCCACATTAAACCTGTTTAAATCCACCTTAAACCTGTTCAAATCCACCTTAAACCTGTTCAAATCCACCGTAAACCTGTTCAAATCCACCTAAAACCTGTTCAAATCCACCATAAACCTGTTTAAAATGGAGGGACTTAGACCGAACTCACAGAATGTTATGGCCTTAGCCCTCTTTTTTATTTGTGATCAACATTCATACTTTTTATAATAAAAACATTCATTATTAATGTTCAGTGTTAAACAGACTTCAGCCAACAGGGCCATCTTAGAAAAAAAACACAGAGCGGTCCCGACCGGTCTTTAACGTGACTTAGTCTCGGTCGGAGCGGTCCCGACCGGTCTTTAACGTGACTTAGTCTCGGTCGGAGCGGTCCCGACCGGTCTTTAACGTGACTTAGTCTCGGTCGGAGCGGTCCCGACCGGTCTTTAACGTGACTTAGTCTCGGTCGGAGCGGTCCCGACCGGTCTTTAACGTGACTTGGTCTCGGTCAGAGCGGTCCCGACCGGTCTTTAACGTGACTTAGTCTCGGTCAGAGCGGTCCCGACCGGTCTTTAACGTGACTTAGTCTCGGTCAGAGCGGTCCCGACCGGTCTTTAACGTGACTTAGTCTCGGTCGGAGCGGTCCCGACCGGTCTTTAACGTGACTTAGTCTCGGTCGGAGCGGTCCCGACCGGTTACACGAAGAACCAATCTTTAGAAACATTTCAAGGAAACAAACTGTAGCTGTTCAGTCAACAACGCCATTTCCGTTTATATTTTAGAGCATCTCCTCGACTGAACAGAATACTTGATAAGAAAATAAGCAATGGCCAAATAATAAAGTTAAAGTCCTGTGTTCTCATTAAAATTGTTTTGTTTCAGACGAAGTTTGTGGAAAAGAACAACGACGCGCTGCACATGTCTCTGGAGAGTCTGGTGAGCGAGTCCAAGGACCGCTTCGTCCGAGAGCTCTTCGAGAACTCCAACAACAGTAAAGACGTCAAACAGAAGGCCGGAAAACTCGGCTTCATCAGCGTCGGTAACAAGTTCAAGGTCAGTCCTCAGCCTTCCTCTGAGGGTCATCGAAGAGTCTGGTTTCTCTGGGACTCACTTTAGGAGCTTAGCTCGACCTCTGGTGACTTTACTCCCCTTTTCTGTCCCGCTCCTTTCTGTCTCAGAGTGAACTATTCCAGTCTGTGTGGATATAAAAGAGAGAAAAAAACTCCATAACTAAAACAAAAATGCAATGGAAATCCACAATAATGTAAAGAAACACCTTACAAAAAAAAGTCACAAAAGGCTTCAAAGACCAAGAAAGCCCTCCACAATTTGAGAGAACATTTAAAAAATCCAAAGCAAGGCTGCAAAGATGAGCCAGAACTACAATAAGTCAAAGTCAAAGAAGAGTTTATTGTCATTTCAGCAATGTACGAGTGCATAATGAAACAACACAACGTTTCTCCAGGAACAAGGTGCTATAAAACAAGAACCTATATATATAAAAATGCACAAGGTGCAAACAGACAGCACAAGACAGTAGAGCAGACCAGAATACAGGTCAATGTAAAAGTGACTGTAGTGATTGTATAAAGTAAAAATAATTTAATAATATAAAAAAAAATAAAACAGAACAACAGGGCGAACACTAAAACCTCCGTCCACCAGAGGGCAGGCTCCAAAAGCAGAAATATAAGGAGAAACCCAATGTGACTTTACAAGAGTAGAAATCCTGGTACAAGAGATGGCTCCGGTCTCTAGAGCTAAGTTTTTACCACGCGGCAACTCGTTTATGCGATCTGAAAACTATTGTTTACTCTGCAGTAAAAGCCGAAATGCCCCGATGTAATCGGTGAATAGGCAATGGGTGGATTACATCCATGTTTATTTACAATCTAGGGTTCAGGCGGTCTTCTACAACAGTTAACCTTTCCAAGAGTATCGTATGTCGACATGTTTCCACCGAGGTTACAGGAGGCCAGAGGTTTTCCTCCTGTCCGACTACAGGGGGCGCTGTCATCCTACAGCTGCAGGTAGAAAGAAGGCTGAATCTGAAAAACGTTCCCAAGTCTTTTTTCAGAGGCTCTTCCAGCAACAGAAGAAGGGATTATTTTGTGGTGGTTCTGAGAATTTTGAAGAAATTAGGTGCATTTTATTAAACCTGAGAACAAACATTCAGTTCAGGGAACTTTGGAACTTGGAGTTTGTCGCAACTTCAATAAATATGAAAAATAACTCGAGCACAACGTCAAGAACCTACAGAGAGTGCAGCAGATATAAAAACTGTTTAATTCTGACACTTCTTCTAAAGTCTGTACTATCTCCAAACTCTTTCACAAACACACCTCGGTTCATGGCTGAACTGAAGACTGGTTTTCCAAGGACATTGAAAGCATCACTTCTGCAGAAATGAGTTTTCTTTAAAAGCAGGTGATATGTTTGTTAATGTTTGAACTCAGGGGAAATAAAGACAAGTGTACTTCAAATCAACTTCTTAGTGTTAAACTAATATCAGGATCCTTCAGTGTATTTATGATAAATGAAGACTCGAGTGGTCTGTATCTGTCGGAACGTTCTCCAACTCTCTCCAGCTCCAGTAAACGCTCAGAGTTCACAGCACGAGACCAGACTTTGTCCTCCCGGCTGATGGGATTTTACAGCACTGAGCCTCTGTCCTCCCGGCTGATGGGGTTTTACAGCACTGAGCCTCTGTCCTCCCGGCTGATGGGGTTTTACAGCTCAAGCCTCTGTGTCCTCCCGGCTGATGGGGTTTTACAGCACTGAGCCTCTGTCCTCCCGGCTGATGGGGTTTTACAGCACTGAGCCTCTGTCCTCCCGGCTGATGGGGTTTTACAGCACTGAGCCTGCGTCCTCCCGGCTGATGGGGTTTTACAGCTCAAGCCTCTGTCCTCCCGGCTGATGGGGTTTTACAGCACTGAGCCTGCGTCCTCCCGGCTGATGGGGTTTTACAGCTCAAGCCTCTGTCCTCCCGGCTGATGGGGTTTTACAGCACTGAGCCTCTGTCCTCCCGGCTGATGGGGTTTTACAGCTCAAGCCTCTGTCCTCCCGGCTGATGGGGTTTTACAGCACTGAGCCTCTGTCCTCCCGGCTGATGGGGTTTTACAGCACTGAGCCTCTGTGTCCTCCCGGCTGATGGGGTTTTACAGCTCAAGCCTCTGTGTCCTCCCGGCTGATGGGGTTTTACAGCACTGAGCCTCTGTGTCCTCCCGGCTGATGGGGTTTTACAGCTCAAGCCTCTGTGTCCTCCCGGCTGATGGGGTTTTACAGCACTGAGCCTCTGTCCTCCCGGCTGATGGGGTTTTACAGCACTGAGCCTCTGTCCTCCCGGCTGATGGGGTTTTACAGCACTGAGCCTCTGTCCTCCCGGCTGATGGGGTTTTACAGCACTGAGCCTCTCTGTCCTCCCGGCTGATGGGGTTTTACAGCACTGAGCCTCTGTCCTCCCGGCTGATGGGGTTTTACAGCACTGAGCCTCTGTGTCCTCCCGGCTGATGGGGTTTTACAGCACTGAGCCTCTGTCCTCCCGGCTGATGGGGTTTTACAGCACTGAGCCTCTGTCCTCCCGGCTGATGGGGTTTTACAGCTCAAGCCTCTGTGTCCTCCCGGCTGATGGGGTTTTACAGCACTGAGCCTCTGTGTCCTCCCGGCTGATGGGGTTTTACAGCACTGAGCCTCTGTCCTCCCGGCTGATGGGGTTTTACAGCTCAAGCCTCTGTGTCCTCCCGGCTGATGGGGTTTTACAGCACTGAGCCTCTGTCCTCCCGGCTGATGGGGTTTTACAGCACTGAGCCTCTGTCCTCCCGGCTGATGGGGTTTTACAGCTCAAGCCTCTGTGTCCTCCCGGCTGATGGGGTTTTACAGCACTGAGCCTGCGTCCTCCCGGCTGATGGGGTTTTACAGCTCAAGCCTCTGTGTCCTCCCGGCTGATGGGGTTTTACAGCACTGAGCCTGCGTCCTCCCGGCTGATGGGGTTTTACAGCTCAAGCCTCTGTCCTCCCGGCTGATGGGGTTTTACAGCATTAAGCCTGTGTCGAGAAAAGAAACGAAAGTTATAAAGACGTTAAATGCTAATAAACCCGACTGACTTACCAATAAATATCCACTTTAACACACCGTCCTAAAGCACCTGAACACATCACAAACTGAGCTCTTCTTTTTTAAATGGAACTTGTCCTGTGGCTTTAACAGTTTTGTAATATATATGTAAATGTCAAAAGTAATGTGGATCCTTGGATAAAAAAAGTGAGCAGATGCTGTTAAACATGAGCCACAGATAAAAGCTGTCGTCTAAAAGGTTTTTCCTCCGACTGTCTTTGGGGAAATCACAGCTTTATCAGGTCTATCTCTGAAGCACATACGTTCTCAGACATTATCATTCTTCTGCAAGAAATATCCTGGATTATTAACCTCGAGCATCATTCCACTGAGAATAGCAGCGGCCATTTTAGATTCTGCTCCTGTTGTAAAAATACAGACTTATAATGGTTCTTACTAAAGTAATCGACTCTAAACCAGCGCTACGGTCAGGATGAAACCCTTTAACCCTGATCTGATGGAATGATTATTTCGTTTCATTTTCTGTAGAAACACACCTGAGCGAAAAGAAAAATCCAATCCTTTTTTACTTTCTATAACACACACAAATAGATCAAAGCTTTTTAAAACCTTAAAATTGAATAAAACATTTATTTTGACACTGAAAAGATAAATGTGTGTGTAAATCTTTGTCTAAAAAGAATAAAGAACATAATAATTTCCAGGCGCATTCACTAAAGTCTCTCGTGTTTGTCCCAAAAACGTTCCATTCAAGTAAAACCTTTTTAACAAATCTTTACAAACCCGAGGAAGAAAATCTAAAATATTCAAAATTCAAAAAATAGTTTTTCCATTAAAAGTGCTCTCACAAACAAACACACATCAAACATTCCAATAGCTTTAAAGTATTTATTCTGATTTATTCTGACTTATTCTGAAAACAGGAAACGTTTCCAGCAGGACCGTCCAGACTGAGCGCTTGTGTTTGTGTCGTTCAACACAAAGACATGTATTAATGCTCAGCAGACTCAACATCTACACAAGCCTTCAGCAGCGTCGCCCTGAGGCAGTGGGCGGCGGCTTACAGGCGGAGATGAAAAGGTCACAGGTCAAAGTTCACTTGGCTTGTTTTTATGAAGAAATATAAAATAAAAAGTCTATTTTCCCCGTTGTCTTTGATCTGACTCTGGAGCAGGTTGGACCTGTTTGGACCTGGTTCCACCAGGTTGGTCTTGTTTGGACCTGGTTGGTCTTGTTTGGACCTGGTTGGTCCTGTTTGGACCTGGTTGGTCCTGGTTGGACCTGGTTGGTCTTGTTTGGACCTGGTTAGACCTGGTTGGTCCTGGTTTCACCTGGTTGGACCTGGTTGGACCTGGTTGGACCTGGTTCCACCAGGTTGGTCTTGTTTGGTCCTGGTTGGACCTGGTTTCACCTGGTTGGTCTTGTTTGGACCTGGTTGGTCCTGGTTCCACCTGGTTGGTCCTGGTTGGACCTGGTTCCACCTGGTTGGTCTTGGTTTCACCTGGTTGGTCCTGGTTTCACCTGGTTGGTCTTGTTTGGACCTGGTTTCACCTGGTTGGACCTGGTTGGTCCTGGTTTCACCTGGTTGGACCTGGTTGGTCTTGTTTGGACCTGGTTGGTCTTGTTTGGACCTGGTTGGACCTGGTTGGTCTTGTTTGGACCTGGTTTCACCTGGTTGGACCTGGTTGGTCTTGTTTGGACCTGGTTGGACCTGGTTGGTCCTGGTTGGTCTTGTTTGGACCTGGTTTCACCTGGTTGGACCTGGTTGGTCTTGTTTGGACCTGATTGGACCTGGTTTCACCTGGTTGGACCTGGTTGGTCTTGTTTGGACCTGGTTTCACCTGGTTGGACCTGGTTGGTCTTGTTTGGACCTGGTTGGTCCTGGTTGGACCTGGTTGGTCTTGTTTGGACCTGGTTGGACCTTTTTGAAGCCTTTGTCTTCATTTGGATCATTTTGACTTCAGCGTGTCTTAGTCTCACTTTTCCATGACTCTGCGTTTTTTTAACTCCAGAGTGTTCCGGAGTAAACTCAGCATAAGCCGGTGTTAATGAGAAGGGCCGAGAGGCCGTCGTCCAGTCTCTGCAACAAAACCAAACCTCAGCGAAAAATGAAACACCCCTGAATAAGAAAAGATGAAAATATGAAGCAGGCACTTTCCATCAGAGCCTTTAGTTTTTATTTAATGTGAAAATGCAAACTGTGGAAAAGTTTATCAGAAAAACACCGATGATTGGCCTTTTCTGCTTCAGTCTGGGTTAAAATACTGCTGAGACCAGGCTTTCGTTAAATAAAGAGGCATAAACTGAAAAAGTAATAAGAAACACCACAGAAACCTGAACAGAGAGCGTCTGTTAAAGATCGACCTTTGGTCCAGAGCCACTCTGAACTCTGGAGTCGACCTGAAGACTTTCACCGGACCCCAACACCACAGACTCTTTACGTTGGTGTTGGAAGTGTTGGGACTGGCCTCAGTTCAGTTCCTCAGATTTCTGCCTCGAACACAGAAAGACGCTCTGAGCAGCGGCTTCATTAAACAGATTCATTTTAACTGATCAAACTCAATCAGATTCTCTCTAAACTAAAGAACCCCACGTGATGAGCTTGTTTTTTTATCCTGAAATGTAATGGGTGGGTGAAATCTCTTGTATCCAGTGTTGATTTCTGTCTGTAATCTGCTCTGGACACTGTATGACTTTAACTGTGTGACGCCTCGGAGCTGCAGGAAGGTGTGACATTGTGTTTGAAGAGCTTATAAAAGTTTTCTGACCGCTGCCGTTTTCAAATCTGTGTTTGAAGAAGCTCTGAATGATTTATGTTTGTGGTTTTTCACAGACGCAGCTGAACCTGCTCCTGGACAAACTGCGCAGCACGGTCAGTATTTACCTCCCACTGTTATAATATTTGTATATTATATATTATGCTCTGACTCCTGCTCCAGTTCATGTGCTTATCCACAAACAAGTATGACTTCATGTCTTTAGCCGTGTCTCCTATTGGCTCCAGACTAATCCAAACGAGACAAAGACATCACTTTGCACTACATCTAATCATTGTCCCGGGACACTGTCCTGTTCACTTAGTGACACACATCTCTGACTGACACGTCAGCTCAATACAGGTCCATCCAGGACCCTGGAGCTGGGGGGGCATAATGTACACCTATAAAAGCTTCATGTGTTGTAAACATGTTCAACAAATCACTTTGTACCATTGTTGCATAAATTTACCACGTACGGTCTCCGTCGTCTGGTTCGTGATCCGAACCTGTCCACACGAGATTAAACCAGAAATAAAACCCTCGCGCCACTTTAATTATATCTCATTATTCAACCCATGCTTCTGTCTGAGTCCAGCTGTTATTATGATACCAACAGGTTTTAGATGGATCTGAACAGGTTTTAGATGGATTTGAACAGGTTTTAGTTGGATTTGAACAGGTTTTAGATGGATCTGAACAGGTTTTAGATGGATCTGAACAGGTTTTAGATGGATTTGAACAGGTTTTACATGGATCTGAACAGGTTTTAGATGGATTTGAACAGGTTTTACATGGATTTGAACAGGTTTTACATGGATCTGAACAGGTTTTAGATGGATTTGAACAGGTTTTACATGGATCTGAACAGGTTTTAGATGGATCTGAACAGGTTTTAGATGGATTTGAACAGGTTTTAGATGGATCTGAACAGGTTTTACATGGATTTGAACAGGTTTTACATGGATCTGAACAGGTTTTAGATAGATTTGAACAGGTTTTAGATGGATCTGAACAGGTTTTAGATGGATTTGAACAGGTTTTAGATGGATCTGAACAGGTTTTAGATGGATCTGAACAGGTTTTAGATAGATTTGAACAGGTTTTAGATGGATCTGAACAGGTTTTAGATGGATCTGAACAGGTTTTAGATGGATTTGAACAGGTTTTAGATGGATCTGAACAGGTTTTAGATGGAGTTGAACAGGTTTTACATGGATCTGAACAGGTTTTAGATGGATTTGAACAGGTTTTAGATGGATCTGAACAGGTTTTAGATGGGTTGAGTGAGTACAGGGATTATTTTGACAGATTTTTAGTTAAATATACTTTTTTACACATTTTGCAGTTTTTTTCACAGAAGTTTGCAGAAAAAGACTTTAGGAAGTTAAGGACGAGGCAGAAAAGAAATGGTGGTTTTGTTTTTTAACACTGACACTGAGGCGTGTTTTAAAATAAATGTTGTCATCTCGACACATAATCTTCAACAGTTTTCTGAAATACAGAATATAATCAGACTGACAGCGTTTGAACAGAGGTCAGACCCACTTTCATGACAGGAAGGGAATGGGTCTGGCTGGTCAGGCTGGGATTATGTGATAAAGTAAAAAGTGTGTTTCTGTCGTAGGGCTCGAGCTTCATCCGCTGCATCAAACCCAACCTGAAGATGGTCAGTCACCAGTTCGAAGGAGCTCAGATCCTGTCGCAGCTGCAGTGCTCAGGTTTGTGTTTTCTCCGAAACCCCAATGTCTTCTGTCTTCGGCTGCCGTTTGTCTCTCGTTACGTTAGAGCCGTCGTCCTTTTCTCAGAAACCCGAACGTCTTCTGTCTTCGGCTGCCGTTTGTCTCTCATTACGTTAGAGCCGTCGTCCTTTTCTCAGAAACCCGAACGTCTTCTGTCTTCGGCTGCCGTTTGTCTCTCGTTACGTTAGAGCCGTCGTCCTTTTCTCAGAAACCCGAACGCCTTCTGTCTTCGCTGCCGTTTGTCTCGTTACGTTAGAGCCGTCGTCCTTTTCTCAGAAACCCGAATGTCTTCTGTCTTCTGCTGCCGTTTGTCTCTCGTTACGTTAGAGCCGTCGTCCTTTTCTCAGAAACCCGAATGTCTTCTGCTGCCGTTTGTCTCTCGTTACGTTAGAGCCGTCGTCCTTTTCTCAGAAACCCGAACGTCTTCTGTCTTCTGCTGCCGTTTGTCTCTCGTTATGTTAGAGCCGTCCTTTTCTCAGAAACCCGAATGTCTTCTGTCTTCTGCTGCCGTTTGTCTCTCGTTACGTTAGAGCCGTCGTCCTTTTCTCAGAAACCCGAATGTCTTCTGTCTTCTGCTGCCGTTTGTCTCTCGTTACGTTAGAGCCGTCGTCCTTTTCTCAGAAACCCGAACGTCTTCTGTCTTCGGCTGCCGTTTGTCTCTCGTTAGAGCCGTCGTCCTTTTCTCAGAAACCCGAACGTCTTCTGTCTTCTGCTGCCGTTTGTCTCTCGTTACGTTAGAGCCGTCGTCCTTTTCTCAGAAACCCGAACGTCTTCTGTCTTCGGCTGCCGTTTGTCTCTCGTTACGTTAGAGCCGTCGTCCTTTTCTCAGAAACCCGAACGTGTTCTGTCTTCGGCTGCCGTTTGTCTCTCGTTACGTTAGAGCCGTCGTCCTTTTCTCAGAAACCCGAAAGTCTTCTGTCTTCGGCTGCCGTTTGTCTCTCATTACGTTAGAGCCGTCGTCCTTTTCTCAGAAACCCGAACGTCTTCTGTCTTCGGCTGCCGTTTGTCTCTCGTTACGTTAGAGCCGTCGTCCTTTTCTCAGAAACCCGAACGTCTTCTGTCTTCGCCCTTTTCTCAGAAACCCGAACGTCTTCTGTCTTCACATGCCGTTTGTCTCTCGTTTCGTTAGAGCCGTCGTCCTTTTCTCAGAAACCCGAATGTCTTCTGTCTTCTGCTGCCGTTTGTCTCTCGTTACGTTAGAGCCGTCGTCCTTTTCTCAGAAACCCGAATGTCTTCTGTCTTCGGCTGCCGTTTGTCTCTCGTTACGTTAGAGCCGTCGTCCTTTTCTCAGAAACCCGAACGTCTTCTGTCTTCACATGCCGTTTGTCTCTCGTTTCGTTAGAGCCGTCGTCCTTTTCTCAGAAACCCGAATGTCTTCTGTCTTCTGCTGCCGTTTGTCTCTCGTTACGTTAGAGCCGTCGTCCTTTTCTCAGAAACCCGAACGTCTTCTGTCTTCACATGCCGTTTGTCTCTCGTTTCGTTAGAGCCGTCGTCCTTTTCTCAGAAACCCGAATGTCTTCTGTCTTCTGCTGCCGTTTGTCTCTCGTTACGTTAGAGCCGTCCTTTTCTCAGAAACCCGAACGTCTTCTGTCTTCTGCTGCCGTTTGTCTCTCGTTACGTTAGAGCCATCATCCTTTTCTCAGAAACCCGAATGTCTTCTGTCTTCGGCTGCCGTTTGTCTCTCGTTACGTTAGAGCCGTCCTTTTCTCAGAAACCCGAACGTCTTCTGTCTTCGGCTGCCGTTTGTCTCTCGTTACGTTAGAGCCGTCCTTTTCTCAGAAACCCGAATGTCTTCTGTCTTCGGCTGCCGTTTGTCTCTCGTTACGTTAGAGCCGTCATCCTTTTCTCAGAAACCCGAACGTCTTCTGTCTTCGGCTGCCGTTTGTCTCTCGTTACGTTAGAGCCGTCGTCCTTTTCTCAGAAACCCGAATGTCTTCTGTCTTCGGCTGCCGTTTGTCTCTCGTTACGTTAGAGCCGTCGTCCTTTTCTCAGAAACCCGAATGTCTTCTGCTGCCGTTTGTCTCTCGTTACGTTAGAGCCGTCGTCCTTTTCTCAGAAACCCGAACGTCTTCTGTCTTCGGCTGCCGTTTGTCTCTCGTTACGTTAGAGCCGTCGTCCTTTTCTCAGAAACCCGAATGTCTTCTGTCTTCTGCTGCCGTTTGTCTCTCGTTACGTTAGAGCCGTCGTCCTTTTCTCAGAAACCCGAACGTCTTCTGTCTTCGGCTGCCGTTTGTCTCTCGTTACGTTAGAGCCGTCGTCCTTTTCTCAGAAACCCGAAGTCTTCTGTCTTCGCTGCCGTTTGTCTCTCGTTACGTTAGAGCCGCCGCCCTTTTCTCAGAAACCCGAACGTCTTCTGTCTTCGCCTGCCGCTTGTCTCTCGTTACGTTAAAGCCGCCGCCCTTTTCTCAGAAACCCGAAAGTCTTCTGTCTTCGCTGCCGCTTGTCTCTCGTTACGTTAGAGCCGCCGCCCTTTTCTCAGAAACCCGAACGTGTTCTGTCTTCGCTGCCGCTTGTCTCTCGTTACGTTAGAGCCGCCCTTTTCTCAGAAACCCGAAAGTCTTCTGTCTTCGCTGCCGTTTGTCTCTCGTTACGTTAGAGCCGTCGCCCTTTTCTCAGAAACCCGAATGTCTTCTGTCTTCTGCTGCCGTTTGTCTCTCGTTACGTTAGAGCCGTCGTCCTTTTCTCAGAAACCCGACGTCTTCTGTCTTCGCTGCCGCTTTGTCTCGTTACGTTAGAGCCGTCGTCCTTTTCTCAGAAACCCGAAGCGTGTTCTGTCTTCGCTGCCGTTTGTCTCTCGTTACGTTAGAGCCGTCGTCCTTTTCTCAGAAACCCGAAAGTCTTCTGTCTTCGGCTGCCGTTTGTCTCTCGTTACGTTAGAGCCGTCGTCCTTTTCTCAGAAACCCGAACGTCTTCTGTCTTCGGCTGCCGTTTGTCTCTCGTTACGTTAGAGCCGTCGTCCTTTTCTCAGAAACCCGAGCGCCTTCTGTCTTCGCCTGCCGTTTGTCTCGTTCACGTTAGAGCCGTCGTCCTTTTCTCAGAAACCCGAACGTCTTCTGTCTTCTGCTGCCGCTTGTCTCTCGTTACGTTAGAGCCGTCCTTTTCTCAGAAACCCGACGTCTTCTGTCTTCGCTGCCGTTTGTCTCTCGTTACGTTAGAGCCGTCGCCCTTTTCTCAGAAACCCGACGTCTTCTGTCTTCGCCTGCCGCTTGTCTCTCGTTACGTTAGAGCCGTCGTCCTTTTCTCAGAAACCCGAATGTCTTCTGTCTTCGGCTGCCGTTTGTCTCTCGTTACGTTAGAGCCGTCGTCCTTTTCTCAGAAACCCGAATGTCTTCTGTCTTCTGCTGCCGTTTGTCTCTCGTTACGTTAGAGCCGTCGTCCTTTTCTCAGAAACCCGAACGTCTTCTGTCTTCGGCTGCCGTTTGTCTCTCGTTACGTTAGAGCCGTCGTCCTTTTCTCAGAAACCCGAACGTCTTCTGTCTTCTGCTGCCGTTTGTCTCTCGTTACGTTAGAGCCGTCGTCCTTTTCTCAGAAACCCGAATGTCTTCTGTCTTCGGCTGCCGTTTGTCTCTCGTTACGTTAGAGCCGTCCTTTTCTCAGAAACCCGAATGTCTTCTGTCTTCTGCTGCCGTTTGTCTCTCGTTACGTTAGAGCCGTCGTCCTTTTCTCAGAAACCCGAACGTCTTCTGTCTTCGGCTGCCGTTGTCTCTCGTTACGTTAGAGCCGTCGTCCTTTTCTCAGAAACCCGAACGCGTCTTCTGTCTTGGCTGCCGCTTGTCTCTCGTTACGTTAGAGCCGTCGTCCTTTTCTCAGAAACCCGAACGCGTCTTCTGTCTTCTGCTGCCGTTTGTCTCGTTACGTTAGAGCCGTCGTCCTTTTCTCAGAAACCGAATGTCTTCTGTCTTCGGCTGCCGTTTGTCTCTCGTTACGTTAGAGCCGTCCTTTTCTCAGAAACCCGAATGTCTTCTGTCTTCTGCTGCCGTTTGTCTCGTTACGTTAGAGCCGTCGTCCTTTTCTCAGAAACCCGAACGTCTTCTGTCTTCGGCTGCCGTTTGTCTCTCGTTACGTTAGAGCCGTCGTCCTTTTCTCAGAAACCCGAACGTCTTCTGTCTTCTGCTGCCGTTTGTCTCTCGTTACGTTAGGGCCGTCGTCCTTTTCTCAGAAACCCGAATGTCTTCTGTCTTCGGCTGCCGTTTGTCTCTCGTTACGTTAGAGCCGTCGTCCTTTTCTCAGAAACCCGAATGTCTTCTGTCTTCGGCAGCCGTTTGTCTCTCGTTACGTTAGAGCCGTCGTCCTTTTCTCAGAAACCCGAATGTCTTCTGTCTTCGGCTGCCGTTTGTCTCTCGTTACGTTAGAGCCGTCGTCCTTTTCTCAGAAACCCGAATGTCTTCTGCTGCCGTTTGTCTCTCGTTACGTTAGAGCCGTCATCCTTTTCTCAGAAACCCGAACGTCTTCTGTCTTCGGCTGCCGTTTGTCTCTCGTTACGTTAGAGCCGTCGTCCTTTTCTCAGAAACCCGAATGTCTTCTGTCTTCTGCTGCCGCTTTGTCTCGTTACGTTAGAGCCGTCGTCCTTTTCTCAGAAACCCGAGCGTCTTCTGTCTTGGCTGCCGTTTGTCTCTCGTTACGTTAGAGCCGTCGTCCTTTTCTCAGAAACCCGAACGTCCTTCTGTCTTCGGCTGCCGTTTGTCTCGTTACGTTAGAGCCGTCGTCCTTTTCTCAGAAACCCGAACGTCTTCTGTCTTCTGCTGCCGTTTGTCTCGTTACGTTAGAGCCGTCGTCCTTTTCTCAGAAACCCGAACGTCTTCTGTCTTCTGCTGCCGCTTGTCTCTCGTTCGTTAGAGCCGCCGTCCTTTTCTCAGAAACCCGAACGCCTTCTGTCTTCGCTGCCGCTTGTCTCTCGTTACGTTAGAGCCGCCGCCCTTTTCTCAGAAACCCGAATGTCTTCTGTCTTCGCAGCCGCTTGTCTCTCGTTACGTTAGAGCCGTCGTCCTTTTCTCAGAAACCCGAACGTCTTCTGTCTTCTGCTGCCGTTTGTCTCTCGTTACGTTAGAGTCGTCCTTTTCTCAGAAACCCGAACGTCTTCTGTCTTCTGCTGCCGTTTGTCTCTCGTTACGTTAGAGCCGTCCTTTTCTCAGAAACCCGAATGTCTTCTGTCTTCTGCTGCCGTTTGTCTCTCGTTACGTTAGAGCCGTCGTCCTTTTCTCAGAAACCCGAACGTCTTCTGTCTTCTGCTGCCGTTTGTCTCTCGTTACGTTAGAGCCATCATCCTTTTCTCAGAAACCCGAATGTCTTCTGTCTTCGGCTGCCGTTTGTCTCTCGTTACGTTAGAGCCGTCCTTTTCTCAGAAACCCGAACGTCTTCTGTCTTCGGCTGCCGTTTGTCTCTCGTTACGTTAGAGCCGTCCTTTTCTCAGAAACCCGAATGTCTTCTGTCTTCGGCTGCCGTTTGTCTCTCGTTACGTTAGAGCCGTCGTCCTTTTCTCAGAAACCCGAATGTCTTCTGCTGCCGTTTGTCTCTCGTTACGTTAGAGCCGTCATCCTTTTCTCAGAAACCCGACGCCTTCTGTCTTCGCTGCCGTTTGTCTCTCGTTACGTTAGAGCCGTCATCCTTTTCTCAGAAACCCGAATGTCTTCTGTCTTCGGCTGCCGTTTGTCTCTCGTTACGTTAGAGCCGTCATCCTTTTCTCAGAAACCCGAATGTCTTCTGTCTTCGGCTGCCGTTTGTCTCTCGTTACGTTAGAGCCGTCGTCCTTTGGTTTGTGAAGTGCAACATTAATAATAATAAATCACAGGCACTGATTAATGAGGCTCTTTTTCAGTCGGTTTAGAGTCACTACAGGAGGCTTCTGTCCTCTTTAAATCATTTAGCTTCACTTCAGCTAAACTCTGAGAGAGTCAACAAACTTTAAGCAGAGTTTACTTCAACACTGCATTTTTTTCACTGAACTCTAACTGAACTTTGCAGAAAAAGAGAAAAAACAGCACGAAGCAGAAAACTCCAAACCAACAAAAACAGCAACAATCACAACAAAGCGAAGGCTCACTGTCTGTTTGAGTCGTGTTGTCCAACATAATTACAGACGCAGAATCTAATTTAAAATATAATGCACCAATACCTTTCTTTTTACCGTCCTTCTGAGCTCCTGTCCCGTTCAGTTAGTCTGGTCCCTGTGGGGCGGGGTTTACCAGAGGTCGTCCAGTGTAACACCTACAAATGTACCTTTAATGTACCTGTCCTGGCCTTTTATCTGTGGTTTAACCAAACACAGAGCAACTTGTTTACCCACAATTCATCAGACATGCCTTTGTCCCATTTACCTTGAAATGACCCCAAGACATTTTGTTCCTTGAGGTCGTCAGAATGCCTCTGGTTTATCTTTGATCAGATTAAAAAGTCATGGTTTCGACCCCTGACCCTCCCCTTTTCTTCTTCTTTGTCAGTCTTGGTTTATTTCCTTAAATCCTGCAGGGGCCCCGACCCGAGGCAGGTTTAATATCCTCTGCTCCCTCTGACCCTGATGCAACACAGTTATTGGCTCTGGGCCCGACTCTGATGGATGAGCAGCAGCTGACCCTCTTCATGAAGCTGTTCAGAGGGTCAGCTGCAGCGCCCCCCGGAGAGTGGCCCCCGGAGAGTGGCCCCCGGAGAGTGGCCCCCGGAGAGTGGGCTCCAGAGAGTGTGCCCTGGAGAGTGTGCCCTGGAGAGTGTGCCCTGGAGAGTGTGCCCTGGAGCCTGGAGAGTGTGCCCTGGAGCCTGGAGAGTGTGCCCTGGAGAGTGGCCTCTGGAGAGTGGCCCCCGGAGAGTGGCCCCCGGAGAGTGGCCCCCGGAGAGTGTGCTCCAGAGAGTGTGCTCCAGAGAGTGTGCTCCAGAGAGTGTGCCCTGGAGAGTGGCCCCCGGAGAGTGGCCCCTGGAGAGTGGCCCCCAGAGAGTGTGCTCCAGAGAGTGTGCTCCAGAGAGTGTGCCCTGGAGAGTGTGCCCTGGAGAGTGTGCCCTGGAGAGTGTGCCCTGGAGAGTGACCCCCGGAGAGTGGCCCCCGGAGAGTGGCCCCCGGAGAGTGTGCCCCCGGAGAGTGGCCCCCGGAGAGTGGCCCCCGGAGAGTGTGCTCCAGAGAGTGGCCCCTGGTGAGTGGCCCCCGGAGAGTGGCCCCTGGAGAGTGGCCCCCGGAGAGTGGCCCCCGGAGAGTGGCCCCTGGAGAGTGTGCCCTGGAGAGTGTGCCCTGGAGAGTGGCCCCCGGAGAGTGGCCCCCGGAGAGTGTGCTCCAGAGAGTGTGCCCCGGAGAGTGTGCCCTGGAGAGTGGCCCCCGGAGAGTGGCCCCCGGAGAGTGGCCCCTGGAGAGTGGCCCCTGGAGAGTGGCCCCCGGAGAGTGTGCCCGGAGAGTGGCCCCGAGAGTGGCCCCGGAGAGTGTGCTCAGAGAGTGGCCCCTGGTGAGTGGCCCCGGAGAGTGTGCCCCGAGAGTGGCCCCGGAGTGGCCCCTGGAGAGTGGCCCCGAGAGTGGCCCCGGAGAGTGGCCCCCGGAGAGTGGCCCCTGGAGAGTGGCCCCCGGAGAGTGTGCTCCAGAGAGTGTGCTCCAGAGAGTGTGCCCTGGAGAGTGGCCCCCGGAGAGTGGCCCCTGGAGAGTGGCCCCCAGAGAGTGTGCTCCAGAGAGTGTGCCCTGGAGAGTGGCCCCTGGAGAGTGTGCCCCGGAGAGTGTGCTCCGGAGAGTGTGCTCCGGAGAGTGTGCCCCGGAGAGTGTGCCCTGGAGAGTGGCCCCTGGAGAGTGGCCCCTGGAGAGTGGCCCCTGGAGAGTGTGCCCTGGAGAGTGGCCCCTAGAGAGTGTCCCCTGGAGAGTGGCCCCTGGAGAGTGGCCCCTGGAGAGTGGCCCCTGGAGAGTGTCCCCTGGAGAGTGGCCCCTAGAGAGTGTCCCCTGGAGAGTGTGCGCTGGAGAGTGTGCCCTGGAGCCTGGAGAGTGTGCCCTGGAGAGTGTGCCCTGGAGCCTGGAGAGTGTGCCCTGGAGAGTGGCCTCTGGAGAGTGGCCCCCGGAGAGTGGCCCCCGGAGAGTGGCCCCCGGAGAGTGTGCTCCAGAGAGTGTGCTCCAGAGAGTGTGCCCTGGAGAGTGGCCCCCGGAGAGTGGCCCCCGGAGAGTGGCCCCTGGAGAGTGGCCCCTGGAGAGTGGCCCCCGGAGAGTGTGCCCCCGGAGAGTGGCCCCCGGAGAGTGGCCCCCGGAGAGTGTGCTCCAGAGAGTGGCCCCTGGTGAGTGGCCCCTGGAGAGTGGCCCCTGGAGAGTGGCCCCCGGAGAGTGGCCCCTGGAGAGTGGCCCCTGGAGAGTGTGCTCCAGAGAGTGTGCCCTGGAGAGTGTGCCCTGGAGAGTGGCCCCCGGAGAGTGGCCCCCGGAGAGTGTGCTCCAGAGAGTGTGCCCTGGAGAGTGTGCCCTGGAGAGTGGCCCCCGGAGAGTGGCCCCCGGAGAGTGGCCCCTGGAGAGTGGCCCCTGGAGAGTGGCCCCCGGAGAGTGTGCCCCCGGAGAGTGGCCCCCGGAGAGTGTGCTCCAGAGAGTGGCCCCTGGTGAGTGGCCCCCGGAGAGTGTGCTCCAGAGAGTGTGCTCCAGAGAGTGTGCTCCAGAGAGTGTGCTCCAGAGAGTGTGCCCTGGAGAGTGGCCCCTGGAGAGTGGCCCCCGGAGAGTGTGCTCCAGAGAGTGTGCCCTGGAGAGTGGCCCCCGGAGAGTGTGCTCCAGAGAGTGTGCTCCGGAGAGTGTGCCCTGGAGAGTGTGCCCTGGAGAGTGGCCCCTGAGAGTGGCCCCGAGAGTGGCCCCTGAGAGTGGCCCCTGGAGAGTGTGCTCCAGAGAGTGTGCCCTGGAGAGTGTGCCCTGAGAGTGGCCCCGGAGAGTGGCCCCGGAGAGTGTGCTCCAGAGAGTGTGCCCTGGAGAGTGTGCCCTGAGAGTGGCCCCGGAGTGGCCCCGGAGAGTGGCCCCTGGAGAGTGGCCCCTGAGAGTGGCCCCGGAGAGTGTGCCCCGGAGTGGCCCCGGAGTGTGCTCCAGAGAGTGGCCCCTGGTGAGTGGCCCCCGGAGAGTGTGCTCCAGAGAGTGTGCTCCAGAGAGTGTGCTCCAGAGAGTGTGCTCCAGAGAGTGTGCCCTGGAGAGTGGCCCCTGGAGAGTGGCCCCCGGAGAGTGTGCTCCAGAGAGTGTGCCCTGGAGAGTGGCCCCCGGAGAGTGTGCTCCAGAGAGTGTGCTCCGGAGAGTGTGCCCTGGAGAGTGTGCCCTGGAGAGTGGCCCCTGGAGAGTGGCCCCCGGAGAGTGTGCTCCAGAGAGTGTGCTCCAGAGAGTGTGCTCCAGAGAGTGTGCTCCAGAGAGTGTGCTCCAGAGAGTGTGCCCTGGAGAGTGGCCCCCGGAGAGTGGCCCCCGGAGAGTGGCCCCCGGAGAGTGGCCCCCGGAGAGTGGCCCCTGGAGAGTGGCCCCCGGAGAGTGTGCTCCAGAGAGTGTGCTCCAGAGAGTGTGCCCTGGAGAGTGGCCCCTGGAGAGTGGCCCCCAGAGAGTGTGCTCCAGAGAGTGTGCCCTGGAGAGTGGCCCCTGGAGAGTGTGCCCCGGAGAGTGTGCTCCGGAGAGTGTGCTCCGGAGAGTGTGCCCTGGAGAGTGGCCCCTGGAGAGTGGAGAGTGGCCCCTGGAGAGTGGCCCCTGGAGAGTGGCCCCTGGAGAGTGGCCCCTGGAGAGTGTGCCCTGGAGAGTGGCCCCTAGAGAGTGTCCCCTGGAGAGTGTCCCCTGGAGAGTGGCCCCTGGAGAGTGTCCCCTGGAGAGTGGCCCCTAGAGAGTGTCCCCTGGAGAGTGTGCGCTGGAGAGTGGCCCCTGCCTCATTGTTTATCCCAGACACGAGATAACAATGATTTTTGTTTAACTTGTATTCACACCCAGACCCCTGTTCAAATCCATCTAAAACCTGTTCAAATCCATCTAAAACCTGTTCAAATCCAACTAAAACCTGTTCAGATCCATCTAAACCTTTTCTCTAAAGAGAAAAGATGAAACCACTTCAACAATGATGTTTTTCCCAGAATGACAGGTCTCAGGGAAAAACAGAGACATGGGCCTATTACATGTGCTAGAGCCGAGGTCCAGGTGGCGCTAGAGAGCTGACCTCATCTTGGCCAGACCCTTCTCTTCTGTCTCTACAATCCCCCGACGTCTGTCATTATCAGAAATTGCAGCAGCACAAATTGTACAAACACAGTCTGCTTCAGTTTTGTAACGAGGCCTAAAAAACCCTCTACATTCATCACACGACGGCGAAAACCACCCGGCAGCACTTTACCTGAAATTATAGAGCGGCAACAACAAGACACGCTTCACTTCTCTCTCACAAACCCACAAATGAGTGTTTCCCTCTCAGCCTGAGTTTACCTGAGTTTACAGGCCGACAGAGAGACTAAAGTTCACTTTCATCTGCAGTATTAACATTTCAATTCTGAAACGTATAATAACGCTTATGTTCCTGTTTTCCTTTGTCTTAGACAACCATATAGAGTTTCTAAAGTTATTAAAAATATGAGAAAGTTTAAAGTAAACCTGGAAAACCAATGGGGAATTCTGAGATTATTAGATTTCGATGGATAACAGAAATGTAATGCTGTAAAACAATGAAAAAATTGGGATGTGACAGAAGTTAATGGCTTTATTTACTGAGGCTCAAAAACAACCTTTTCAGTAAAAACACTCTTCAGGGTTTAATCAGGACAAAGCTGGTTCACGCAGCAGTTTTCTTTATGACTTTTGCCGTTGATCAGCTGTAATTTAATACTGTTTGTTCTTGATTTGGTGATGGAAGGAACCAGAGAAGCTAAAATTAAATTTATGGTATTTGGTTACAAAAAGGGATCTAAAGAAATAAAACTTAAAATAGAAGTAATTGAAAGAGTTGTTATTTAATTCTTAGGGGTTGACTCTTATTAATGTCTCACTTTTGGAAGTTAGACAGTGTCTTATATTTTTGGGTTTCTCCCTCGCTGTTTTGACCCTTGTGTGTTTCCGTAGGGATGTTCTCATGCAGGACGTGTGTTTTGACCCTTGTGTGTTTCCGTAGGGATGTTCTCATGCAGGACGTGTGTTTTGACCCTTGTGTGTTTCCGTAGGGATGTTCTCATGCAGGACGTGTGTTTTGACCCTTGTGTGTTTCCGTAGGGATGTTCTCATGCAGGACGTGTGTTTTGACCCTTGTGTGTTTCCGTAGGGATGTTCTCATACAGGACGTGTGTTTTGACCCTTGTGTGTTTCCGTAGGGATGTTCTCATGCAGGACGTGTGTTTTGACCCTTGTGTGTTTCCGTAGGGATGTTCTCATGCAGGACGTGTGTTTTGACCCTTGTGTGTTTCCGTAGGGATGTTCTCATGCAGGACGTGTGTTTTGACCCTTGTGTGTTTCCGTAGGGATGGGCTCATGCAGGACGTGTGTTTTGACCCTTGTGTGTTTCCGTAGGGATGGGCTCATGCAGGATGTGTGTTTTGACCCTTGTGTGTTTCCGTAGGGATTGTCTCATGCAGGACGTGTGTTTTGACCCTTGTGTGTTTCCGTAGGGATTGTCTCATGCAGGACGTGTGTTTTGACCCTTGTGTGTTTCCGTAGGGATGGTCTCATGCAGGACGTGTGTTTTGACCCTTGTGTGTTTCCGTAGGGATGTTCTCATGCAGGACGTGTGTTTTGACCCTTGTGTGTTTCCGTAGGGATGGTCTCATGCAGTACGTGTGTTTTGACCCTTGTGTGTTTCCGTAGGGATTGTCTCATGCAGGACGTGTGTTTTGACCCTTGTGTGTTTCCGTAGGGATGGGCTCATGCAGGACGTGTGTTTTGACCCTTGTGTGTTTCCGTAGGGATGGTCTCATGCAGTACGTGTGTTTTGACCCTTGTGTGTTTCCGTAGGGATTGTCTCATGCAGGACGTGTGTTTTGACCCTTGTGTGTTTCCGTAGGGATGGTCTCATGCAGGACGTGTGTTTTGACCCTTGTGTGTTTCCGTAGGGATGGTCTCATGCAGGACGTGTGTTTTGACCCTTGTGTGTTTCCGTAGGGATGTTCTCATGCAGGACGTGTGTTTTGACCCTTGTGTGTTTCCGTAGGGATGTTCTCATGCAGGACGTGTGTTTTGACCCTTGTGTGTTTCCGTAGGGATGGTCTCGGTACTGGACCTGATGCAGGGTGGGTTCCCATCCAGAGCTCCTTTCCACGAACTTTACAACATGTATCAAAAATATATGCCTCCGAAGCTGACGAGACTGGACCCACGGCTCTTCTGCAAGGTATAGTCCAACTAAAACCTGTTAAAATCTGACTAAAACCTGTTCAAATCCAACTAAACCGTGTTTCCTCTTGTTTTTTTGTTGCAGGCTCTGTTCAAAGCTCTGGGTCTGAATGAACATGACTACAAGTTTGGCCTGACTCGGGTGTTTTTCCGTCCTGGGAAGGTGAGCTCCTCAGCAGCAGCAGGAATATTAGCAGCTCGTATAAAGAAAAACAATAGGTCCTGAGCAGAGCGAGCATTCGTCATGCTGTCTGCTCAGGTGAGGCGAGGTTTACGAACGCCGGCGACAAACAGATGGAGCGCTCATCCTGGCGCCGCATGAATAATTCAGCGTTTGGGGTGAAGCGTAGGGCGACAGGCGCAGAACGAACTGTAGCTCTGACGCTCTGAACCGCCGGGCTGACATTATTCTCACGTCCCTCTGGAGACGTGTTCGCCCGCAGACCAGCTTTCCAAAGCTCTCGTTATTTATTTCCTTTTTTTCTGTTGAATTCTTTAAAGCCTGAGCAGGATTCAGGATGATTTACAACCTTCTCCTAAAACTGCAGTTGTGGAAGAACAAACTGCTGCCTCTGTTTTAAAAAAAAGTCCATTTATCTTTTACTAATGTTTGTGTAAAGAGGTTGAAGAGCAGGAGCTGAAAGTGACTTCAGTTTGTCTCAGGTCCCTTTGTGGAGATAAGTGCTGACTCCTGTTGGTCCGAGAGTCTCAGAACCTTATTATATTTGAACCATTCACCTCGAGACATCTTTAACGGAGGTCTTCAGCTCAGAATGATGAATGTGCAGCTTCTTCAGGACGGGCCTGTCGTTGTGAGACTAGTCCTGTTTAAGGGGCTCCTCGTAAGTGCTGAGCTCTGAGAGAGGTCAGGGTTCGATTCCCCGACAGAGCCCAAACTCACGGTCCTTTGTTTAGTGAGAAAAAAGTGGAAACAGTGTCGATGGAGCCCCGGCTCTGGATGAATCGTTACAGTCTCATCCTTAAACCCCACCCCCAGAGTCTGCACTGAGGGCCCCCTGCAGCCAGGTGTGCTCCGTTTAACCAGGTGTTCTCCGGTTAACCAGGTGTTCTCAGGTTAACCAGGTGTGCTCCGTTTAACCAGGTGTTCTCCGGTTAACCAGGTGTTCTCAGGTTAACCAGGTGTGCTCCGGATAACCAGGTGTTCTCAGGTTAACCAGGTGTGCTCCGTTTAACCAGGTGTTCTCAGGTTAACCAGGTGTGCTACGTTTAACCAGGTGTTCTCCGGTTAACCAGGTGTTCTCAGGTTAACCAGGTGTGCTCCGTTTAACCAGGTGTTCTCCGGTTAACCAGGTGTGCTCAGGTTAACCAGGTGTTCTCCGGTTAACCAGGTGTTCTCAGGTTAACCAGGTGTGCTACGTTTAACCAGGTGTGCTCCGTTTAACCAGGTGTGCTCCGTTTAACCAGGTGTTCTCAGGTTAACCAGGTGTGCTCCGTTTAACCAGGTGTTCTCCGGTTAACCAGGTGTTCTCAGGTTAACCAGGTGTGCTACGTTTAACCAGGTGTGCTCCGTTTAACCAGGTGTGCTCCGTTTAACCAGGTGTTCTCAGGTTAACCAGGTGTTCTCAGGTTAACCAGGTGTTCTCAGGTTAACCAGGTGTGCTCAGGTTAACCAGGTGTGCTCAGGTTAACCCGCTGTGCTCTAGAGGACTTTCCCAGTGTCGGAGTTTTAAAGGCAGAGATGGCGACACTAAACTGTTCAACGCTGTTATGTAACGTTCAGGGAGGATCGTGTTGCCGGTTTCCAGGGACTGACCTGGTTTTGTTCTTTCGTAAAAGCTCATTACCCTCTTCTTTCTTTAATGAGTGTCAAACATGGCCTCGATTGTTTTGCTCTGAACTGTCAACATCAATAATCTTAAGTTTTCGAGTCAGTTTGGATTATGTCTCGGTCATTTCAGCCGAGCAGCTACAGGCGTGTTTTCAGCGACCGTGTCTGAAATGAGCCGTTTATCTGTGGAAGACTCCAGATGGTTCAGCTTCAAACTGTGCAGCTGAAAATACACATTAATGTTAACGATCCAGTGGAGCTCAGGTCAAAAGGAGTTCAACAGAAGGAGCTAAAAGAAGTCCTGACCCCCTTTAGCCCCCCCATCAGTGTCTGCAGTTAATGGGACTCTAATTAGCCCAACACAACCAACATAAATAATAAATAAAACACTAATTGGTCCGGCTCCATCGTGTCCAGGAAATATCCTGCTGTACTTTTTAAGTCTAGAGGCTCCGAGCCGTGGTGTTTTCTGATGAACGGCCCAGTCGTCGGTAAAAGGCTCGAGAATAAAGAGTGAAGAAATGTTTTAAACCGGTTTGTTCTATAATAAACGCACTACTGCAGCTGTGAAGAGATGCTGTTAAATTCTGCATCCTTCCTTTTCTTCAGCCTGGCCTTAAACCTTCTGACAGTGAAGTAGAAGAAACTGAATATCTTTTTGTCTGTGCACAGTTCGCAGAGTTCGACCAGATCATGAAGTCGGACCCGGAGCATTTGGCTGAACTGGTGAAGAAGGTCCATAAGTGGCTGCTCCACAGTCGCTGGAAGAAGGTGCAGTGGTGTTCGCTGTCCGTCATCAAACGTAAGGCCCGCCGCTGAAACGAGTCGAGCTGCATCCTTCTGCAGCACAACAGGATTTGTATCACAATCTTTGTGCTTTAATATTTCCCAACTGCACTTCTGTCGCTGATAAAAGCTCACTTTGACTCAACCCAGACTCTTCCACTGATCTCTGTTCTCCAGGCTTTAATATGTTTTATAAAAGAGAGGAGCCAGGATATGAACGGCTCATATCTGTGGAAATCCTGATTCTTTCCTATAGCCATGAAAGTCACTTTTAACTCCACACTGTTATTACTCAGCATTACTCAGCATTAGTGTTAAAAGAAACACTGAAAAGAAACAAGACAGCTTTATTTAGATGTTTTCTGTTCCTCTGCTCCTTCGCTGGAAAAGAGGAAAATCAGACCCGTCTGAGAGTCAACAGCTCTGGACTCACACAATAATAATAATAATAACATTAAATAATAATAATAATATTAAATAATAATAATAATAATATTAAATAATAATAGTAATAATAATAATAGTGATAATGATAATAATGATGATAATGATGACAATAATGATAATAAAAATGATGATGATAATAATAATAATAATAATGAAAATAATAATGATAATAATATTATTGATAATAATAATGATAATAATAATAATGATGATAATGATGATAATAATACTAATGATAATAATAATGATAATAATAATAATGATGATAATGATGATAATAATACTAATGATAATAATAATAGTAATAATGATAATAAAAATAATAATAATGATGATAATGATAATAATAATAATAAATACTATTACTGATAATTAATAATAATAATAATGATGAAAAAAAATAATGATAATAATAATATTAATATTCAATAAATAATAATAATAATAATAATATTAATATTAAATAATAATAATAATGATACTAATAATAATAATGATGATAATAATAATAATGATGATGATAATGATAATAATGATGATGATAATGATAATAATAATAATGATGATAATGATAATAATGATGATGATAATGATAATAATAATAATGATGATAATGATAATAATGATGATGATAATGATAATAATAATAATGATGATAATAGTAATAATGATGATGATAATGATAATAATAATGATAATAATATTATTGATAATAATAATGATAATAATAATAATGATGATAATGATGATAATAATACTAATGATAATAATAATAGTAATAATGATAATAAAAATAATAATAATGATGATAATGATAATAATAATAATAAATACTATTACTGATAATTAATAATAATAATAATGATGAAAAAAAATAATGATAATAATAATATTAATATTCAATAAATAATAATAATAATAATAATAATAATAATATTAATATTAAATAATAATAATAATGATACTAATAATAATAATGATGATAATAATAATAATGATGATGATAATGATAATAATGATGATAATGATAATAATAATAATGATGATAATGATAATAATGATGATGATAATGATAATAATAATAATGATGATAATGATAATAATGATGATGATAATGATAATAATAATAATGATGATAATGATAATAATGATGATGATAATGATAATAATAATAATGATGATAATAGTAATAATGATGATGATAATGATAATAATAATGATAATAATAATAATTAGAGAGTGAATGGTTGTATGTCACTGTCTGTCTCTAAATGTTAACCCTGCGACTGACTGGCCACTGTCCAGGGTGTACCCCGCCTCAGGCCCAAAGCTGCTGGGATAGGCTCCAGTCATATGACCCCTAATGGGACAAAGCGGTAGAAAATGAATGGATGAATGAATGAATAATAATAATGACGATAATAAATAATAATAATAATAATAATAATAATAATAATAATAATAATAATAATAATAATAATAGTAGTAGTAATAATTGGTACAGAAAATAGAGCCTCAGATTCCATGTGCATTTGATTTTAAAACATTCAAAGTCTTGTATATTTGTTTGAACTTTATTGTTACTTTTACAAAACTGAGGTCGGTCTGAGGTTTATCTTAAACATTAACCTTGTTCAAACCTTCCATTTTTGTCCTTGGCCTAAAATAGAGTAATTAATTTTCCTTGTTTTGAGGAGCCAGAGTTAAAGAGGTTTGTTAATTGACTGAGACAGAGTCTGCTTCTGTCTCTTCGGTCTCTTGTGTCCGACAGCCCTCGACCCTGGTCTGTGGCTCTGACGAGGCTCCACTCGGAGCCGCTGCTGCTTTAGAGCTGCAGTTCTGTTCTAGTTTTAAATCAAACTCTGGATCTCCTCTCGTCTTTTTCCAGTGAAGAACAAGATCCTGTATCGAGCCGGAGCCTGTATCGTGATGCAGAAAACCGTCCGCATGTGGCTCTGCAAACGGAAACACAAACCTCGGTGAGTCTCCGACACACATCAGTTCAGTTCAGAGGCTTGTGTTTCCTCTGAGCTGTGTCCAGAGAGAGACATCTGCTTCATCTCCAACTTTAAATCCAGAGGCTGCAGCAGTTTCCTTTGTTAGAACCTCACTCTTTCACGTCTGTGCGGCTCTGGTTTAAAGCAGAAGAGACAGACTCTGAAGCACTAGAACATCATTTGTCAGTCCTTCTTCTGGAATCTGACGCTCTGACTCCTGCAGTAGCACTGTATGTTTTTGGGACACTTTAAAGCACTCTTGACATTCTGGAATCTGACTTGTTTAAACCCGACCTGTTGGAACAAGGCTACATTCATTTATTTTTTCATAACTATTTAAAATTCTAAACTAGTGGCACATAAAGTCCAGTGGGCAAAACACACCGAGTGGAGTAAGAGCAGCTAAAAATACCGGCCTGACCTTTTGTATCTGAGCCGTCGTCTCCTCCTGTGTTTTTTTCTTTTGTAAAAGTTTGTGTGTGAGGCCGGGTTAAAGCAGAATAAAGAGGACAGACATCAGCAGCTGCAGGTCAGACGTAAACCCGCCGCTCGTGAAGGTTAAAGCTGGTTCTGATTTATGTTTCAGAAAAGAGACACATTTACCATTTTCATGTTTAATCATTTTTATAAGAGTATCCCCCATTTTTGTGGATGTTTCCAGTATCGACGGTCTGGTGAAGGTGCGTCACCTGAAGAAGAGGATGGGCAGCTTTAATGAAGTGGTGTCGGGGCTAAAGGAGGGCAAACAGGAAATGGGTCGACAGCTGAAGGAACTGGAGACAGCCGTAGACGCCCTCATGCTCAAGATCAAGGTGAGTCGCGGTGACGGACGTCTTTAGGACTTTTCCAGTGGCCCAAATAATGTGTCTGTGGAATACACTTGTAAATCCTTTTACAGAGTTACTCTCCCCGAATCTCGTCACGAGTCTCGTCACGAGTCTTACCTGAGTCTCGTCACGAGTCTTACCTGAGTCTCGTCACGAGTCTCTTTGAGTCTTGTCACGAGTCTTACCTGAGTCTTGTCACGAGTCTCTTTGAGTCTTGTCACGAGTCTTACCTGAGTCTTGTCACGAGTCTCTTTGAGTCTTGTCACGAGTCTTACCTGAGTCTTGTCACGAGTCTTACCTGAGTCTCGTCACGAGTCTTACCTGAGTCTCGTCACGAGTCTTACCTGAGTCTCGTCACGAGTCTTACCTGAGTCTTGTCACGAGTCTTACCTGAGTCTCTTCACGAGTCTTACCTGAGTCTCGTCACGAGTCTTACCTGAGTCTCGTCACGAGTCTTACCTGAGTCTCGTCACGAGTCTTACCTGAGTCTCGTCACGAGTCTTACCTGAGTCTCGTCACGAGTCTTACCTGAGTCTCGTCACGAGTCTTACCTGAGTCTTGTCACGAGTCTTACCTGAGTCTTGTCACGAGTCTCTTTGAGTCTTGTCACGAGTCTTACCTGAGTCTTGTCACGAGTCTCTTTGAGTCTTGTCACGAGTCTTACCTGAGTCTTGTCACGAGTCTTACCTGAGTCTCGTCACGAGTCTTACCTGAGTCTTGTCACGAGTCTCTCACGAGTCTTACCTGAGTCTTGTCACGAGTCTCTTTGAGTCTTGTCACGAGTCTCTTTGAGTCTTGTCACGAGTCTTACCTGAGTCTCGTCATGAGTCTTACCTGAGTCTCGTCACGAGTCTCGTCACGAGTCTTACCTGAGTCTCGTCACGAGTCTCTCCACGAATCTCTCCACGAGTCTCGTCACGAGTCTCGTCACGAGTCTCGTCACGAGTCTCGTCACGAGTCTCGTCACGAGTCTCGTCACGAGTCTCGTCACGAGTCTCTTTGAGTCTTGTCACGAGTCTCGTCACGAGTCTCGTCACGAGTCTTACCTGAGTCTCGTCACGAGTCTCTTCACGAGTCTCGTCACGAGTCTTACCTGAGTCTCGTCACGAGTCTCTCCATGAGTCTTACCACGAGTCTTACCTGAGTCTCGTCACGAGTCTCTTTATGAGTCTCGTCACGAGTCTCGTCACGAGTCTCGTCACGAGTCTCGTCACGAGTCTCGTCACGAGTCTCGTCACGAGTCTCGTCACGAGTCTCGTCACGAGTCTCGTCACGAGTCTCGTCACGATTCTCGTCACGAGTCTCGTCACGAGTCTCGTCACGAGTCTCGTCACGAGTCTCGTCACGAGTCTCTCCACGAATCTCTTCACGAATCTCGTCACGAGTCTCGTCACGAGTCTCGTCACGAGTCTCTCCACGAATCTCTTTGAGTCTCTTTATGAGTCTCTTTATGAGTCTCTTTATGAGTCTCTTTATGAGTCTCTTTATGAGTCTCTTTATGAATCTCTCCACGAGTCTCGTCACGAGTCTCTCCACGAGTCTCTTTATGAGTCTCTCCACGAGTCTCTTCACAAGTCTCGTCACGAGTCTCTCCACGAGTCTCTTCACGAGTCTCTTTATGAGTCTCTCCACGAGTCTCTTCACAAGTCTCTTCACGAGTCTCTTCACAAGTCTCGTCACGAGTCTCTCCACGAGTCTCTTCACGAGTCTCTTTATGAGTCTCTCCACGAGTCTCTTCACGAATCTCTCCACGAGTCTCGTCACGAGTCTCTCCACGAGTCTCTTTATGAGTCTCTCCACGAGTCTCGTCACGAGTCTCGTCACAAGTCTTTTCACGAATCTCTCCACGAGTCTCTTTATGAGTCTCTCCACGAGTCTCGTCACGAGTCTCGTCACAAGTCTCTTCACGAATCTCTCCACGAGTCTCGTCACGAGTCTCTTTGAGTCTTGTCACGAGTCTTACCTGAGTCTCGTCACGAGTCTTACCTGAGTCTCGTCACGAGTCTCTCCATGAGTCTTACCTGAGTCTCGTCACGAGTCTCGTCACGAGTCTTACCTGAGTCTCGTCACGAGTCTCGTCACGAGTCTCTCCACGAGTCTCGTCACGAGTCTCTTTATGAGTCTCGTCACGAGTCTCGTCACGAGTCTCGTCACGAGTCTCTTCACGAGTCTCGTCACGAGTCTCTTCACGAGTCTCGTCACGAGTCTCGTCACGAGTCTTACCTGAGTCTCGTCACGAGTCTTACCTGAGTCTTGTCACGAGTCTCTTTGAGTCTTGTCACGAGTCTCTTTGAGTCTAGTCACGAGTCTTACCTGAGTCTCGTCACGAGTCTTACCTGAGTCTCGTCACGAGTCTTACCTGAGTCTTGTCACGAGTCTCTTTGAGTCTTGTCACGAGTCTCTTTGAGTCTTGTCACGAGTCTTACCTGAGTCTCGTCACGAGTCTTACCTGAGTCTCGTCACGAGTCTCTTCATGAGTCTCGTCACGAGTCTTACCTGAGTCTCGTCACGAGTCTCTCCATGAGTCTTACCTGAGTCTCGTCACGAGTCTCGTCACGAGTCTTACCTGAGTCTCGTCACGAGTCTCTTTATGAGTCTCGTCACGAGTCTCGTCACGAGTCTTACCTGAGTCTCGTCACGAGTCTCTTTATGAGTCTCGTCACGAGTCTCGTCACGAGTCTCTCCACGAGTCTCGTCACGAGTCTCGTCACGAGTCTCGTCACGAGTCTCGTCACGAGTCTCGTCACGATTCTCGTCACGAGTCTCGTCACGAGTCTCGTCACGAGTCTCGTCACGAGTCTCTCCACGAATCTCTTCACGAATCTCGTCACGAGTCTCGTCACGAGTCTCGTCACGAGTCTCTCCACGAATCTCTTTATGAGTCTCTTTATGAGTCTCTTTATGAGTCTCTTTATGAGTCTCTTTATGAGTCTCTCCACGAGTCTCTTCACGAATCTCTCCACGAGTCTCGTCACGAGTCTCTCCACGAGTCTCTTTATGAGTCTCTCCACGAGTCTCTTCACAAGTCTCTTCACGAGTCTCTCCACGAGTCTCTTTATGAGTCTCTCCACGAGTCTCGTCACGAGTCTCGTCACAAGTCTTTTCACGAATCTCTCCACGAGTCTCTTTATGAGTCTCTCCACGAGTCTCGTCACGAGTCTCGTCACAAGTCTCTTCACGAATCTCTCCACGAGTCTCGTCACGAGTCTCTTTGAGTCTTGTCACGAGTCTTACCTGAGTCTCGTCACGAGTCTTACCTGAGTCTCGTCACGAGTCTCTCCATGAGTCTTACCTGAGTCTCGTCACGAGTCTCGTCACGAGTCTTACCTGAGTCTCGTCACGAGTCTCGTCACGAGTCTCTCCACGAGTCTCGTCACGAGTCTCTTTATGAGTCTCGTCACGAGTCTCGTCACGAGTCTCGTCACGAGTCTCGTCACGAGTCTCTCCACGAGTCTCGTCACGAGTCTCGTCACGAGTCTCGTCACGAGTCTCGTCACGAGTCTCGCCACGAGTCTCTCACGAGTCTCGCCACGCGAGTCTCGTCACGAAGTCTCGTCCACGAGTCTCGTCACGAGTCTCGTCACGCAGTCTCTCCACGAGTCGTCCACGAGTCTCGTCACGAGTCTCGTCACGAGTCTCGTCACGAGTCTCTCCACGAGTCTCGTCACGAATCTCTCCACGAGTCTCGTCACGAGTCTCGTCACGAGTCTCTTCACGAATCTCTCCACGAGTCTCGTCACGAGTCTCGTCACGAGTCTCGTCACGAGTCTCTCCACGAGTCTCTCCACGAATCTCTCCACGAGTCTCGTCACGAGTCTCGTCACGAGTCTCTCCACGAGTCTCTCCACGAGTCTCGTCACGAGTCTCGTCACGAGTCTCTTCACGAATCTCTCCACGAGTCTCGTCACGAGTCTCGTCACGAGTCTCGTCACGAGTCTCGTCACGAGTCTCTCCACGAGTCTCTCCACGAATCTCTCCACGAGTCTCGTCACGAGTCTCGTCACGAGTCTCTCCACGAGTCTCTCCACGAATCTCTCCACGAATCTCTCCACGAATCTCTTCACGAATCTCTCCACGAGTCTCGTCACGAGTCTCGTCACGAGTCTCGTCACGAGTCTCGTCACGAGTCTCGTCACGAGTCTCGTCACGAGTCTCGTCACGAGTCTCGTCACGAGTCTCGTCACGAGTCTCGTCACGAGTCTCTTTGAGTCTTGTCACGAGTCTCGTCACGAGTCTTACCTGAGTCTCGTCACGAGTCTCTCCATGAGTCTTACCTGAGTCTCGTCACGAGTCTCGTCACGAGTCTTACCTGAGTCTCGTCACGAGTCTCTTTATGAGTCTCGTCACGAGTCTCGTCACGAGTCTCGTCACGAGTCTCTCCACGAGTCTCTTCACGAGTCTCTTTATGAGTCTCTCCACGAGTCTCTTCACAAGTCTCTTCACGAGTCTCTTTATGAGTCTCTCCACGAGTCTCGTCACGAGTCTCGTCACAAGTCTCTTCACGAATCTCTCCACGAGTCTCGTCACGAGTCTCTTTGAGTCTTGTCACGAGTCTTACCTGAGTCTCGTCACGAGTCTTACCTGAGTCTCGTCACGAGTCTCTCCATGAGTCTTACCTGAGTCTCGTCACGAGTCTCGTCACGAGTCTTACCTGAGTCTCGTCACGAGTCTCGTCACGAGTCTCTCCACGAGTCTCGTCACGAGTCTCTTTATGAGTCTCGTCACGAGTCTCGTCACGAGTCTCGTCACGAGTCTCTCCACGAGTCTCGTCACGAATCTCGTCACGAGTCTCGTCACGAGTCTCGTCACGAGTCTCGTCACGAGTCTCTCCACGAATCTCTTCACGAATCTCGTCACGAGTCTCGTCACGAGTCTCGTCACGAGTCTCTCCACGAATCTCTTTATGAGTCTCTTTATGAGTCTCTCCACGAGTCTCTTCACGAATCTCTTTGAGTCTCTTTATGAGTCTCTTTATGAGTCTCTTTATGAGTCTCTTTATGAGTCTCTTTATGAGTCTCTCCACGAGTCTCTTCACGAATCTCTCCACGAGTCTCGTCACGAGTCTCTCCACGAGTCTCTTTATGAGTCTCTCCACGAGTCTCTTCACAAGTCTCGTCACGAGTCTCTCCACGAGTCTCTTCACGAGTCTCTTTATGAGTCTCTCCACGAGTCTCTTCACGAGTCTCTTTATGAGTCTCTCCACGAGTCTCGTCACGAGTCTCGTCACAAGTCTTTTCACGAATCTCTCCACGAGTCTCTTTATGAGTCTCTCCACGAATCTCTCCACGAGTCTCTTTATGAGTCTCTTTATGAGTCTCTCCACGAGTCTCTTTGAGTCTCTTCACGAGTCTCGTCACAAGTCTCTTTATGAGTCTCTCCACGAGTCTCGTCACGAGTCTCGTCACAAGTCTCTTCACGAATCTCTCCACGAGTCTCGTCACGAGTCTCGTCACAAGTCTCTTTATGAGTCTCTCCACGAGTCTCTTTGAGTCTCTCCACGAGTCTCGTCACGAGTCTCGTCACAAGTCTCTTCACGAATCTCTCCACGAGTCTCGTCACGAGTCTCTTCACGAGTCTCTTCACGAGTCTCGTCACAAGTCTCTTTATGAGTCTCTCCACGAGTCTCGTCACGAGTCTCTTCACGAGTCTCGTCACAAGTCTCTTTATGAGTCTCTTCACGAGTCTCTTCACGAATCTCTCCATGAGTCTCTTTATGAGTCTCGTCACGAGTCTCGTCACGAGTCTCTTTGAGTCTCGTCACGAGTCTCTCCACGAGTCTCTTTATGAGTCTCTCCACGAGTCTCGTCACGAGTCTCTCCACGAGTCTTACCTGAGTCTCGTCACAAGTCTTACCTGAGTCTCGTCACGAGTCTCTCCACGAGTCTCTCCACGAGTCTTACCTGAGTCTCGTCACGAGTCTCGTCACGAATCTCTCCACGAGTCTTACCTGAGTCTTGTCACGAGTCTTACCTGAGTCTCGTCACGAGTCTTACCTGAGTCTCGTCACGAGTCTTACCTGAGTCTCGTCACGAGTCTTACCTGAGTCTCTTCACGAGTCTTACCTGAGTCTCATCACGAGTCTTACCTGAGTCTTGTCACGAGTCTTGTCACGAGTCTTACCTGAGTCTCGTCACGAGTCTTACCTGAGTATCGTCACGAGTCTTACCTGAGTCTCGTCACGAGTCTTACCTGAGTCTTGTCACGAGTCTTGTCACGAGTCTTACCTGAGTCTCGTCACGAGTCTTACCTGAGTCTTGTCACGAGTCTTGTCACGAGTCTTACCTGAGTCTCGTCACGAGTCTTACCTGAGTATCGTCACGAGTCTTACCTGAGTCTCGTCACGAGTCTTACCTGAGTCTTGTTACGAGTCTCTTCACGAGTCTTACCTGAGTCTTGTCACGAGTCTTGTCACGAGTCTTACCTGAGTCTCGTCACGAGTCTTACCTGAGTATCGTCACGAGTCTTACCTGAGTCTCGTCACGAGTCTTACCTGAGTCTCATCACGAGTCTTACCTGAGTCTCGTCACGAGTCTCTTTGAGTCTTGTCACGAGTCTCTTTGAGTCTTGTCACGAGTCTTACCTGAGTCTCGTCACGAGTCTTACCTGAGTCTCGTCACGAGTCTCTCCACGAGTCTCTTCACGAGTCTTACCTGAGTCTCGTCACGAGTCTCTCCACGAGTCTCTCCACGAGTCTCGTCACGAGTCTCTCCACGAGTCTTACCTGAGTCTCGTCACAAGTCTTACCTGAGTCTCGTCACGAGTCTCTCCACGAGTCTTACCTGAGTCTCTTCACGAGTCTCGTCACGAGTCTCTCCACGAGTCTTACCTGAGTCTCTTCACGAGTCTTGTCACGAGTCTCTCCACGAGTCTTACCTGAGTATCGTCACGAGTCTTACCTGAGTCTCGTCACGAGTCTTACCTGAGTCTTGTTACGAGTCTCTTCACGAGTCTTACCTGAGTCTTGTCACGAGTCTTGTCACGAGTCTTACCTGAGTCTCGTCACGAGTCTTACCTGAGTATCGTCACGAGTCTTACCTGAGTCTCGTCACGAGTCTTACCTGAGTCTCATCACGAGTCTTACCTGAGTCTCGTCACGAGTCTCTTTGAGTCTTGTCACGAGTCTCTTTGAGTCTTGTCACGAGTCTTACCTGAGTCTTGTCACGAGTCTTACCTGAGTCTCGTCACGAGTCTCTCCACGAGTCTCTCCACGAGTCTCGTCACGAGTCTCTCCACGAGTCTTACCTGAGTCTCGTCACAAGTCTTACCTGAGTCTCGTCACGAGTCTCTCCACGAGTCTTACCTGAGTCTCTTCACGAGTCTCGTCACGAGTCTCTCCACGAGTCTTACCTGAGTCTCTTCACGAGTCTTGTCACGAGTCTCTCCACGAGTCTTACCTGAGTCTCGTCACGAGTCTCGTCACGAGTCTCGTCACGAATCTCTCCACGAGTCTTACCTGAGTCTTGTCACGAGTCTTACCTGAGTCTCGTCACGAGTCTTACCTGAGTCTCGTCACGAGTCTTACCTGAGTCTCGTCACGAGTCTTACCTGAGTCTCGTCACGAGTCTTACCTGAGTCTCGTCACGAGTCTTACCTGAGTCTCTTCACGAGTCTTACCTGAGTCTCTTCACGAGTCTTACCTGAGTCTCGTCACGAGTCTTACCTGAGTCTCGTCACGAGTCTTACCTGAGTCTCGTCACGAGTCTTACCTGAGTCTCGTCACGAGTCTTACCTGAGTCTCGTCACGAGTCTTACCTGAGTCTCGTCACGAGTCTTACCTGAGTCTTGTCACGAGTCTCTTTGAGTCTCGTCACGAGTCTTACCTGAGTCTCGTCACGAGTCTTGCCTGAGTCTCTTCACGAGTCTTACCTGAGTCTCTTCACGAGTCTTACCTGAGTCTCTTCACGAGTCTTACCTGAGTCTCTTCACGAGTCTTACCTGAGTCTCTTCACGAGTCTTACCTGAGTCTCGTCACGAGTCTTACCTGAGTCTCTTCACGAGTCTTACCTGAGTCTCTTCACGAGTCTTACCTGAGTCTCTTCACGAGTCTTACCTGAGTCTCTTCACGAGTCTTACCTGAGTCTCTTCACGAGTCTTACCTGAGTCTCTTCACGAGTCTTACCTGAGTCTCTTCACGAGTCTTACCTGAGTCTCTTCACGAGTCTTACCTGAGTCTCGTCACGAGTCTTACCTGAGTCTCGTCACGAGTCTTACCTGAGTCTCGTCACGAGTCTTACCTGAGTCTCTTCACGAGTCTTACCTGAGTCTCGTCACGAGTCTTACCTGAGTCTCGTCACGAGTCTTTCCTGAGTCTCGTCACGAGTCTTACCTGAGTCTCGTCCGCGAGTCTTACCTGAGTCTCGTCACGAGTCTTACCTGAGTCTCGTCCACGAGTCTTACCTGAGTCTCGTCACGAGTCTTACCTGAGTCTCGCCACGAGTCTTACCTGAGTCTCGTCCACGAGTCTTACCTGAGTCTCGCCACGAGTCTTACCTGAGTCTCGCCACGAGTCTTTCCTGAGTCTCGTCCACGAGTCTTACCTGAGTCTCGTCCACGAGTCTTACCTGAGTCTCGTCACGAGTCTTACCTGAGTCTCGTCACGAGTCTTTCCTGAGTCTCGTCACGAGTCTTTCCTGAGTCTCGTCACGAGTCTTTCCTGAGTCTCGTCACGAGTCTTTCCTGAGTCTCGTCACGAGTCTTTCCTGAGTCTCGTCACGAGTCTTTCCTGAGTCTCGTCACGAGTCTTACCTGAGTCTCGTCACGAGTCTTACCTGAGTCTCGTCACGAGTCTTACCTGAGTCTCGTCACGAGTCTTTCCTGAGTCTCGTCACGAGTCTTTCCTGAGTCTCGTCACGAGTCTTACCTGAGTCTCGTCACGAGTCTTACCTGAGTCTCATCACGAGTCTTACCTGAGTCTCGTCACGAGTCTTTAGGCCAAAATTAGGCCAAACAGAACACACTGAAGACTGTTACAAGACGAGACATCCATAAACCCACTGAAGAGAACGTTCTGGAAAACATTCGTTCTAAAGAATGGTAACTCGTGCCTCGTCGTCTTCAGAGAGAAGCTGTCTGTCAAACGGATGAATTACCTTTTCTTCTGCTCCTCGTGTCTGCGTTGTCTCGTCCCCGGTGTGTTTGCTCCGAGCGACAGGTGCCGGCGGCGTAAATGTCAGTGTTTGGGGAGATCCTGTCCTGTTTTCAGCGGGAGCCAACAGTCGGAGCAGAAAGGTCCGCGCCAACGACAGATCCTCCTGAATATTCATGAGCCACAAACACGTTTACATCTTGGGTCTCAACACGAGGCGCTAAAGGACGAGTCAGTGATTCTTCACTGACTCTGAGAGAGTTCAGAGATGGATGACAGTAGGTCCGTGTAAAGTGTATAATAATGTAAATGATAGCTCTGTGACTGGCCTGATATCTGTTAAAGAAACAGCCGACAGCAGAATTTACTGAACTCCTAACGTCTCTAAAACCAGAGACAGGTGGAGACCTCGTCTCTAAAACAAAATGTCTCAACGACATCAAGATAGTCCTCACTTTGTTGAAATACGTCGCAGTATATTTCTGTATTAATCTATAATACCACTATAATACCTCGTTAGTCGAGTCGTGTGGATGATTTATAAAGGTCAGGGGGATGTTATAAGCTGTATATTTAGATCTAGGAGTAGGGCTGTAGAGCCGTTAAACACTAAAAGGTCACTGGTTAGAACAGAACCTAAAACCCTGCTGCTCTGAGCGTCTGAGATGATATGCAGAAAGGTCACAAAGGTCATACGTGTGAGCAGCAGTGGGACTCATTTTACTAGTTTTAGTAGTTTTCTGTTTTGCAGTTTTGTTCTGCCGTATGTTTGCATCTCTCTAAATGTCCAGTGTATAACTTCCAGACGATAAATCTGTCTTTATTGATTTAAGTCATGGACGTGTCATCTTTCTCTCACAAACTAAATCTGTCAACATCTGATTGGATCAGATCATCGGATGGATCTGAACAGGTTTTAGGTGGAACTGAACAGGTTTTAGGTGGATCTGAAGAGGTTTTAGGTGGATCAGAACAGGTTTTTGGTGGATCTGAACAAGTTTTTGGTGGATCAGAACAGATTTTTGGTGGATCAGAACATGTTTTTGGTGGATCTGAACAGGTTTTGGTGGATCAGAACATGTTTTTGGTGGATCTGAACAGGTTTTGGTGGATCAGAACATGTTTTTGGTGGATCAGAACATGTTTTTGGTGGATCAGAACATGTTTTTGGTGGATCTGAACAGGTTTTTGGTGGATCTGAACAGGTTTTTGGTGGATCAGAACATGTTTTAGGTGGATCTGAACATGTTTTTGGTGGATCTGAACATGTTTTTGGTGGATCTGAACATGTTTTTGGTGGATCTGAACAGGTTTTAGGTGGATCTTAACATGTTTTTGGTGGATCTGAACATGTTTTTGGTGGATCTGAACATGTTTTTGGTGGATCTGAACAGGTTTTAGGTGGATCTGAACATGTTTTTGGTGGATCAGAACATGTTTTAGGTGGATCTGAACATGTTTTTGGTGGATCTGAACCTGTTTTTGGTGTGTCTGCAGCGTGTGGTGATGTCCCGGCACGACATCGACCACGAGTACCAGGCTCTGGTGGGACGGTCCGAGAGGCTCCTGAGCAACATGCAGAAACAGAAGAAGGAGGAAGAGGAGCGGGAGCGGCTGAGGAAGATCCAGGAGGAGATGGAGAGAGAGAAGAAAAGGAGCGAGGAAGAGGAGCGGAGGCGCAAACAGGAGGAAGAGGAGCGCAAGCTGTGAGTAAATTATTCTCATGTCGAGAATAGATCATTACGTCTTTTTTGAAAAGCTCCTGATATTTAGGCCCGGCTCCAATAAACAAGACTTCTGAGTATTTTATGTCAATAATGGAAATAAAATTTGTTTCCAATGTATTTCCCAGGTTCTGAAAAATCCTGTGATTTGAACTTTATTACATGCTTTTTTTAAAATGACTGGACTGAAAAAGTCCACAGGTCACATGATCAGACGTGTGTCTAACAAACATCGAGTGTTTGGATCTGTTCTGGATGAAACATACTTCATTTAAAAGAGCTGAAAACAGTTTCCTCAGACTGTACAAACTTCAGCCAGCATTAGCCATAATTAAAGTCCCAGATATTTAGTGTTTTTATCAGACATTCACTTGTCCTGATGCTCTGTAGTTTTTCTAATGCTGGGAAAAGGAATACTAAAGGCTGATTTATGCTTCTGCGTAGGGTGCGCGTCGAAGCTACGGCGTAGCATACGCAGTGACGTGTACCCTACGCCGTACCCTACGCCGTAGCCTGACGCGCACCTCCTCCAAAATGTAACTACGCGTCGCCACGACGCGGACCGCAAGATCTGTGATTGGTCGGCTTGGTAGTATCACGTTTCCTCCTACGCATTTCCGGAATGGTCTTCTGCTCTCTGGACCGCCCGCCATTTTTAAATTCCGAAATTCAGTGAAGAGCCAACATGGAAATGGACTAAGTTACCGAGCGATAAATTGAAGAAGTGAGGAAATACAGCCATATCCAACGTGGGTTTAGATGTAGCGGAGTGCACGAAGAGATGGAAGAACTCTCGAGACAAATGCGTTCGTCTCCGTAAAAACTTGCCTCAAGGAGCGGGGATCCAGGAGGAAAAACAATCCCAGCTTTTATATATTCCTATCTTGGCTGCACCTCATGTCAAACATCGGCTTACGAGTCAAACTTTGTGATAAGGTAAATAATGCACGTCCTTTTATGAACCTCTATTGTGTTTGGTTAGCTGACTTAACTAGCAATGCTACCACATGGGTATTTTTTTTGCAAAAATAATATACCTGTGAGTCCAAAAGCATGTGTAATAGGTTGTAATTATATGTAATGGGTTGTATTTATGTAATATAATAGATTGTAATTTTATTTGGCTTACAGAAAATACAAATGCAACAATTTAGCATTTGCAATGTATGAATATGCAGTGATTATAGCTCTATCTATCTATGATTTACCAATGAATGCATCATCTTTTATGTATAACTTATACTATTTGCTATTTTTTTCATAATCACAGGATTGGACTGACACCAGCTCAAACTCCACTGGTTTATCGGACGTGAGACCTCCAGCCCCCATCACCAGTCATCTCTTCTGTCCCCGCAGTCATCTCTTCTGTCCCAGCAGTCATCTCTTCTGTCCCCGCAGTCATCTCTTCTGTCCCAGCAGTCATCTCTTCTGTCCCCGCAGTCATCTCTTCTGTCCCCACAGTCATCTCTTCTGTCCCCAGTCATCTCTTCTGTCCCCGCAGTCATCTCTTCTGTCCCCGCAGCCATCTCTTCTGTCCCAGCAGTCATCTCTTCTGTCCCCGCAGTCATCTCTTCTGTCCCCGCAGTCATCTCTTCTGTCCCCGCAGTCATCTCTTCTGTCCCCCAGTCATCTCTTCTGTCCCCGCAGCCATCTCTTCTGTCCCCGCAGCCATCTCTTCTGTCCCCCAGTCCAAGAATGGCACAAAAAAGGAAGAGAAAAGAAAAAGATGACTGGGTCCAAGTGCAGGTTGCTCGGTTGGAGGCTCAGTTGGAGGAACGGCGGGTGGAGCTGCAACAGAGACTGTGTCAAGGCAATGATGAGAGCGACAGGTTTGGACAAACTGTTGCAGATATGCTGCGGAGGACCACAGAGTGCAGGCAATGCATATGGAAATGCACTGTATCTGCAGTTTGCACTTTAGATTTTTTAGTTGTTTTTTTGTATATAGTTTGCACTTCAGCTTTTTTATTTATTGTCTGTTCACACCAGTTCATGCAGGTTATACTGTAGTTTGAATCATTTGTGAAGTTTCTGTTTTACATCTATTTTTGATAATAATTGTAGATCATTGCACATTAATACATTGCACTGTCATGCCCATATTTGTATATGGTTTACACTTTTTATTAAAAAAAAATACTGCTGTTTCAAAAAATGTGTGAAGGTTATTGTAAATAAACATTAACTAATAGTTGCACATGTGTCTGTGTTTGCTCTTTTGCATCTGTTTTTAATTTACAATTCAAGACCATTGCACCTGTTTTTTTTTACTATCTTTTGCATCAAACAATTTGTGTTTATAGTTTGAACCAATTATGTTTGTTCCTGCTGTATGTATATTTTATGGTTAAGGTTACAGTACATTAAGATCTTAAAGTTATTTTATTTGTATAGTTTGCTCTTTTGCATCTATTTAATGTAAACAATTATAGACCATTGCACCTTTACATGGTGCATTATCTTATACATAGTTCCACCATTTGTATGTATAGTACAAACTTAAAAAAAATAAAATATCCCTCATGTCATTTATTGGTGCATTATATTTTACACCAATACAAGTTACACACCAGGTTGACCACGACACACAGTGTTGTTTTGCCATGGCACAATTCCGTGGGGTGAAAAAAATATATTAAAAAAAAAAAACAATTCCGTGGGGTGACTGAAATGTCGTTTCAAACACAGTGGAACCCGCTCGCGTCAACTAGCGTTTCGGCGGTGTACTGCAGAGCAAAACAGACATACGCAGAGGTATAAATGCTCACGACGGCGTCACCTACGTGCGTAGCCTACGGCGTACACTACGGCGTACACCCGACGCAGAAGCATAAATCAGCCTTAATGACTCTAACTCATCAAAACACTGCTTTAATGACACAAACCAGAACAAACTGCAGATATTTAATTCAAATTATAGCCGACACGGCCTCAGACTAAATAACTGTTAAACACAGCTCTGTGTCTGTCCTAAAACGTGTTTCTGTGTAAAAGCTGGTGTGTCTTTTATGTAACGCCTCGGCTGCTCCTCAGACGAGTCCGAGCAGGTCCGAGCTTTAGAGACAAACTCTGAGGGCCTCTCGATTAAAGCCCCGCCGCGTAATGAGTCTAAAAGCACTTATTTTTACTGCAGTGTTTTCCACATGAGCCGCTCTGAGTCCCGCTCCATTAAAGTCCAACAGACTCCAGTCTGCTCCTGACGATCTGTTCCATTCTTCTGCTTTTTAAACAGGTTTTAGATGGACCTGAACAGGTTTTAGGTGGACCTGAAACGGTTTTAGGTGGACCTGAACAGGTTTTAGATGGACCTGAACAGGTTTTAGATGGATTTGAACAGGTTTTAGATGGAAATGAACAGGTTTTAGATGGACCTGAACAGGTTTTAGATGGACCTGAACAGGTTTTAGATGGACCTGAACAGGTTTTAAATGGACCTGAACAGGTTTTAGATGGATTTGAACAGGTTTTAGATGGACCCGAACAGGTTTTAGATGGACCTGAACAGGTTTTAGATGGACCTGAACAGGTTTTAGGTGGACCTGAACAGGTTTTAGGTGGACCTGAACAGGTTTTAGATGGACCTGAACAAGTTTTAGATGGACCTGAACAGGTTTTAAATGGACCTGAACAGGTTTTAGATGGATTTGAACAGGTTTTAGATGGACCTGAACAGGTTTTAGATGGACCTGAACAGGTTTTAGATGGACCTGAACAGGTTTTAGATGGATTTGAACAGGTTTTAGTTGGATCTGAACAGGTTTTAGTGGGATTTGAACAGGTTTTAAATGGATTTGAACAGGTTTTAGATGGATTTGAACAGGTTTTAGATGTACCTGAACAGGTTTTAGATGTACCTGAACAGGTTTTAGATGGATTTGAACAGGTTTTAGATGGACCTGAACAGGTTTTAAATGGACCTGAACAGGTTTTAGATGGATTTGAACAGGTTTTAGATGGACCTGAACAGGTTTTAGATGGACCTGAACAGGTTTTAGATGGACCTGAACAGGTTTTAGATGGATTTGAACAGGTTTTAGTTGGATCTGAACAGGTTTTAGTGGGATTTGAACAGGTTTTAAATGGATTTGAACAGGTTTTAGATGGATTTGAACAGGTTTTAGATGTACCTGAACAGGTTTTAGATGTACCTGAACAGGTTTTAGATGGATTTGAACAGGTTTTAGATGGATCTGAACAGGTTTTATATGGATTTGAACAGATTTTAGATGGACCTGAACAGGTTTTAGATGGACCTGAACTGGTTTTAAAGGGATTTGAACAGGTTTTAGATGTACCTGAACAGGTTTTAGATAGATTTGAACAGGTCACAGTCTTTATACTTTTTAAGTTAAACTAAAGATATTCTGTTTTGTTTCATAAATGCGAGGATGATGATAATAATGATAATGATAATAATAATAGTGATAATGATGATCATAATAATAGTAGTGATAATAATGATAATGATAATTAAAGCCGCAAGCGGCGATAAAGGCCCTCGCCTCCCTTGCGACCGCGGGGACACATGTATTCGGAGGAATGCATTTTGTGCTTTAAAGCGTAAACTTCACAGTAATGTCAAATAACCGGGCCTGTGCCTCTGCTTGAATCTTCTTCTGGAGCCTGCTTCATCATCTCGGGCCTGTGCTACTGCTGGGGCCTGCTACACCATCTTGTATTTAGAGTTAAAGGTCTCTACATTCCCTGGTTTTCCTGGGATCTGTCTGAACTTCTAAAAATAATAGATTATGTTTGGGCTAAGGCGAGAAAAACAAAATACTGACTGGAGATTTGCTCAGAAATCGCTGCACCCGCCTGTTAAAAAGTAAAAATGTAAATATTACTTGTCTAAAAAAACAAGTTTACAAGTTCCAAAAGATTCTGAAGAGCTTTCCAAGGCTCTAGTCTTGGCTTTAGAGGAGCGTCCTCTAAAGGAAGGATCCTGGCATTTTGTAAATGGCATTTATTTCCCAAAGAAATGGCTGCCTCTTCACAGGCTCATTACGACCACAGCCGTAAATGTATCAAAAAACAAAATGACAACTTTGGTTGGCACTCGTGTCTAGATAATACTCAACAAATTTGGGGCCTTTTAGAAAAAAACACATTGGGTTTAATCTTTTGACCCGAAGGGTGCAATTTAGGTGGTCCCGTGTTCCACCCCACCTGGCGGACTTCCTGTTGAGTTTAGGCTGTGGCTGTCATAGACTTTTCTGTTTGGCCTGAGGTGTCCTATGGATGTACCAAGTTTCATTTTTCTACGTTGGAAAAAATTACTTTCACTTTCCATAGGCCGAATGTATTTTCATTTCCCAGGGGTCGCCACTGAGTCATTTCTTTTTATTATTTTTTTCAAATATTTAAGATACATCAATATTTTGCCAGGCTTAAGTTTAGTGGCCAATAAAATTAACTTTTTGCGCACATTTACTGGGTCAAAATTAAGGACAATTTTGCAGAAAAATTTGCAGAAAAATAAAAATTAAATAAAAATATAAATTGAGCAAAAACAACAAGAAAAGGCATTGTCTATTTTGCACACAAGTGTTTAGCTCATTTTGCCTAAGTTTGGTGTTTCTTGAATGAAGCAGCTATTTTCTGTCAATTTTTAAAAATGAGGTGTATTCTAACCCGGTTCACATTTTCAATTCAAAATGGCCGCCTTCTCGTGTGTGATAGGATGTGGTCCCCATTGGCTTTTATGTTCATAAGCTCATGCTGGATGTGTGTACCAAGTTTCATTTGCCTAGGACAAACTAAAATTTTCCCTTCCCATTGACTTTTTCCACATATTTGCGCCGTTGCTATGGCAACACATTTATAAATAGGGGGTGGGTGTCATTGGCTTTTATGTTCGTCATAACATAAGTGATGTGTGTGCCAAATTTTATGTCTCTATGACAAACTAAATTCTTGGGTCCCATTATAAGTTTGTAGGTGGCGCTAGAGGGCCATTTCTAAAGCTAACCCTTTTATTTACATATCTTTGTGTTCAGGTCATGAATGTGCACAAACGCCTTTTTGGGTCCAACTTGATCCGAGAAGGCGTTTGAGAGTTAACGGATAATTTATTACCACAAAAATGGCCGCCTCGTTACAGGCTTGCCACACCCACACCCGATAAGATATCAAAAACAAAATAACAGCTTTTGTTGGCACATGTGTCTAGATGATACTCACCAAAATTGGGGCCATTTAGACAAAAACACAAAGAGTTGAATCTTTTGGCGTAAGGGGTGCGATTTAGGTGGCCGCGACTTTCACCCCACATGGCGGACTTCCTGTTGAGTTTAGGCTGTGGCTGTCATAGACTTTTCTGTTTGGCCTGAGGTGTTCTATGGATGTACCAAGTTTTGTATTTCTACATTGAAAAAAATGTACTTTCACTTTCCATAGGCCCAATGTATTTTGACTTTTCTAGGGGTCGCCACTGAGTCATTTTTCATATTTTTTTTTCGGGGACTTCAAATACATAAATTTTTCGCCGACCTTGAACTTTGGGCCCAATAAAAATGACTTTTCGTGCATGTTCACTGGGTCAAATTAAGGATCATTTTGCAGAAAAAAAAAAAATAATAATAAAATAATAATAATAGTGATAATGATGATAATAATGATGATGATGTTGATGATGATAATAATGATAATAGTAATAATAATAATAGTAATGATGATAATAATAATAATGATGATAATAATGATGATAATAATAGTGATAGATAATGATGATGATAATAATAATAGTGATAATGATGATAATAATGATGATGATGATGTTGATGATGATAATAATGATAATAATAGTGATAACATTAATAATGATGATAATGATGATAATAATGATGATGATAATAATAATAATAGTGATAATGATAATAATAATAATATTGATAATGATGATATATTGATAATAATGATAATAATAATAATAGAGATAATGATGATATAATGATAATAATAATAATAGTGATAATGATTATAATAATGATGATAATGATCATAATGATGATAATAATAATAATGATGATAATAATGATAATAATAATAGTGATAATGATGATAATAATAATAATAATAATAGTAATGATGATAATAATAATAATGATGATGATAACAATAGTGATGATGATAATAATAATGATGATAATAATAGTGATAGATAATGATGATAATAATAATAGTGATAATGATGATAATAATGATGATGTTGATGATGATAATAATCATAATAATAATGATGATAATAATAGTGATAATATTAATGATGATAATGATGATAATAATAATAGTGATAATAATGATGATAATAATAATGATGATAATAATGATGATGATGATAATGATGATAATATTAGTGTAAAGTTCTGTTGTTGGTTTGGAGACGGGCTTCAGCAGCAGAGTCTCATTTTTCCACAAACACAAATTAAAACCCTGTCGTTGTGACCTTCAGTAAACCACAACCTCCAAAACCCATTTTCTCATATTTACTGACGGAGTATTACTCATCAGAAGCACTTTGAGTCATATTTCTTGATGAGTTATTACTCATCAGAAGCACTTTTAATCAGAATATGTTGACACTGATTTAATGTGCTCTCATCGTTCAGTCACCTTTTTTAAAAACTGAAAATGAAAGAAAGAAACTCATGTGAAAGACACTTTTTTATATTTGTGCAGGTGTTATTTCCAGAGAAAAAGGGAGCCACATTATCATATAAATGTATTTACAGATGTATTGAGTAGTTCCAGGTCCATTATCGTCCTGACACTCGATAAGTCTAGTTTTTAATGCAGCTGTGATGTTTGTATTTTAACATCAGGAACAGAAAGTGTACAAACATTAACCCGATTAAAAATCTGATAATTACAATAAAATCAACTTTTCAACTCACCATTTAATTATATTTCTGTGTGTGACCAATTATTATTAATAAAAAGAAATACAGTTTTATTTTGCAGGGTTAGGTTTAAGTGTTGCTGCGGCCTACCGTTCCTTTAAGACCCACACATCGTCCAGAACAAAGTACCAGATTAATATTTACTTCAGGTTATTGTCCAGTTTTAAGAAACTGTCGAGTTCCTTGTGTCAGAACACGTTATCAGACTTCTGGATGGGTTTTATTTATATTTTTTTAATTCGTGTTAGCATTAGCTCGGTCACAGCTGGACTCTCAGCTCTGATCCTGACAGACTTTATTATCGAGGATTGAAATAGATGAGTATTCTTCTGGACGGAAGCTTTGTCCAATCACAGCTCGCTTCAGGAAAAGGAACGCTCCCATTGGTCGACAGGGCTGTCAATAAGGAAGTGATGTCTGTCGCTAAAACAGAGAAATAACAGAGATAATCATCAGTCGAATGTTTAATGAGGAGCATTTATCTTCCAAGACTTTAAAGTTCTTTATTTTAACCAAAGCAACAATAATAAATAATATAAAAGAAAACCATGTAAACCTGGAGGAGCCAAACGTAAGAGTCCACAAAGCTCAGTCTGAGGCAGACTCGACAGACTCCTGCTGCGTCTGACTCTGTTCTTTTTTCTTTTGTCTCGGAGCGAGCCCCGAGGTCCTGACATTTACTCTTTCCTTCTCCGCTTCTCCTCCAGGTTTTACTTTTACCGAGGCTTTAAATAGAAGCACGTCCGTTCGACAAAAGAACAAAATGAAACCACCTCCAGCGACTCCGGAGCACGTTTATCTCAGATCTGAGCCACGGAGAGTGATTCATAAGAACCGAGTTAAATCGAACTTTAACAGTAGATGCATTTCTTCAGTGTAAGACTCTTTTTAAAACGTTTTTTAAAAAAGGCCTTATGTTTGAAATGCAGTCAGTAAAAGTGTCTTTTCTTCCTTTGTCTTCACTTGTTTTATTGGACATTTTAAACTGGGCTCAAGAGCACAAGAGAAAAGCCTTTGGGCTGCCTTCTTACAAACAGCTCTAAACGGTTCCTGGCTGTATTTGATCGATACGACAGCGTTTAGAGCTCGGCTGACTCCGGATCAGTCTGAGTGACCTTGAGCTCGTCTGAATCTCGTCTGTTCACTCCATAAAGCCTCCGCTGTCATCGCTAATGTCTGCCGTTAGAGAGTCCTGAAGGGTTCAGAAACCTGAGAGCATCAGTCTGTGAGGATCCGAGCGGGACGTCCTGAAGTCCTTCTGAAGATACTTCACTCAAATGCATTGATTTGAACAAAAAGGACTGTGGATTAATCAGAAACCTTGGGCAGTGCAGCGGCTGAGCTCTGTTTTTAGAAACAGGCTGAAACATTGGAGCCAAAAAGGTCTATGTCACTTTTTCCCAAATTAAAAGAAACATGGAACTTATTGAAGAAACTGTTAAGAGAATTTTGGTTACAGATTAAATGAGCAGACGATGGAGACGGCGTATGATTTGACAATAATAGACAGGTTTAATCTTTGCAAAGAGAAGCAGAACGGACACACATGAACAATGGTACGTGGAAGGTTTTCTTAAAGGTGTAAACAATACATGAGGCTTTATAGGTTTACATTATGCCAGCCCCCCCCCAGCTCCAGGGTCCTGGATCCAGCTCCAGGGTCGTTAATCCAGCTCCAGGGTCCTGGATCCAGCTCCAGGGTCCTGGATCCAGCTCCAGGGTCCTGGATCCAGCTCCAGGCTCGTGGATCCAGCTCCAGGCTCGTGGATCCAGCTCCAGGCTCGAGGATCCAGCTCCAGGCTCGTGGATCCAGCTCCAGGCTCGTGGATCCAGCTCCAGGCTCGTGGATCCAGCTCCAGGCTCGTGGATCCAGCTCCGGCCTCGTGGATCCAGGCTCGTGGATCCAGCTCCAGGCTCGAGGATCCAGCTCCAGGCTCGTGGATCCAGCTCCAGGCTCGAGGATCCAGCTCCAGGCTCGTGGATGGACGTGTATTGAGCTGACGTGTCACAGATGTGTGTCTAAGTGAACAGGACAGTGTCCCGGGACAATGATTAGATGTACTTGTGTGTGGATAAGCATCTGTTTGTGTGAATATTTTAACATTTACAACTAAAATCCTTTTCACAAAATCTGATCAAAATATCCCTCACAAAATTAGAACGTACCAATAAATGAACAAGGTCAAAGAAATCAAATGATAGTTTTAAAACTGAGAAACAACAGGGCTTTTCCTAAATCTGTGTTAAAGTATTATCTTTCTCCTGCTCCATAATAATCTGCACACTTTCCAGAGACACACACTTCTTCGAACTCGACTGAGCCTGAGGTAAATATGACGCCAGAAGTGAAATGTGAAAAGCTGAGAGCTGCACTTTTCTGTTGCAGACGGCTCTAATTTGATTTATGCAGCACATCCAGCTCTGCTCCGTGTTTTAAAAGTTAGTCTTCACTCTTTGGATTTGTCTGTTTGTCCTATTACCGTCCATCTTTACGAATTTACTTTTTTAATGGTCACTTGTCTGTGTCGTTCTGAAAGTCTAGAGTCACAGTTTTCTCCGTTGAAGCTTTTCTTGTGCTCGAAACAAGTTTATCAGGTGTCTCTGAAGCTGCAGCGTTGGTTTGAGCCGATGAGCAGGTCCCTCAGACTTCAGAAGGTCTGCGGTCCAGGGCAGGTCCCTCAGACTTCAGAAGGTCTGCGGTCCAGGGCAGGTCCCTCAGACTTCAGAAGGTCTGTGGTCCAGGGCAGGTCCCTCAGACTTCAGAAGGTCTGTGTTCCAGGGCAGGTCCCTCAGACTTCAGAAGGTCTGTGGTCCAGGGCAGGTCCCTCAGACTTCAGAAGGTCTGCGGTCCAGGGCAGGTCCCTCAGACTTCAGAAGGTCTGCGGTCCAGGGCAGGTCCCTCAGACTTCAGAAGGTCTGCGGTCCAGGGCAGTTCCCTCAGACTTCAGAAGGTCTGCGGTCCAGGGCAGGTCCTCAGACTTCAGAAGGTCTGCGGTCCAGGGCAGTTCCTCAGACTTCAGAAGGTCTGCGGTCCAGGGCAGGTCCTCAGACTTCAGAAGGTCTGTGGTCAGGGCAGGTCCTCAGACTTCAGAAGGTCTGTGGTCCAGGGCAGGTCCTCAGACTTCAGAAGGTCTGCGGTCCAGGGCAGGTCCTCTCAGACTTCAGAAGGTCTGTGTTCCAGGGCAGGTCCTCAGACTTCAGAAGGTCTGTGGTCAGGGCAGGTCCTCAGACTTCAGAAGGTCTGCGGTCAGGGCAGGTCCCTCAGACTTCAGAAGGTCTGCGGTCCAGGGCAGGTCCCTCAGACTTCAGAAGGTCTGCGGTCCAGGGCAGGTCCCTCAGACTTCAGAAGGTCTGCGGTCCAGGGCAGGTCCCTCAGACTTCAGAAGGTCTGCGGTCCAGGGCAGGTCCCTCAGACTTCAGAAGGTCTGCGGTCCAGGGCAGGTCCCTCAGACTTCAGAAGGTCTGTGGTCCAGGGCAGGTCCCTCAGACTTCAGAAGGTCTGTGGTCCAGGGCAGGTCCCTCAGACTTCAGAAGGTCTGCGGTCCAGGGCAGGTCCCTCAGACTTCAGAAGGTCTGTGTTCCAGGGCAGGTCCCTCAGACTTCAGAAGGTCTGTGGTCCAGGGCAGGTCCCTCAGACTTCAGAAGGTCTGCGGTCCAGGGCAGGTCCCTCAGACTTCAGAAGGTCTGCGGTCCAGGGCAGGTCCCTCAGACTTCAGAAGGTCTGCGGTCCAGGGCAGGTCCCTCAGACTTCAGAAGGTCTGCGGTCCAGGGCAGGTCCCTCAGACTTCAGAAGGTCTGCGGTCCAGGGCAGGTCCCTCAGACTTCAGAAGGTCTGTGGTCCAGGGCAGGTCCCTCAGACTTCAGAAGGGTGTCACATGAACCCAGTCCCATGTTCTGGTGCTTCTGGGACAGATTAGGGTGGGACCTTCATGGCCCTTTGTCAGAACGTGTTAAAGTTCATTTAGTTTATTTCAGTGACTTTATTTGTGTCTGTGTTTTTCAGGAAAGCGGAGATGGAGCTGAAGAGGAAGCAGGAAGAAGAGGAGAGGAAGAGGAGAGAGGAGGAAGAGCGCCGTCTACAGGTGAGGGTCTGAATCTCAACAGTAGAGCTCCTCAATCAGCCTCCTTTCGTTTGCAGCTGTTGCTTTTATTTAACGGTAGCGACAGGAAAGAAGTGGAAAGAGTGACTGATGTGAAGGGATTAGACCCGAGTCAAACCCAAGTCTCGTCCAGAGCCACAGACGTGTCCCAGAGTCTAAACCTGCTAAAGTCCACAGATGCTGTTAGCTGTTAGCTGTTAGCAGCTAAAGGAAAGCTGTTTAAGCACCCTTTTTACATTTGGATTTATTTAAAAGCTGCGTTTCTCTAAATAAATGCTCTCGGGCTTTACCACTAAACCAAAGTTTACGGGCCAAAATAAATCTTTGCAGACCCTCTTTTTGGTCCTGTCCCGGTGTTTGTTGGTTCGACTCAATCAGCACAGAAGACACAGAGGAGGTCTGAGAGGGGTCTGAACTGGTCTGAACTGGTCTGAGGGGGTCTGAACTGGTCTGAGAGGGTCTGAACTGGTCTGAGGGGGTCTAAGCGGGTCTGAACTGGTCTGAACTGGTCTAAGCGGGTCTGAACTGGTCTGAACTGGTCTGAGGGGGTCTGAACTGGTCTAAGCGGGTCTGAACTGGTCTGAACTGGTCTAAGCGTGTCTGAACTGGTCTGAACTGGTCTAAGCGGGTCTGAACTGGTCTGAACTGGTCTGAGGGGGTCTGAACTGGTCTGAGGGGGTCTAAGCGGGTCTGAACTGGTCTAAGCGGGTCTGAACTGGTCTGAACTGGTCTAAGCGGGTCTGAACTGGTCTGAGGGGGTCTAAGCGGGTCTGAACTGGTCTAAGCGGGTCTGAACTGGTCTGAACTGGTCTAAGCGGGTCTGAACTGGTCTGAACTGGTCTGAGGGGGTCTGAACTGGTCTGAACTGGTCTGAACTGGTCTGAGGGGGTCTGAACTGGTCTGAACTGGTCTGAACTGGTCTGAACTGGTCTGAGGGGGTCTGAACTGGTCTGAACTGGTCTGAACTGGTCTGAACTGGTCTGAGGGGGTCTGAACTGGTCTGAACTGGTCTAAGCGGGTCTGAACTGGTCTGAACTTCAATAAACCCGTCTTTGTTCAGTTAATGGCCCTTTCTTTAGTTGAGCTTTATTCTTTAAAATGTTAAAGACTGACTCTTTGGTAAAAGTATTCCAGTGTCTCCCGAGCGGCCGATGCATCATGAAATATTAAATGTACATCTTTTACTCGTCTTTTAAATTGTCGAATCGGAACAAAAACTTGGAGACAATGCTTGGGTCTGACGTTTCTCGTGTGAGGTTAATAGCTCTTTAAAAAAACGATAACCTCCGCTCGGCTCGTCCTTGAGGCTCGGTCGAGGAGCCGCGTGAGGAAAGGAGAAAAAAGGAGAAAAAAGGAGAAAACGAGTCACAGCTCTGCCTCGGTCTCTCGGTGAAACCCTGAGATGTGTGGGTTTTGTCTGTTCCCTGAGGCAGCCGTCCCCTGCTCTGTTTGTCCAGCCTCAGACACTGCATCGATTCTCAGAGACGGTCAGAGAACTTCAACGAGCCACACGTCCTCCTCTGAGAGGGTCTGAGAGGGTCTGAGGAGGTCTGAGAGGGTCTGAGAGGGTCTGAGGAGGTCTGAGGAGGTCTGAGGAGGTTTGAGGGGGTCTGAGAGGGTCTGAGAGAGTCTGAGGAGGTTTGAGGGGGTCTGAGAGAGTCTGAGAGGGTCTGAGAGGGTCTGAGAGGGTCTGAGGAGGTCTGAGGAGGTCTGAGGAGGTCTGAGGAGGTCTGAGGAGGTCTGAGAGGGTCTGAGAGGGTCTGAGAGGGTCTGAGAGAGTCTGAGGAGGTCTGAGAGAGTCTGAGGGGGTCTGAGAGAGTCTGAGGAGGTCTGAGAGAGTCTGAGGGTGTCTGAGAGGGTCTGAGAGGGTCTGAGAGAGTCTGAGAGGGTCTGAGGAGGTCTGAGGAGGTCTGAGAGGGTCTGAGAGGGTCTGAGAGAGTCTGAGAGGGTCTGAGGAGGTCTGAGAGAGTCTGAGGAGGTCTGAGAGAGTCTGAGGGGGTCTGAGAGGGTCTGAGAGGGTCTGAGAGGGTCTGAGGAGGTCTGAGAGGGTCTGAGAGGGTCTGAGGAGGTCTGAGGAGGTCTGAGGAGGTTTGAGGGGGTCTGAGAGGGTCTGAGAGAGTCTGAGGAGGTTTGAGGGGGTCTGAGAGAGTCTGAGAGGGTCTGAGAGGGTCTGAGAGGGTCTGAGGAGGTCTGAGGAGGTCTGAGGAGGTCTGAGGAGGTCTGAGAGGGTCTGAGAGGGTCTGAGAGAGTCTGAGGAGGTCTGAGAGAGTCTGAGGGGGTCTGAGAGGGTCTGAGGAGGTCTGAGAGGGTCTGAGAGAGTCTGAGAGGGTCTGAGGAGGTCTGAGAGGGTCTGAGAGGGTCTGAGGAGGTCTGAGGAGGTCTGAGGAGGTTTGAGGGGTTTGAGGGGTCTGAGAGGGTCTGAGAGGGTCTGAGGGGGTCTGAGGGGTCTGAGGGGTCTGAGGGGTCTGAGAGGGTCTGAGAGAGTCTGAGAGAGTCTGAGGGGTCTGAGAGGGTCTGAGGGGTCTGAGGGGTCTGAGGGGTCTGAGGGGGTCTGAGAGGGTCTGAGGGGGTCTGAGAGGGTCTTAGGGGTCTGAGGGGTCTGAGAGAGTCTGAGAGGGTCTGAGGGGTCTGAGAGGGTCTGAGAGAGTCTGAGAGGGTCTGAGAGGGTCTGAGGGGTCTGAGAGGGTCTGAGGGGGTCTGAGGGGTCTGAGAGAGTCTTAGGGGTCTGAGGGGTCTGAGAGGGTCTGAGGGGTCTGAGAGGGTCTGAGAGAGTCTGAGGGGGTCTGAGAGAGTCTGAGAGGGTCTGAGAGGGTCTGAGAGAGTCTGAGGGGGTCTGAGGGGGTCTGAGAGAGTCTGAGGGGGTCTGAGAGGGTCTGAGAGAGTCTGAGGGGGTCTGAGGGGGTCTGAGAGAGTCTGAGAGGGTCTGAGAGAGTCTGAGGGGGTCTGAGGGGGTTTAAAGGAATATCAGAAAAACTACTGTGACTCCAAACACAGACCTGATTCATTTAACAGATATTTAACAAATATTTAATCGATATTTAACAAATATTTAATCGATATTTAACAGATATTTAATCGATATTTAACAGATTTTTAATCGATATTTAACCGATATTTAACCGATATTTAACAGATATTTAATCGATATTTAACTGATATTTAACCGATATTTAACAGATATTTAACAAATATTTAATCGATATTTAACAGATATTTAACAGATATTTAATCGATATTTAACCGATATTTAACCGATATTTAATCGATATTTAATTGATATTTAACAGATATTTAATCGATATTTAATCGATATTTAACAGATATTTAATCAATATTTAACAGATATTTAACAGATATTTAACCGATATTTAACAGATATTTAACCGATATTTAATCGATATTTAACAGATATTTAACAGATATTTAATCGATATTTAACAGATATTTAACAGATATTTAATCGATATTTAACAGATATTTAACAGATATTTAATCTATATTTAACCCACACATCTCTCGGTCCAATCATAACCTTTTCTCTTAAACGGTCTGTAGATGCCGTTTTAATAATGCCCCGGCTCCTGTTCAGGGGGCGGAGCCAACAGGACACAGAGCTACAACAGGTGTTTTTATTAACCATGTGTTAAAACGGAATAAAGTAAATGTACTGTATATACTCTCACCAAATCCAAAAATCTTCCCCAGGGCTTATAAAACTGTGAGAATAGAATTAACTGTGCTCTCTGTGTTTCTTTCTGCTGGAGAAGCCTCAGATGTGCATTCATTCTTTGTTTTCTGTGACTTTCTTGCCTCTCAGCTGGAGATGGAGGTGCAGCTGCTGGCCGAGCGCGAGGAGGAGGCGGCTCGTCAGACCGTCCTGGAGCAGGAGCGCCGAGACCGAGAGCTGGCTCTGAGGATCGCTCAGAGTGAGTCCGAGCTCATCCCCGACGACTCGAGCGACGCCGGCCTCCGCAGGTACAACACTAAACACATTTAATACTGCCTCGTGTCCCTCCACAGTCTCACAGCTCCTGGTTTCTACTCCGAGCCTTGCCCAGGACATTATTCTCAGACTTAACCCTTGTTTTCCTGTTCTTTTGTGTCTCTCAGTAACGGCTCGTCTGTCCCGTCGTCTCCAGAGCGAGCAGCGTAAGACTCGGACCTTCCTCTTTTTATTTCAACTCAGTCCTAATCCCAGCCCTCGCCGCCGCCGCATGCTGTCAGTCTAACTCTGCTCTCAAACCTGACCCACCGCTAGCATCAGGAAAAGAAACCAATGCTAACGCTACCATCAGGAAAAGAAACCAATGCTAACGCTAGCATCAGGAAAAGAAACCAATTCTAACGCTAGCATCAGGAAAAGAAACCAATGCTAACGCTAGCATCAGGAAAAGAAACCAATGCTAACGCTAGCACCAGGAAAAGAAACCAATGCAAAACTAGCATCAGGAAAAAAAAACAATTCTAACGCTAGCATCAGGAAAAGAAACCAATGCTAACGCTAGCATCAGGAAAAGAAACCAATTCTAACGCTAGCATCAGGAAAAGTATCCAATCTCACCGCTAGCATCAGGAAAAGAAACCAATTCTAACACTAGCATCAGGAAAAGTATCCAATCCCACCGCTAGCATCAGGAAAAGAAACCAATGCTAACGCTAGCATCAGGAAAAGAAACCAATGCTAACGCTAGCATCAGGAAAAGAAACCAATGCTAACGCTAGCATCAGGAAAAGAAACCAATGCTAACGCTAGCATCAGGAAAAGAAACCAATGCTAACACTAGCATCAGGAAAAGAAACCAATGCTAACGCTAGCATCAGGAAAAGAAACCAATTCTAACGCTAGCATCAGGAAAAGTATCCAATCTCACCGCTAGCATCAGGAAAAGAAACCAATTCTAACACTAGCATCAGGAAAAGAAACCAATTCTAACACTAGCATCAGGAAAAGTATCCAATCCCACCGCTAGCATCAGGAAAAGAAACCAATGCTAACGCTAGCATCAGGAAAAGAAACCAATGCTAACGCTAGCATCAGGAAAAGAAACCAATGCTAACGCTAGCATCAGGAAAAGAAACCAATGCTAACGCTAGCATCAGGAAAAGAAACCAATGCTAACGCTAGCATCAGGAAAAGAAACCAATGCTAACGCTAGCACCAGGAAAAGAAACCAATGCAAAACTAGCATCAGGAAAAAAACAATTCTAACGCTAGCATCAGGAAAAGAAACCAATGCTAACGCTAGCATCAGGAAAAGAAACCAATTCTAACGCTAGCATCAGGAAAAGTATCCAATCTCACCGCTAGCATCAGGAAAAGAAACCAATTCTAACACTAGCATCAGGAAAAGTATCCAATCCCACCGCTAGCATCAGGAAAAGAAACCAATTCTAACACTAGCATCAGGAAAAGAAACCAATGTTAACACTAGCGTCAGGAAAAGAAACCAATGCTAACACTAGCGTCAGGAAAAGAAACCAATTCTAACACTAGCATCAGGAAAAGTATCCAATCCCACCGCTAGCATCAGGAAAAGAAACCAATGCTAACACTAGCGTCAGGAAAAGAAACCAATGCTAACACTAGTGTCAGAAAAAGAAACCAATGCTAACACTAGCGTCAGAAAAAGAAACCAATGCTAACACTAGCGTCAGGAAAAGAAACCAATGCTAACACTAGCGTCAGGAAAAGAAACCAATACTAACACTAGCGTCAGGAAAAGAAACCAATGCTAACACTAGCGTCAGAAAAAGAAACCAATACTAACACTAGCGTCAGGAAAAGAAACCAATACTAACACTAGCGTCAGGAAAAGAAACCAATGCTAACACTAGCGTCAGAAAAAGAAACCAATACTAACACTAGCGTCAGGAAAAGAAACCAATGCTAACACTAGCGTCAGGAAAAGAAACCAATGCTAACACTAGCGTCAGGAAAAGAAACCAATGCTAACACTAGCATCAGGAAAAGAAACCAAGTTCTGTTTGTGACAGAGATCAAAATAAATCAAATGAACTCTCTATTTCAGGATCATCATCACTTTGAGCCCAATCAACCTCAAACTAAAAGATAATGCTTCTTAATAAGTTCATAAATAGGTTTAAGTGAAGTTGTTATTAAAGAATAAATGGTTATAAATTATTAATAGCATTTTGAAAACAAAAGTGACCTGTTGCAAAAAAGTGAGCCTACATTAAAGATCTATGACGGTAAGGCTGGGCTCACGTTTCTCTTTGAACAAACGTGTTTATCATTTATAACCTGTTTACAACATAATGATAACTAAATAATAAAGCGGTTATTAACCAGACTCAAGTACTTCCGAAGTTTTTGCCGTGGCTCCAGAACAGAGCAAACAAAAAAACATTAACCTTTATTAAACTAAAAACCTTTCAAAATTCTTAATAGTTTAGTAGCATCCAAAGGACAACACCTTTTGAATATAATTGTGGTTTTGATAAACTAAAAAGGGAACATAACTGATTAAAATGACATACCCACATCACAAAAGAAGAGACCAGAGCTGTTCTCAGATCAGTTTGAATCTTTTATTTATTCAGTTCTGTCTCATAAGCACGTTTAAATAATCTGATCTTATTTAATCTCATATTCAATCTTCCACAGAACGACTGGACCCAGGGTCAAGAGTCTCACCATGTAGGTCACACCCCCGCAACCCGGCTCTGTTGGATCTGAACAGGTTTTAGGATTTGAACAGGTTTTAGGAGGATTTGAACAGGTTTAGGTGGATCTGAACAGGTTTTAGGTGGATTTAAAAAGGTTTTAGGTGGATCTGAACAGGTTTTAGATGGATCTGAACAGGTTTTAGGAGGGTTTGAACAGGTTTTAGGAGGATCTGAACAGGTTTTAGGAGGATCTGAACAGGTTTTAGATGGATCTGAACATGTTTTAGATGGATCTGAACAGGTTTTAGATGGATCTGAACAGGTTTTAGGAGGATCTGAACATGTTTTAGATGGATCTGAACAGGTTTTAGATGGATCTGAACAGGTTTTAGGAGGATCTGAACATGTTTTAGATGGATCTGAACAGGTTTTAGATGGATCTGAACAGGTTTTAGGAGGGTTTGAACATGTTTTAGGAGGATCTGAACAGGTTTTAGGAGGATCTGAACAGGTTTTAGGAGGATCTGAACAGGTTTTAGATGGATCTGAACAGGTTTTAGGAGGGTTTGAACAGGTTTTAGGAGGATCTGAACAGGTTTTAGGAGGGTTTGAACAGGTTTTAGGAGGATCTAAACAGGTTTTAGATGGATCTGAACAGGTTTTAGGAGGGTTTGAACAGGTTTTAGGAGGATCTGAACAGGTTTTAGATGGATCTGAACAGGTTTTAGGAGGGTTTAAACAGGTTTTAGGAGGATCTGAACAGGTTTTAGATGGATCTGAACAGGTTTTAGGAGGGTTTGAACAGGTTTTAGGAGGATCTGAACAGGTTTTAGATGGATCTGAACAGGTTTTAGGAGGGTTTGAACAGGTTTTAGGAGGATCTGAACAGGTTTTAGATGGATCTGAACAGGTTTTAGGAGGGTTTGAACAGGTTTTAGGAGGATCTGAACAGGTTTTAGGAGAATCTGAACAGGTTTTAGGAGGATCTGAACAGGTTTTAGGAGGGTTTGAACAGGTTTTAGGAGGATCTGAACAGGTTTTAGGAGGATCTGAACAGGTTTAAGGAGGATCTGAACAGGTTTTAGGAGGGTTTGAACAGGTTTTAGGAGGGTTTGAACAGGTTTTAGGAGGATCTGAACAGGTTTTAGGAGGGTTTGAACAGGTTTTAGGAGGATCTGAACAGGTTTTAGATGGATCTGAACAGGTTTTAGGAGGGTTTGAACAGGTTTTAGGAGGATCTGAACAGGTTTTAGGAGGATCTGAACAGGTTTAAGGAGGATCTGAAAAGGTTTTAGGAGGGTTTGAACAGGTTTTAGGAGGGTTTGAACAGGTTTTAGGAGGATCTGAACAGGTTTTAGATGGATCTGAACAGGTTTTAGGAGGGTTTGAACAGGTTTTAGGAGGATCTGAACAGGTTTTAGATGGATCTGAACAGGTTTTAGGAGGGTTTGAACAGGTTTTAGGAGGATCTGAACAGGTTTTAGATGGATCTGAACAGGTTTTAGGAGGGTTTGAACAGGTTTTAGGAGGATCTGAACAGGTTTTAGGAGGATCATAACAGGTTTTAGGAGGATCTGAACAGGTTTTAGGAGGGTTTGAACAGGTTTTAGGAGGATCTGAACAGGTTTTAGGAGGATCTGAACAGGTTTTAGATGGATCTGAACAGGTTTTAGGAGGGTTTGAACAGGTTTTAGGAGGATCTGAACAGGTTTTAGATGGATCTGAACAGGTTTTAGGAGGGTTTGAACAGGTTTTAGGAGGATCTGAACAGGTTTTAGATGGATCTGAACAGGTTTTAGGAGGGTTTGAACAGGTTTTAGGAGGATCTGAACAGGTTTTAGGAGGATCATAACAGGTTTTAGGAGGATCTGAACAGGTTTTAGGAGGGTTTGAACAGGTTTTAGGAGGATCTGAACAGGTTTTAGGAGGATCTGAACAGGTTTAAGGAGGATCTGAACAGGTTTTAGGAGGATCTGAACAGGTTTTAGGAGGATCTGAACAGGTTTAAGGAGGATCTGAACAGGTTTTAGGAGGATCTGAACAGGTTTTAGGAGGATCTGAACAGGTTTTAGGAGGATCTGAACAGGTTTTAGGAGGGTTTGAACAGGTTTTAGGAGGATCTGAACAGGTTTTAGGAGGATCTGAACAGGTTTTAGGAGGATCTGAACAGGTTTTAGGAGGATCTGAACAGGTTTAAGGAGGATCTGAACAGGTTTTAGGAGGGTTTGAACAGGTTTTAGGAGGGTTTGAACAGGTTTTAGGAGGATCTGAACAGGTTTTAGATGGATCTGAACAGGTTTTAGGAGGGTTTAAACAGGTTTTAGGAGGATCTGAACAGGTTTTAGATGGATCTGAACAGGTTTTAGGAGGGTTTGAACAGGTTTTAGGAGGATCTGAACAGGTTTTAGATGGATCTGAACAGGTTTTAGGAGGGTTTGAACAGGTTTTAGGAGGATCTGAACAGGTTTTAGATGGATCTGAACAGGTTTTAGGAGGGTTTGAACAGGTTTTAGGAGGATCTGAACAGGTTTTAGGAGGATCTGAACAGGTTTTAGGAGGGTTTGAACAGGTTTTAGGAGGGTTTGAACAGGTTTTAGGAGGATCTGAACAGGTTTTAGGAGGGTTTGAACAGGTTTTAGGAGGGTTTGAACAGGTTTTAGGAGGGTTTGAACAGGTTTTAGGAGGATCTGAACAGGTTTTAGGAGGGTTTAATGTGATATAATTTTAACGAGTGATAAATATTGATGAATGGATGAATAGCCTCATGTCGTCGGATGTAATAATGATTATATTTTAATAATGATTATATTTAATAATGATTATATTTTAATAATGATTATATTTAATACTGATTATATTTAATAATGATTATATTTAATAATGATTATATTTTAATCTAAAAGCTGAACTCGTGTTTCAGGGACGAGATGGCCAAAGAAATGAGTGAACTTCTGTCTCGGTGGGTCTCATCGCCTCAAACTGAAATCATCAGAAAATCCAATCTGAATAAAATCATCTTTATGAAGCTGTGTATGATTACGAGGCTTAATTCTTCCAGATTTAATTGAATAAGAACCAACCAGAATGTTTGCATTTGGAACTCTTCGGGCTACGCTCCTGTTCCACTCTTTTCCAACGATTAACTTCAGAATTTACTCATTGTTGTCTTCAAACTAAAACCCAATAGTTACGTAAATTTGAAATAAAAAATGGAGTTATTTAGTGTTTCAGGTTTAATTTCTGCCGTTTGTCAAAAATAAAAACACTAGCTCCATTTTGAGTTTTAGTAATATGGTCATGTTTTTAAGACCCAGAAGTTACCCTTATTTAAAAAAGAAAAGGTTCAAGTAAAAGCCTCTGGACTCAGTTTTCAAGGTGAAGCCGTCTCTAATTCCAAGAGACTTTATTATTTCTGAGTTCAACTGTACCAGAGCTGAGCTTTATCTCCAGAGGGAGGGGCTTAACCTGAAACTAACTCTGATTGGACCAGACTGTCCTGGTCTCACAGTCGTTAACTCTGAAAGGACAGTGTGACTCTGATGTGAGAGTCGTTAGTGACACTGATCCATTCAGGTTAAGCCCCTCCCTCAGAACTGCTAAAGTCCAGATGCTTTTACTCAAACCTTTTCTTCAAGGTGTCCTTCACAGACTTATTTTTTAAACTGAATCTAAATTCACATAAATAAAAGTTCTCTGGTTTCGTGAAAGATCAGCTGCAGAAATCTTGTTTTTGCAGATTCTGTTTCTACTGTTGAGCTCAGGGTTAAAACTAAAGCAGGGCCCAGGTCCATCATGTTTCCACAGCAGCACCAGACTTTCCTACGCTCAGTGAACGCCTCCTGAGACTGGAACAGCATGAGTTTAACGTCCTTCCTCTTCCTCCTTCCTCTTCCTCCTGTAGCTGCTCCTTCCTCAGATCTTCAGCTGAAGAAGTGGAGTTTATTCTGGATTGATCTGGAATGAACTTTGTGGTGCTCATTCCTTTCTATTGTCAGCACTATTCTTTAAACTTCGACTCGTTTGTCTGGTTCCATCAGCCGTGGCTTCAGCCGACGAAGAGACTAAAGGACGAACACAAACCTTTGAGACAGAATTAATCAGACGTTAGGTTCAGGCTCGAGGGAAAGATCTGGGATAAAAATGCACAAAAGAAATGAAGTAGAGTTAAATAAGCGCCACAAAGTTCATCCAATCAGAGAACGGTGAGTTCATGAACCTGCCGTAAACTCCACTCGTTTCACTCTTTAATACGATGCCTTCAGAAGTGTTCAACGCGGAACTTTTAACCTTGTGTGGCTTTTCAACTTTGAATTATTCTAACAACAGAGTTTTAATTTAAATGTCTTTTATAAAACTTAATGTGTTTTTTACCATCGCTTTGTCTTTTTGTTTGGATCATTTTTACTCGTTTATGAATTTGACTCCTTTTGCTCTGAAACTTTCTTTCTTCAGTTTTGTGTTTGGTCAAACCTAAAACCACAAATGTCCGTCTCATTTAAAAAAATGACATTATTTTCACTAAAAGCAACTAAAGTTAGAGATTCCAAAAAGGTGAATACTTCTAAAAGGCACTGCGTTTGTCCGAATAAATCCTCTTCTCTTTCCGTTCGTCCCTGAGTCGACGTGTCCTTCAGCCTTTCCTCGGTTAAAGCTCTGAACTCTGTTTGTTCTGTCCGTCCTGCAGAGGTCCTCAGGTCCAAGCCTCTAAAGCTGCAGCCGGAGCCAAGAAATACGAGCTGAGCAAATGGAAATACGCCGAGCTGCGAGACGCCATCAACACCTCGTGTGGTGAGTCTGGGAACTGTAGTGTGGTTCTGTTCAGACCTGGGCCACAGAACTCCTCCTGATCCTAACCCTGGACTTTATGTGTCGCGCAGACATCGAGCTGCTGGCCGCCTGCAGAGAGGAGTTCCACCGCAGACTCAAAGTGTACCACGCCTGGAAAACCAAGAACAAGAAGAGGAACACGGAGACGGAGCAGCGAGCGCCCAGATCCGTCACGGACTACGGTAAAAGCCAGCTCCACAAACGACTCCCTCGGGTTTATTTTCCACCTCAGCAGTTTTCTTTTCTCCTTTGACTTTGACATGGTTCAGACGCTCCTTGTTTTAGTTCTACTTTCTCAAAAAACGTGTTACATTAAGGCACTTTTCCGTTGTCCAGAAGTCCTCAAAGAGTTCTCTTTTGTAAATCAAAGCTAGTGTTTCAGACTCGGATAAAACAGGAGCAGGTCAGAGACGTTGAAGAGTCAGGCTCGAACATGAATTTAAAGTTTAGAAAGATGAGAATTAAGCACTGTTTTTCTTTAATGTCAGTGAGGTTTCTTCTAACTCAGTCCATTCCTCTCTTTTAAGGTATTTCTCATGAGCTCAGTGGTAAAAGTCTCATTATTCCTTCATTATTCCTTCATTATTCCTTCATTATCCCATGTTTTCCTCGTGTTTTCTCCGCTCCTCGTTGGTGAAGCATGTTTTTGTTGCATGTGATGTGATGTTTTGTTTCAGATCATGTGACGCCTCTGAGAAAACCACGTAAGTCTCACTCCACGGTGTGTGTTCCCCTCAGACTTTGTCCTCTTTAACCTTTAACTCTTCTTGAACCTGGAGTTGTTTCCACGGCTTCAGCTTGTCCTGGTTCTTTTCGTCATATTTTGAGCTCTGGACCAAACTCAGTTTTTCCGAGAGACTGAACTAACATTAACACAAATAAAACAAGGCTAAATATAAATGAACAGGTGAGGTTAGGGCTGTCACTGCCTTCCTTTGTTTGATCCCAGAGAATGTCCTCGATGTTCAGCAGAAGGTTTGGCCTGGATCTAACCCCGTCGGTCTCTACACAGGTCAGGATCTGAACAGGTTTTAGATGGATTTAAACAGGTTTGAGTTGGATTTAAACAGGTTTGAGTTGGATTTGAACAGGTTTTCGTTGGATTTAAACAGGTTTCAGATGGATTTAAACAGGTTTCAGATGGATTTGAACAGGTTTGAGTTGGATTTAAACAGGTTTGAGTTGGATTTAAACAGGTTTGATTTGGATTTAAACAGGTTTGAGTTGGATTTAAACAGGTTTGAGTTGGATTTAAACAGGTTTGAGTTGGATTTAAACAGGTTTGAGTTGGATTTAAACAGGTTTGAGTTGGATTTAAACAGGTTTGAGTTGGATTTAAACAGGTTTCAGATGGATTTAAACAGGTTTGAGTTGGATTTAAACAGGTTTCAGATGGATTTAAACAGGTTTCAGATGGATTTAAACAGGTTTCAGATGGATTTGAACAGGTTTGAGTTGGATTTAAACAGGTTTCAGATGGATTTAAACAGGTTTCAGTTGGATTTAAACAGGTTTCAGTTGGATTTAAACAGGTTTCAGATGGATTTGAACAGGTTTCAGATGGATTTGAACAGGTTTCAGATGGATTTGAACAGGTTTCAGATGGATTTAAACAGGTTTCAGATGGATTTAAACAGGTTTCAGATGGATTTAAACAGGTTTCAGATGGATTTAAACAGGTTTCAGATGGATTTGAACAGGTTTGAGTTGGATTTAAACAGGTTTCAGATGGATTTAAACAGGTTTCAGTTTAATTTAAACAGGTTTCAGATGGATTTAAACAGGTTTTAGTTTAATTTAAACAGGTTTCAGATGGATTTGAACAGGTTTTAGTTGGATTTAAACAGGTTTCAGATGGATTTGAACAGGTTTTAGTTGGATTTAAACAGGTTTCAGATGGATTTGAACAGGTTTCAGATGGATTTAAACAGGTTTCAGATGGATTTGAACAGGTTTCAGTTGGATTTAAACAGGTTTCAGTTGGATTTAAACAGGTTTCAGATGGATTTAAACAGGTTTCAGATGGATTTAAACAGGTTTCCGTTGGATTTAAACAGGTTTCAGATGGATTTAAACAGGTTTCAGTTGGATTTAAACAGGTTTGAGTTGGATTTAAACAGGTTTGATTTGGATTTAAACAGGTTTGAGTTGGATTTAAACAGGTTTTCGTTGGATTTAAACAGGTTTCAGATGGATTTAAACAGGTTTCAGATGGATTTGAACAGGTTTGAGTTGGATTTAAACAGGTTTGAGTTGGATTTAAACAGGTTTGAGTTGGATTTAAACAGGTTTCAGTTGGATTTAAACAGGTTTCAGTTGGATTTAAACAGGTTTCAGATGGATTTAAACAGGTTTCAGATGGATTTAAACAGGTTTCAGATGGATTTAAACAGGTTTCAGATGGATTTAAACAGGTTTCAGATGGATTTAAACAGGTTTCAGATGGATTTGAACAGGTTTGAGTTGGATTTAAACAGGTTTCAGATGGATTTAAACAGGTTTCAGATGGATTTGAACAGGTTTCAGATGGATTTAAACAGGTTTCAGATGGATTTGAACAGGTTTCAGATGGATTTAAACAGGTTTCAGATGGATTTAAACAGGTTTCAGATGGATTTAAACAGGTTTCAGATGGATTTAAACAGGTTTCAGTTGGATTTAAACAGGTTTCCGTTGGATTTGAACAGGTTTTCGTTTGATTTGAACAGGTTTTCGTTGGATTTGAACAGGTTTCAGATGGATTTGAACAGGTTTCAGATGGATTTAAACAGGTTTCAGATGGATTTAAACAGGTTTCCGTTGGATTTGAACAGGTTTCAGATGGATTTAAACAGGTTTCCGTTGGATTTGAACAGGTTTCCGTTGGACTTGAACAGGTTTCCGTTGGATTTAAACAGGTTTCAGATGGATTTAAACAGGTTTCCGTTGGATTTGAACAGGTTTCCGTTGGATTTGAACAGGTTTCCGTTGGATTTAAACAGGTTTCCGTTGGATTTAAACAGGTTTTCGTTGGATTTGAACAGGTTTCCGTTGGATTTGAACAGGTTTCAGATGGATTTAAACAGGTTTCAGATGGATTTAAACAGGTTTCAGATGGATTTAAACAGGTTTCAGATGGATTTAAACAGGTTTCCGTTGATTTAAACAGGTTTCAGATGGATTTAAACAGGTTTCAGTTGGATTTAAATAGGTTTCAGTTGGATTTAAACAGGTTTCCGTTGGATTTAAACAGGTTTCCGTTGGATTTAAACAGGTTTCCGTTGGATTTAAACAGGTTTCCGTTGGATTTAAACAGGTTTCCGTTGGATTTAAACAGGTTTCAGATGGATTTGAACAGGTTTCAGTTGGATTTAAACAGGTTTCAGATGGATTTAAACAGGTTTCAGATGGATTTAAACAGGTTTCCTTTGGATTTGAACAGGTTTCCGTTGGACTTGATGACACAACAGTGTCTTGTTTGGACCTGTGCTCCTGCCGTAGTTGTGTGTAAGTCTGGAGCTGATGTCGAACACTGAAACAAACGCCTCTCTGCAGCGTGGGCTCTGGGAGTGTTTTTCGAGCCACAGTAGTGTTTCCTGAAGTGGGAGGAGGACGAGATGGATGTGTGTAACGGGTTTAACAGGGTGCTTCAACCGAGAATCGGAAAGAAATCCACAACCATCACTGTCACTTCACGAAGGCCTGAAGCTCAGCAGATTCTCTTTGAACGACACGTTGTTGGGATTTTCAGGTTGAAGTGCTTTGTTAAAATCATTCGTCTGTCTTTTTAGACTTTAATCTCAGTGGCTCCTCGTTGACTCCTCCCTCTGTAGAACGGTGATAAACTCTGGTTTTGTGCTTTTCCCTTTCCCTGGTCCTTAACCTTTGACCTGATGTGTCGACCTCCAGTGGGTCATTGGGACGAACAGCAGAAATAATAAACCTCATAACCTGGAAAACCCAGACTAAACTCCTGTTCGTCCCGTGACCCGCTGCTGTCTCCTGATTGGCCGCTGTAGCCGTGTCCTGACTCCTCTCTGTCCAATCACAGCCCAGCAGAGCATGGCCCCGCCCATCCCGGCCAGACAGCTCGAGGCGGCCATGAACCGGCAGCAGAGGTACTTCGGATCCCCTTCATCCGACCCGGAGACCAGTACAAGGAGCCTCAGAGCAAGAAGAAGGGCTGGTGGTACGCTCACTTCGACGGGCCCTGGATCGCCGACAGATGGAGCTGCACCCGGACAAGCAGCCCATCATCCTGGTGGCAGGTGAACTTCTGCTCCACTGTACTTCCCCCGTGTTCCTCCCTGTTTCACAAACCTGTCCTGTTCCTCAGGCAAAGACGACATGGAGATGTGTGAGCTGAGTCTGGAGGAGACCGGTCTGTCGAGGAAACGCGGCGCCGAGATCCTCCGAGACAGTTTGAGGAAATCTGGGAACGCTGCGGCGGAATCCAGTATCTGCGCAGCGCCATCGAGACCCGGCAGGCCAGACCCACGTACGCCACCGCCATGCTCCAGTCGTCCTTCAAATAGTCCCAGAACCAGACCCACGTACGTCCTGCTCCAGTCGTCCTTCAAATAGTCCCAGAACCAGACCCACGTACGTCCTGCTCCAGTCGTCCTTCAAATAGTCCCAGAACCAGACCCACGTACGCCACCGCCATGCTCCAGTCGGCCTTCAAATAGTCCCAGAACCAGACCCACGTACGTCCCAGTCCTGCTCCAGTCGTCCTTCAAATAGTCCCAGAACCAGACCCACGTACGTCCTGCTCCAGTCGGCCTTCAAATAGTCCCAGAACCAGACCCACGTACGCCACCGCCATGCTCCAGTCGGCCTTCAAATAGTCCCAGAACCAGACCCACGTACGTCCTGCTCCAGTCGGCCTTCAAATAGTCCCAGAACCAGACCCACGTACGTCCTGCTCCAGTCGGCCTTCAAATAGTCCCAGAACCAGACCCACGTACGTCCTGCTCCAGTCGGCCTTCAAATAGTCCCAGAACCAGACCCACGTACGCCCCAGTCATGCTCCAGTCGGCCTTCAAATAGTCCCAGAACCAGACCCACGTACGTCATGCTCCAGTCGTCCTTCAAATAGTCCCAGAACCAGACCCACGTACGCCACCGCCATGCTCCAGTCGTCCTTCAAATAGTCCCAGAACCAGACCCACGTACGTCCCAGTCATGCTCCAGTCGGCCTTCAAATAGTCCCAGAACCAGACCCACGTACGTCCTGCTCCAGTCGTCCTTCAAATAGTCCCAGAACCAGACCCACGTACGTCCCAGTCATGCTCCAGTCGGCCTTCAAATAGTCCCAGAACCAGACCCACGTACGTCCCAGTCATGCTCCAGTCGGTCTTCAAATAGTCCCAGAACCAGACCCACGACGCCCTGCTCCAGTCGCCCTTCAAATAGTCCCAGAACCAGACCCACGTCGCCCCAGTCATGCTCCAGTCGGCCTTCAAATAGTCCCAGAACCAGACCCACGTCGCCACCGCCATGATCCAGTCGGCCTTCAAATAGTCCCAGAACCAGACCCACGCACGCCCTGCTCCAGTCGGCCTTCAAATAGTCCCAGAACCAGACCCACGTACGTCCTGCTCCAGTCGGCCTTGAAATAGTCCCAGAACCAGACCCACGTACATCCCAGTCCTGCTCCAGTCGGCCTTCAAATAGTCCCAGAACCAGACCCACGTACGTCCTGCTCCAGTCGGCCTTGAAATAGTCCCAGAACCAGACCCACGTACGTCCCAGTCCTGCTCCAGTCGGCCTTCAAATAGTCCCAGAACCAGACCCACGTACGTCCTGCTCCAGTCGGCCTTCAAATAGTCCCAGAACCAGACCCACGTACGTCCTGCTCCAGTCGGTCTTCAAATAGTCCCAGAACCAGACCCACGTACGCCATGCTCCAGTCGGCCTTCAAATAGTCCCAGAACCAGACCCACGTACGTCCCAGTCCTGCTCCAGTCGGCCTTCAAATAGTCCCAGAACCAGACCCACGTACGTCCCAGTCCTGCTCCAGTCGGCCTTCAAATAGTCCCAGAACCAGACCCACGTACGTCCCAGTCCTGCTCCAGTCGGCCTTCAAATAGTCCCAGAAGCTTGTGACTTGCACAGCGTCTGGTTCATTAGAACTCCTGAGTTTCAGTCGTTTTTTTCTCTCGATGGTTTCGACCCGACTGGAGGCGGGACAGGTTTAAAAACATAAACCAATCAGAGTCGACGTGTTTAAAGACTTTCGTAAGTCAGGGTTCTGAGGTTTGTTATTAAAGACAGTTCGTGAAATTAGTGAAAAAACTCAAAAATAACAAATAAGGATCTGTCTTCATTCTTTTTTCTCGTTGGGGCAGGAGTTTTGTTCATGACTCGGTTTAAGAATTCTGATTTAGGAACTGGAAATGTCTCAAAATTGAAATGAAGACCTAGAAACGTAATATTTGCCTCAGTTTCTAAAGTTTTTTTTCTCAAATATTTCAGTTAAATTTCTACTTAGCCCCAGATTTATCTGAAATCAATTTAACTTTCTCAAAATTTGTGTTATTATAAAAAATGTAATGATAACTTTATGCGTTATTAAACTTAAAAAATGAGAATTTTCAAAATTCAGATTATTTTTATTTGTAATTTTGGGGCCTTTTCGACACTAGACGATCGACCGAGGAAAGGGGGCACTGAGCAAAGGACCCGAGCAGGAATCGAACCCGGTCTCCCATGTCTATGGTGCGAGAAGTGGAGTCGAGTCGATGAACTTTGTGCAGAAAACCACATTTGTCCAGCGTCACTTCTGCGAACGATGCCTTAACCGTAACAAAGTCTAACGCCACAGAACCCTCCCAAAAGCCACTGTTTACATGGTCTTCGCGTCGATCGGAGATGAACCTTGCACAAAGCGTCGTGAAAACTGAGCTGCATGAATCTAACCAGAAATTTCCTGTAATTGCTCTTTTTTTTGTACGAATGTAACTTAAATCCTCTTTAATTCCTTCGACTTATCCATGTATCATTCCTTTTGTGATTTAAATGTTGAAAATGAGTCGAGACCAAACTTGTTGTGGTTCGAGCAGTGATTTTTGAAAATGATCGAATTATGCAAACTTCTCATAAACTGCCTGGAAGCTCTGAGAGACGTGTTCAGTCTTAATTTTAGGTCTTTTTACAGCAGAGAATATGATTTACAGACATCGCAGCCGTTTTGAAAGAGTTAAATGAAGGCAGAACTGGAATATTCATGAATCTCTGTAAAATTATGTTTTGAATGAATGATGTGAGAAAGAAGCAATAAATCAGTTGAACTAAAAACAAGGTCTGAGTTTTCTCTTTTTAGGAGTTAAAACGAAAACATTTGTTTGGCTTTGAGTCTTTTTTAAATCTTTTTTAGGTTTTTTGTCACAGTTTCTGCAGCATTTCCTCACATTTATTGTTTCATGTGATTATTTCCTTTTCTCTGTTTCAAACTCACGCAGACGTCTTCGAGACGACCACAGACCCTGAAACAAAGGGCTTAGAAATTACCCAGAATACAGTGCGTGCAGGAGCTCCTCGGCCATGTCAACATTAATAAAGTCCTTTAACTCTGGACTCGTTTGTGTCTGAAGTGTTCTAACGACGGAACCAGAGCTTCTCCAAATACTGGACAAACAAAATGAGAGCTGAAAACAAATCCTGTTTTTCAAGAATCTATTGACATTTTATCACATTTTTCAAAGCTTCATCAATAATAACTCAAAGCATTTCTTTGACAAAGACTGAACAAACCAGAAAAAACAGTTCTTTTATCAATAACTGTTGTATTTACAGCTATTCCTCATCACTTTATACACTTTACAAGAACAAATATTTACAGAAATATGCTCAGAATTCATCTTTTCACTCGTTTTTCTAAAACAAGCACATTATTAGTCTTGTACAAAACAAGTCTGATTTAACAAACATCACTTAAACAGCTGCTGGTAATGGTCTTATGTGAAAAAAGGCTGTGAAATTATGAAAAACTTAAATATTCATCAGAAAGTAACGCCTCACGACAGATTCAGACTAAAACAAAAGACAATTCAAACTGTTAAAAGTAAAAGTTGAACTGATATAATGAGTCTCAGATAAAAACAAAGTCTACATTTGGTTTAAATTCAACAGAAAAAGACAAAACGGAGACAGATTACAGAGGATCCTAAAGTCGCTCGATAAGTTTTCAACTCAAACGGTTGAACAAAGCTAGTGCTTCAGAAACAGACGTGGCATAAAAGAGTCTGACCGACGCTGAGCTCATCGAAGAAAGTCCTTCTACAAACGCTTTACTTCCAGGAATCCTTGAGAAAAACAGAAATGTACGAGTTATTGAGCTGAGCATTCCCTCAGATCCCAAATATTACAGTATTACTTTGTCAGAGAATTAATCTGAAACTTCGTGCTTTTATTTTGAAGGTCTGCAGAAATAGTTTTATTGTGAAAAGTCCAAGTGTTAATATTTCCAATAACAGTAAAAACATGACGACGCTTTGTTTTTATGAAAAAAGTTTCAAATTCATCAGCATTATTATGGTCTTTATTGAGATTTTATAAAATGACCAACAAACCCTTAAAGTTCTCATTGATACGGTTAGACTGACTTTTATTCTTTAACACTGTGCCATAAAAAACTGGACTGTAACGACTAATGTCCAAATATCTTACATAGTTTTATTAAAAAGAGACAGCAACTGTTTAAAACATCCCAGTCCCGTCACAAACCCCTCGGTTCTTTTTGGTAAAACCAACGTAAAGCTGTATATTTCTCAGTAATCTGTCCCTTTAATGTCGATACGTAACACTCGTTCAGAACGTCCCGGAACAAAAGCAGAAAAGAGTCCAGTGTTTCCTTCACCTTCGGAGCCGCTCCCAGGTCTGGTCCAGGTCTGGTCCAGGTCTTAGCCCCGAACGGGCCCCGAGACGCTGCCTTTGTGTCTGAAACAGAAACGAGACAAAAGGAGGCGATAAAGAAGAGTCGAGTCAGACGAGCCCCGATACCATCAGGACGACCTTTATCAGTGTTTATCAGTGTTTTTACACGTCCCCTTTTTATAAAGGTTTAGTCCTGTTTAGTCCTGTCTAGTCCTGGTTTAGACCTGGTTTAGACCTGGTTTAGACCCGGTTTAGACCTGGTTTAGTCCTGGTTTAGACCCGGTCTAGACCTGGTTCAGACCCGGTCTAGACCAGGTTTAGTCCGACTCTTTGTCGAGCTCCTGTGTTTTCCTTTTGTTCATCAGCTGATCTGCTGATCTCGGTCTCAAACTTGTCTTTATTCTTCGTCGTGTGCTGGACCTGCTGCTGTCCTCGTCTTCCTCGTCCTGCAGCAGTCGGAGCTATTTTTAGAGGTTTTATTATCCGAGTGCCTCTCAGAGCTGAGTGTAGCAGAAATGAGACGAGCTCGGAGACAAATGTCAGCGGAGGTATTTACTCAGAACAGATCCAATCAAAGATGGATATAAGCATGTTTTTAAGTTTCATATTGAGTTTTCTAAAGATAGACACTCGCCGTTTTCAATAAAGAGGCCATAAAACGTTTCTACGTTATCATTACAATCCTTCAAAAGTGCATTTAATTATTGCAAACCACTGGAGTCACAGTAAAGGGACCACATGTACACTGTCCCAGGACCGTCACAGATGACCCCCACATGACCCACACATGACCCCCACATGACCCACACATGACCCACACATGACCCCCACATGACCCCCACATGACACATGACCCACACATGACCCCCACATGACACATGACCCACACATGACCCACACATGACCCCCACATGACTCACACATGACCACACCCAGGACTCACACATGACCCCCACATGACCCCACATGACCCCATGACCCCCACAGCACCCACACATGACCCCACATGACCCTCACATGACTCACACATTACCCCCACATGACTCACACATGACCCTCACATGACTCACACATGACCACACCCAGGACTCACACATGACCCACACATGACCCCACATGACTCACACATGACCACACCCAGGACTCACACATGACCCCACATGACCCCCACATGACCCTCACATGACTCACACATGACCCCCACATGACCCTCACATGACTCACACATGACCCACACATGACTCACACATGACCCCCACATGACCCACACATGACCCACACATGACCCCACATGACCCCACATGACTCATGACCCACACATGACCCTCACAGGACCCTCACATGACTCACACATGACCACACCCAGGACTCACACAGGACCCCCACATGACCCTCACATGACTCACACATGACCCCACATGACCCTCACATGACTCACACATGACCCACACATGACTCACACATGACCCCACATGACCCACACATGACCCACACATGACCCCCACATGACCCCCACATGACTCATGACCCACACATGACCCTCACAGGACCCTCACATGACTCACACATGACCACACCCAGGACTCACACATGACCCCCACATGACCCCACATGACCCCATGACCCCCACAGCACCCACACATGACCCCACATGACCCTCACATGACTCACACATGACCCACACATGACTCACACATGACCCTCACATGACTCACACATGACCCCCACATGACCCTCACATGACTCACACATGACCCACACATGACTCACACATGACCCTCACATGACTCACACATGACCCCCACATGACCCACACATGACCCACACATGACTCACACATGACCCCCACATGACCCACACATGACCCACACATGACTCACACATGACCCCCACATGACCCACACATGACTCACACATGACCCCACATGACCCCCACAGCACCCCCACATGACCCTCACATGACTCACACATGACTCACACATGACCCCACATGACCCACACATGACCCCTACATGACCCCCACAGCACCCTCACATGACCAACACATGACTCACACATGACCCACACATGACTCACACATGACCCCCACATGACCCACACATGACCCCCACAGCACCCTCACATGACCCACACATGACTCACACATGACCCACACATGACCCTCACATGACCCACACATGACCCACACATGACCCTCACATGACCCACACATGACCCACACATGACCCTCACATTACCCTCACATGACCCACACATGACCCACACATGACCCACACATGACCCTCACATTACCCTCACATGACCCACACATGACCCACACATGACCCACACATGACTCACACATGACCCTCACATTACCCTCACATGACCCCCACATGACCCACACATGACCCACACATGACTCACACATGACCCACACATGACCCCCACAGCACCCTCACATGACCCACACATGACCCACACATGACCCTCACAGCACCCACACATGACCCACACATGACCCTCACATGACCCACACATGACCCACACATGACCCTCACATGACCCATACATGACCCACACATGACCCTCACATGACCCCCACAGCACCCTCACATGACCCACACATGACTCACACATGACCCACACATGACCCACACATGACTCACACATGACCCACACATGACCCCCACAGCACCCTCACATGACCCCCACATGACCCTCACATGACCCACACATGACCCACACATGACACACACATGACCCTCACATGACCCTCACATGACCCACACATGACCCACACATGACACACACATGACCCACACATGACCCTCACATGACCCCCACATGACCCTCACAGGACCCTCACAGGACCCACACATGACCCACACATGACCCACACATGACCCACACATGACCCCCCCCAGGACCCCCACATGACACATGACCTCACATGACCCCTACATGACCCACACATGACCCTCACATGACCCCCACAGGACCCTCACAGGACCCACACATGACCCACACATGACCCTCACATGACCCACACATGACCCACACATGACCCTTACATGACCCACACATGACCCTCACAGGACCCACACATGACCCACACATGACCCTCACATGACCCACACATAACCCACACATGACCCTCACATGACCCACACAGGACCCACACATGACCCTCACAGGACCCACACATGACACATGACCCACACTTGACCCACACTTGACCCCCACATGACCCTCACAGGACCCACACATGACCCACACATGACCCTCACATAACCCCCACATGACCCTCACATGACCCCACATGACCCACACATGACCCACACATGACCCACACATGACCCCCAGGACCCCCACATGACACATGACCCTCACATGACCCCTACATGACCCACACAGGACCCCCACATGACACATGACCCACACATGACCCACACATGACCCCACATGACCCCAGGACCCCCACATGACACATGACCCACACATGACCCCCAGGACCCCCACATGACACATGACCCTCACATGACCCACACATGACCCCACATGACCCCCAGGACCCCCACATGACACATGACCCACACATGACCCCAGGACCCCCACATGACACATGACCCTCACATGACCCCACATGACCCACACAGGACCCCCACATGACACATGACCCACACATGACCCACACATGACCCACACAGGACCCCCACATGACACATGACCCTCACATGACACATGACCCACACATGACCCTCACAGGACCCTCACAGGACCCACACATGACCCCCACATGACCCACACATGACACATGACCCTCACAAGGTTAGAAACGGAGGCGGGTTTTCTCTGAAACGACTGAGCCCACTGTAAATGAAAGTATATTTCTGAAATGTTTCATATGTGACTGAATCTCACAGACGGTCTAAAACCTTTGGCTCCTCTTCAACAAACATTCCTCAGTTCCAGGTTTATTAACTCTGATTAACTCTGATTAACTCTGATAATTACAGATAACACTCTGGGTCACAGCAGCTCTTCTTTATTCGGACTCATTCAGGACTTAAGGCCCCAGTTTAAGAATGGCACAGTTGGAAACAGAACTGGAACCTTTCTCTAAAGAAAAGTCTTTACTGACCAGATATTCACCAAAACATTTGGCTCATGTTTCAGACGAGAGTACGTACAGCTGTTTTTATTGTCATTTTAAAAAATCTTTAAATCACTTCCAGGCGACGCAAACACTTTTGGAAAAGTGCTTTTCTGAGTCGCACAGAAACAGTCCAACATGGCGCTGGTGTTGCAGAATTGTTCGAGAGGCTGCTGCTTGTTTTAACTCTGATCCTCTGCTCAGTCAGAAGCCGGGCTTTGTTAGTCGCAGGGTTAACACATGTAGGTGTTGGGACGATGGGAGGAAGGCCCCAGAGAGAGGGGCTCCTCACAGACAGGCCGGGGTCGAACCCACCACCTTCTTCCTGTGAGTCTTTTTTATATTTAGTTCTAATAAATATTTAATGTGTGTGTGTTTACTAAACCCTCCGTGTCCCCATGTGCTGTACCTGCAGACGGCTCCTCGTCCCGGGACCACCCTGCACTCTCCGTGGGGGCAGTCGTCCGGTCTCAGCTCACACAGACTCTGACACCGTCCCGCCGTCGCCGCGAAGCCCGGCTCACACTCGCAGCGCGCCTCTCTGCTGCCGCGGTCCACCAGGCATCGGGACGAGTCCGGACAGGCCAGGAACTTACACGGGTCAGCCCGGTCCGCTGTGGGACAGAGGAGAGAGGTCAGGGAGAGGTCAGGGAGGGGTCAGGCTCACAGTCGTCAGCTCTGAAAGGACAGTGTGACTCTGAGGTGAGAGTCGTTAGTGACACTGATCTGTTGTTCTAGAGTCAAACTGTTCTGGTTTAGGTTTCAGAACACTGTTATACAAACCCGAGTCACAAAAAGTGGGGACACTGTACAAATCGTGAATAAAAACAGAATGCAATGATGTGGAAGTTTCAGATTTCAATATTTTATTCAGAATACAACATAGATGACATATGTTTAAACTGAGAAAATTATCATTTTAAAGAGAAAATAAGTTGATTTTAAATCAACACGTCTCTAAAAAGTTGTGTTGTCCATGTTTCCCTGTGTGTGGCCCCTCTTCTTTTTAGAAGAGTCTGCAAACGTTTGGGACTGAGACAAGTGCTCAGGTTTAGGAACAGGACTGTCCCGTTCTTGTCTAATACAGGTTCAACTGTCTCAGGTCTTCTTTGTCTTCCTCTTTATGATGCTCCAGATGTTTTCTGTGGGTCAAAGATCTGTTCATGTCAGAACCAGATCCTTCTTCTTCACAGCCGTGATGTTGTACCTGATGCAGGATGTGTCTGACACTGTCCTGTTGGAAAAGGTCTTCCCTGAAAGACACCACGTCTGGATGGGACATGTGTTCTTCTAGAACTTGGATACATCTTTCATCTTTGATGGAGTCTTTCCAGATGTGTTCTGCCCCTGCCTCACACTCCTGCCCCCGTCCCATCAGAGATCTTCTGAACTGAGCTCAGAGGGTTGTCCTTGTCCTCTTTAGTCCGGACGACATGGCGTCCCAGTTTTACAAAAATAACTTCAGATTTAGATTCATCTCAAACTCAGAACAGTTTCACTTTGACATATTTCATTTTAAATGAGCCTTGGCTCCAGAGAAAACACCTGCTTCTGGGTCATCTTTAGATAAGGTTCTTTTTTGACCTTTAGAGTTTTAGTAACGGAGAACGTCCCGGTGGATGGTGTTCATGACAGTGTTTTCTGGAAGTGTTCCTGAGCCATGTTGGGATTTCCATCCAGTACATTCCTGTTTGTGATGCAGTGTCGTCTAAGATCATCCAGTCTGCTTTCAGCCTTGACCCTGACGCTCAGAGACTGTTCCAGATTCTCTGAATCTTTGGATGAGATTATGAACTGTAGATGATGAGAACTCTATATTGCTCCAGTATATTTCGCTGCAGCGTTGGGAGAACGTCCATCTTGACTTCTGAGAGACACTCTGAGAGGCTCTTTTTGTTCCAAGCATGTTGGTGATTAACCTGACGTGCGGCAGTAGCTCAGTGGGTTGAGCGGCCGTTCTTCGACCGACGGGTGGGTGGGTCGAAGCCTGCTTGAAACTTCCCAAAACATCATCCCGCGCTCCCCCACATACTGTCGTTGTGTCCTTGGGCAAGACACTTAACCCACCTTGCCTCAAAGTTCTTAGAGGGCCTACTCGGTGGAACTATAAAAATATAGAAAATGAACAGCTGTGTCTTATTTGTACATTTAACTTTTCCGGCCTCTTATCGTTACCGGTCCCGACTTTTTGGAAAAAAGTGTAGCTCTCATGAAATCCAACATGAGCCACATTACATTTAATAATGCCTCACTTTCAACATTTAAAATGTTATCTAGGTTCTATTGTGAATAAAATTTAAAGTTGAATAGATTTGTAAATTATTACATTCCCTTTTTATTCACACTTTGTATAGTGTCCCAACTTTTTGGGAACCCTCTGTTCTGAGAGGGCTCCCTTTACACGTCTCTGGAACAGTGTTGGGAGTAACGCATTACAAAAGTAATGCATTACAGTAATATATTACTTTTTCCTGTAACGCAGTAGTGTAAGGCATTACAAATTATTTTTGTAATATTTTACTCAGTACATTTTCAGCAAAGCTTGTGTTACAAAAAAAAAAAAAACTTTTGGGAGACCGCAAGATTTTATTCATCTCCTCTTGTTGGTGTAACTTTGTTATTGTGTGACATAGTCCAGTGAAGGCGGGTTTTACAGGAGTGGCGCGAGGCAGTGGAAAAGCGGCTAATGAAGATGGCAGAAGAGGACTGTACATTCACGAGGTGGACGTATGCTCCACCTCGTGAATGTTGGTCTTTTTAGAGACAAAGGCCTAAGGCAAGAGTACGCAATAGACGGACCGCGGTCCGGAACCGAACCCCGAGAGACTTTGATCTGGACCGCAAGACATTATTCATAATTACAAGCGCATTGTGTAAAACCTTTTTGAACCGGCACTTCTAGGACACGCGCGGGTCCTCACGTTACTATGGTTACGGACAGAGCGGCGGAAATTTCAACATGTTTAGCGTAGCCTGATAATGCGTTAGAAACGACTAAAATCTAAAAGTTGAGCCTTGGCAAAACATAACGAAGATTCACTGACGTTATGGACGGAGAGGGAACGTTTGTTTTAGTTTATTCATCTCCTCAGCTCCGTGTCAGAGTCAAAGCTGAACAACAGCCCTTTATCGTCCAATCAATCCAGAACTGAACCAGGACGGGACAGGTTTCATGTCGGATTAAAAAGACTCAGAGGAAAGTGAGGACGTCTAATAATGTGGTGAGTTGTACATTTGTCTGTCAACTTCTTTATTGTGTTGTAATTTAGGGACTTGACTCGTTTGTCGCATATTAGTAGTAGTAATAGTAGTAATAGCTCACGCTATTCGTGTTCATTTGAACCTAACACACGTTCATTTGAACCTAACACACGTTCATTTGAACCCAACACACGTTCATTTGAACCTAACACACGTTCATTTGAACCTAACACACGTTCATTTGAACCTAACACATGTTCATTTGAACCTAACACACGTTCATTTGAACCTAACACACGTTCATTTGAACACAACACACATTCTTTTGAACCTAACACACGTTCATTTGAACCCAACACACGTTCATTTGAACCTAACACACGTTCATTTGAACCCAACACACGTTCATTTGAACCTAACACACGTTCATTTGAACCTAACACACGTTCATTTGAACCTAACACATGTTCATTTGAACCTAACACACGTTCATTTGAACCTAACACACGTTCATTTGAACACAACACACATTCTTTTGAACCTAACACACGTTCATTTGAACCCAACACACGCTCATTTGAACCTAACACACGCTCATTTGAACCCAACACACGCTCATTTGAACCTAACACACGTTCATTTGAACCTAACACACGCTCATTTGAACCTAACACATGTTCATTTGAACCTAACACACGTTCATTTGAACCTAACACGCTCATTTGAACACAACACACATTCTTTTGAACCTAACACACGCTCATTTGAACCCAACACACGCTCATTTGAACCCAACACACGTTCATTTGAACCCAACACACGTTCATTTGAACACAACACACGTTCATTTGAACCCAACACGCTCATTTGAACACAACACACGTTCATTTGAACCTAACACACGTTCATTTGAACCCAACACACGTTCATTTGAACCCAACACACGTTCATTTGAACACAACACACGTTCATTTGAACCTAACACACGTTCATTTGAACCCAACACACGTTCATTTGAACCCAACACATGTTCATTTGAACCTAAAACACGTTCATTTGAACACAACACACGTTCATTTGAACCTAACACACGTTCATTTGAACCTAACACACGTTCATTTGAACACAACACACGTTCATTTGAACCCAACACACGTTCAGGGGAGATTAAAAACAGAAAAGGTGTAAAGGAGGGTTTGGAGATGAGTGACACAGGTTGAGTCTTCCTTAAGTTGTGTCAGTTTCTGTGTGAATGCTATTACAGCATTTAGGATTAATTAAAATGTTACCCCACACGAGGAAAACAAAGGATAAAATACAGAATACAGTGGACATTCATCTCCATGTTGTTTAAAAGGCTGTAGGTGTGGAATAAATGAGACTTTACTTTAAAGAATTATATTTAAACACATATCCTTTTATTTAAATTTTCCGGACCCCTCACTTATGCCCTCGGCTGATTTTAATTGAAGACCCTGGCCTAAGGGTTTTTTCTTCTGTGTTATCTTACTAAGCAGTTGGGTTATGTTTAGCCTGTGGACTAAAACGACTGAGGCTAAGGTGGTCCTCCAAGTGCACTTTATACTTGAGAAAGCACAGCCTTAGCTATGTTCATCATGTGCACTTTGTGCATGACAGTTTTGTGTTGTGAACCTCTTGAATTCAAAGAGAATAAAGTAAAACAAATGTGCATCTTGTCATGGCATTAGAGTTTACTTATGTTATGTCTAATATTAATAGACCCAAGCTATTGCCAGATAATAATTCTACCTTGACCATACTTTAAACAGACTTTAATCATTTGTGATTTTGTCTGTCATCCTTTCTTGTCTTGAGCCTTCACTTTGCCAATGATATGCTTTATTGTTAGTAGCTTGGATAGCCCACAGTCATTATGGAACATCAAATGTCTTCTACTGGATGTAAAATGCTCTGTATTACATTTTAGAATTTTAAGTTCTACCTTGTAGTTATTTTCATGAAAGTAACTCAAAAGTAATAATAGTAATGTAATGTATTACAATTCTGAGACAGTAATATTGTAATGTAAAGTATTACATTTAAATAACAGTAATAAGTAATCTGTAATGTATTACAGTTTGGAAGTAACTTGCACAACACTGCTCTCGAACCATCTGGCCTCTCTGGAGAAAATACAATTTCATTTAAGTTTGAAAAAAACTAGTTAAATTACAGTAAAAAGCTGCCAGCTGTGGTTCAGCAGTTTTTTTTTTATAAAATATAAACATATTGCAATTAAATGTTGTTTATGTTTTCCATCTAATTACATTTTTACTTTAATTTTAATTTAAAACTCAAAGTTATAATAACAACCTTTAATGAACCTTTTTGGGTTTTTCACTTTTTTGTCAACAATGTGCCCCTGAACGCCTCCTCTTGACCCAGACCTTTCTGTGAACTATATTCCTTCACGTTTGTCCAGCTCTGAAGGAGGCTCTCACAGATTCGAGCAGATTCGATAAACACTCTGCAGTGGAGTCTTCCTAACCCTAACCCGCACTTATTATCTCAGAAATGGATTTGACTGCTTCATAAAAAGGCTCTGAGTGTTCCAGAGGCAGGTTTTATTCTGAGATTCTGTTGACGGAGGATTAGATGCATTCAGGCAGGTGTTTAAATGTAGACGTGGATTTGTGAAGCTGACAAACAACACTAAACATCTTTGTAGTGAGTGACCAGTAAAGTGCATTTCAATTCAGATGCTCTCATTGACTTTCTGTAAAAAAGCCTTTTAGCTCCAGGGCTTCATGTGAACATTTCCACTTTCTATTGTTTTGTAAAAAGTGAAGTTGTAGCTGGAGTTCAGTTTTCTGAGCTGTTTCAGGATGAACCCTTTAAACCCGAGCCTGTTTTTGGTGACACGTCCGCAGTAAACTGTATCTCTGCAACTACAAGGTGTAGTTCAATAATTGTGAGTCTTGAATGTGTAATGGCACAGTTTCAGAATAAATCAAGATGAAAAACAGCAAAATAACCCTAAAAACATCTCCACCTAAAAAACACAATATTTGTATTAATATCCTTTAGATGGAGTCTGTTGAAGCTCAGACACTGTTTTAAATCACAGCCACATGTCAACATTACCTGCACCAAATATACTTGTTCTAATGTGAAACAAAGCAAAGCTATTTTTAGTTTTAGTCGGAGATGCTCAGGCGGAGACTCCGTTAGAAAGAATAACATTATTTGGCTCCACCTGTTGCTGCTGTTTGACTGAGTTTGGAGGAAACTGTAAATGTCTTATTTAAGCTTGTGGCTGAGACTCACAGATGTGCTGTGTTTTTGGGGGCCACGTGAAAACATGGGAGAGCCCCCCAACAACAGGGAGCTGCTCTGATTGGATGAATCTGTTAAATCTATTCACCTCCAGGTTTTATTTAAAGAACTTTTCCTTTTGGAAATTTGTGTTAATCCAAAAACAGTGCATTTAGTCTTTGATCAAAGCCTAATATTTCTTCATGAGTCGATTTGGTTGAACCGTATTGTCCCGGGGCCCGCAGCTGGAAACACACAGAGCCTCTCCGAGCTGACCTCCGAGGTCCACTACGTGGCTCTATCTCCGACTGAAGCCTGTAATTTCCCCTGAGCCTGGAGCCCGAGTCTGGGGCTAAAGCTCACATTTCAATGCAGGACGAAGGCGAGGGACGAAGGCGAGGGACGGCTCTCATTAAACTGAGCTCATCCAGACGCCGGACGGAGCATGAATACTGATGGAGCTCGCCCAAGAAACTCCTGACACCGAGTACTCTCGTTTCAGAGGTTACACCAGGATCAGACCAAGACTCAATCAGGACAAGAACCTGAGCAGGACCTAACTGAAGGAACCTCCGGGCCTGAACCGGTCCTGACCTGGTTCTACGTCCAGGGAGCGCGTGTCGATCTGGATGAGCAGCTCTCGTGCAGCGTCGGAGCAGAACTCCTCCAGGACACAGTGCACCGCCGCCGTGATGTTGTACGGCACCGTTTTGGTGAACTTCATTTTACTGTTGACCACCACGCTGCCCTCTCTGAAGCTCAGGATCTCCAGCTGCCGGAAGCCCGTCAGGTTCGCCTGAAGGTACGGCAGCAGCTGAGGGACAAAAGAGACAAAAGAGGTTCAAAAAGCAGGTCTAGACCGGGTCTAAACCAGGACTAGACCAGGACTAGGGCAGAGCAGATAATAATGATATTAATGTCTCATATATTTTATATTTCCTGAGGTCGGTCTCATAAAGAGATAAAAAATGACTCAAACAAACAACATTAATTAAAAACAAACAAATTAAACTTTCATCTGTTTTAGATTCATTTAAAAATGATGAATTAAAAACTAAGCACACAATGCTTTAAAGATCTGTGGAGCTGTTCATCAAGACATTTTCAATTCAATTCAATAATCTCAGTCCAGATCAGAAAAGGCTTGATTCAGAAACAGTCAAACTCAAAACCCAGTCTGGACCAGGACTGTTCTCTCAGATCTTCTCAAAACCCAGTCTGGACAAGGACTGTTCTCTCAGATCTTCACAAAACCCAGTCTGGACCAGGACTGTTCTCTCAGATCTTCACAAAACCCAGTCTGGACCAGGACTGTTCTCTCAGATCTTCACAAAACCCAGTCTGGACCAGGACTGTTCTCTCAGATCTTCACAAAACCCAGTCTGGACCAGGACTGTTCTCTCAGATCTTCACAAAACCCAGTCTGGACCAGGACTGTTCTCTCAGATCTTCACAAAACCCAGTCTGGACCAGGACTGTTCTCTCAGATCTTCACAAAACCCAGTCTGGACCAGGACTGTTCTCTCAGATCTTCACAAAACCCAGTCTGGACCAGGACTGTTCTCTCAGATCTTCACAAAACCCAGTCTGGACCAGGACTGTTCTCTCAGATTAAAAAATCTTCTCTTTATACTTTGCTTTCTGGTTCAGGTTGGATGAAGGCTACAGTTTGTCCGGTCAGAACAATGATTGGTCTCGCTCAGGGAATAATCCAAATTGGGTATTTATTAAAGATGCATAGATGTGTGGTTCTGTAAATACAAATACAAATATAACTAAAACATATATATATATATATATATATATATGCACAAAACAATATTACAAACATTATAAGTATACAACGGATTGAGTAACTGGGTGTGTGTATGTTCCATTTAGTGTATGCAACTACGTGTGCTCCAATATACACTAGCTCTACGCTGGCGCATTCTTACTGTGGCGTAGGGTCTAATTGAGAGGTAAACAGCTTGTGGTCTTGCGCCATATCTGTGGTGACACGTGTATTTGTGTTTATACAAACAATATACAGAATACTAACAGTGAATAACAGATATCAACATAATGTGATAGTGTCCAACTAACGACATATGACCTGTGAACAACCTTAATTGAACATATAGTTACAGGCTGATTAGCACTGCTTGTGTACATTCAAGAGTGATTACTTACAGTGTAATGCACGCACACGCACAATCGATAAAACCCCAACGATTGGAACTAATACCCTGTACTTCACTCAAACTATGTACAGTCTTCAGCCGTTCTCTCTTCTCCCTGGTCATCCGTTAGCTCACCGCTTTGACTCTTCACAAACTGGCGCTGGAAAATACTGGAATAGTCCATTTCTACCTGAATGATAGGGATGGCTGGAATAGTCCATGTGAGAAGGGGGAGCACTTTTTACAGCCGCCCCCAAATTCACAGCCTGAATTTGCCAACTTAAAGTGTCTTTGCTACCTTAAGCATATTAGAAATTTAAACCTAGTCAGGCAGAGGGGGCAGGCATATAATCTTGGTTACAGGTCGGGTGTAGGTTTTGTCGTTAACCTGTACTTCGGCAGATCTGACTCTCTTGTCCAATCCCGGAAAGACCTGGACAATTCTCCTACAGGCCAAAGAGCGCGGGGCAATTGTTGGTCCACGACCATGACCGTGTCACCAACTTTCAGATCTGCACTCTCTGTCTTCCATTTCTGTCTGGTCTGAAGGTTGGGTAGATAGTGGCGGATGAAATGCTTCCAAAAGTGGTCAGCTAAGAGCTGGCTATGTCTCCATCTCTTACGGCTCAGTAGTTCAGAGTCATGATATAACACTTGTGGTAATGAGGCATCTCGCCGCCCCATCAACAAGATGTTAGGTGTCACTGGGTCTGGATCTGCAATGTCCGAAGAAGTGTAACCAATGGGTTTAGAATTGAGAATTCCTTCTATTTCTATGAAGACAGTTCTCAGCACTTCTTCTGTAACTGTCTGGCTGCCAATAGTGACATGAAGTGCCGCTTTCAGAGAACGGATTTCTCTCTCCCAACATCCACCGAAATGGGGTGAACTAGGTGGATTAAAGACGAATCTTATCTGTTGGCTGGCAAGTTGGGCTTGAAGGTCAGGATGAAGGAAGGTGAATGCCTCTTCCAGTTCCTTTCTTCCTCCTTTAAAGTTGGTCCCCTGGTCCGACAGGAGTTCAAAGGGTTTCCCTCGCCTGGAGATGAATCGTCGCAAAGCCATCAAGAAGGAATCCGTGTCTATGCTGGTGAGTATGTCTATGTGAACCGCACGGGAAGTCATGCATTTAAAGATGATTCCCCATCTCTTTTCATGCCTACGTCCCACCTTTATAGTGTAAGGTCCAAAACAATCCACTCCTGTCGAGTAGAAGACAGGTTGATGGATCCTCAATCTGGCAGGTGGGAGATCTGCCATTCTGGGTGGGTGTGGTTGTCCTCTCCATTTCTGACACTCCGTACATTGTCGTTGGTGATTTCTGACGGCAGCTCTACCCTTTATCAGCCAATACTTCCTCCGGTTCAGCAAACACCGATCGGGTCCTGGGTGATGTAACCGATCGTCATAATCCTTAATTATCAGTTTGGTGATTGGGTGACGAGAATCAAGGACAATGGGATGTATGGCATCTTCCTCTAAATGGCTATTATGACGGAGACGTCCACCAACACGTATAAGTTTAGTATCTTCATCAAATTCAGGGGCTAAGCAGAGCAAATGACTATGTCTTGGTAATGATTTGCCTGCACTGAGGTAAGACAGTTCCTCGGGAAATGAATCATTTTGGCCTTGACGGAGGATTGCGAGCTCCGCCTCTTTGTAGTCATCTGCTGTTGGGTTATTGGTGGCCGCCCCGTTAGCATGCTGTATATGAGCCTTCTGTAACTCTGTGAAGGTATGGTATTGCTGTGGGTCAGGAGTGGGGTGAGTGGAGACTGATAGACCACAGAAGATGGGCTTTCTCAGTTCCCTGTCCTGATCAATGGAGTTTAATTGCTGCATCTTTGGCCAGTGATCAGGCTTTTGCTTTAGGAAATTTGGCCCTTTATTCCATCTGCTCTCACAGCCTATGTCACAGAGTAATTTCCCCCTTGTGATATCATCTGCCGGGTTTTCCTTTGTTGGCACATACCTCCAGTTTTCAGACTCTGTGAGTTCCTGAATTTCTGCCACTCTGGTGCCTACGAACACCTTAAAACGACAGGAGGGTGACCACAGCCAAGTAAGTACAGTTGTGGAATCAGACCACAGAGTAACACTGTGGATGGGTAATGTTAGCTCAGTTTTCAGCACTTTGGCTAGTTGCGCACCGGTCAGTGCTGCGCATAACTCCAGCCGTGGGATGGATTGCTGTTTTTTGGGGGCTACACGAGATCTAGCCGCTACAAATGATACTTCCACTCTACCCTCAGAGTTTTCGGTTCGTAAGTAGGCCACGGAACCATAAGCTCGCTCGGAAGCATCGCAGAAGATGTGAATCTGCCTTATGCTGGTAGGGTGATCCTGTTCTCTACTGCAGTAGCACCTCGGCAAACCAATGTCCTGTAAACCATCCAGTTCACTCTCCCAAGCTTTCCATAAGTGTAACAGATCCTCAGGCAGCCGTGGATCATCCCACTCTCTTTGTTTGTCCCATAATCTCTGTACGATCACTTTAGCTCGTGTTGTGAATGGCACAATATAACCAATAGGGTCATACTGTCTGGCAAGGATCTGATATATGCTCCGCATGGTGGGAAGTGGGTGGTCAGTCCGGCGTTGCTTGTAGGAGAGGGTGTCTGATGAGCAATTCCAGTGTAAGCCGAGAGTTGACTCCTGTGCATCTTGCTGTCCTTCACTGAGCCACTGTATGGTGCTCTGAGATCGAACATCAGTGGGAAGATGGCTGATGACTGATGAATCATTGCTCGCCCATTGTCTTAGATCAAATCCTGCTGAACTTAGTAGGCTGCAGAGTCTATCGATGTGATCTTTCGCTGTCTCACTGGAGGTAAAGCTCTGCAGGCAGTTGTCCACGTGAAAGACTTTTCTACTGAGCGCCGTATCTCCTCAGACTCACTGTGATCTTGGATGTGTTTCTGTAAAGCAAAGGTGGCACAACAAGGACTGCATGTTGTTCCAAATGGAAGTACTTGCCATTCATAAACCTCTGGTGGCTTGTCTTTCTGAAGATTTCTCCAAATGAATCTCAGTAGAGGTTTGTCTTCAGATAAAAGGCATACCTGGTGAAACATGCCTCGAATGTCACTACTGACTGCTATGGAATGTTCTCGGAATCGCAGCAAAACTGACAGAAGTGAAGGACTGAGTGGTGGACCAGGCAGTAAGTACTCGTTCAAGTTGTGGCCTTGATATGCAAATGAACCGTTGAAGACGACCCTTTTCTTGCCATTATGCTCTACTAGATGATGTGGAATGTACCAGCTCTCTGTGGAACTATCCACCTGTTCAGGAGTGAGCTTACTAACGTAGCCAGCTTGCTGTAATCTGACAATCTCCTCCTGGTAGGCTGCCGCTTGATCAGGATTCTTGTTCAGTCGATTCTCTATTCCCCTTAGCTGTGGCAGGACAGCTTCTTTGGGTGCATGCAGTCGTGGCATACCTTTAGCACGCAGAAGAGGGGTAGCATAGCGATGAATTCCATTAACATCCATTCTCACAGTTTTGGATTGGAGGAGTTGAATGGACTCTTGGTCTTGTCTTGATCTTGTTAATTCATTTTCATCTCTATAGGGAAGAATGTCCATTTTCCATAGTTTCTCCACATTTGCATACAGGTCGTTGCTGGGCCGTAAGCTGGTGAAAAGACATTGCTGTGGAGGAAGCCTGCTGGTTAGTTCGTGTGCAGGCCCTTGAAGTGTCCATCCCAGACGTGTTCTCACAGCAGCAGGGCCGCCAGGTGGACCCAGTCTTACTGGTTCTATCGGCGTGATGAGATGAGGGCAGTCTGAGCCAATGAGAACTACTGGTTTCACTTGGTGAAGGTGCTGCAGTGGCAGACCTGCAAGATGTTTGTACCTTTTCTGGAGTAGCTTGACAGGATGGGTGTACTCTGCTAAACCCAGGCTGTTGGCGGTGAAGGCACTCCGTATCTTAAAAGCTTTGCGAGGGTTAGTCGCTGAAGACACTGAGAAGGTTACTGCTGCCCCGTGAATGGTCTGTGTGTCTTGCCGGACTGTTCGAAGAACCAAGTCCTCTGGCTGTCCCTTTAGGTTCAACTCTTTAACTGCTTCTTGTAAGATAATTGTTCTCTCAGACCCATCATCTAAAATGGCATATGCCACCATGGATTGGTTGCCATTTTGTAGCAAAACTTTGGTCACTTTCAGCAGAGTTTTATTGTCATAGTTTGGACGATCCACATACAAGACTGCACTGGCTGGTACTGATCCTTCAGCGGCTCCACTTTGTTCATTTACATCGTGTAAGACCAGTAAGTGTTTCCTGTTACAAGCTGAACAGAGGGCTTTCAGAGTACATTTGGCAGCATGATGTCCACGCCCACAGCGCCAGCACCTGTTTTGGCTTTTAATCCAAGTCACCTTCTGCTCCTTGTTAAGCAGCTTGAAGTTCTCACATGCAGTTAGGAAATGTCTGTTGTTGTCGCAGTATGGACAGTAGGCATTTACCACTTCTCTCTTAACACCAGGTGGTTTAGATGAATGAACTGGAGATACTGGTCTGGCCTTTGATTTCTCTGTACCAAGGAGGATGGTAGTGGGTTTTCGTGATTGCCTGGAATCTTTCCTAAACTCCCTTCTCTGCCCTAATGAAACTTTAGATTGACTTGTATAGTCAGTGTGTTCACCCTGAACCTGTAGCTCGTACTCAAGCCAGTCTGAAAAGTCCAATAATGTGGGAATAGTGACTTGGAGAGGATGTATGTATCTCTTAAAACTGGACTTGAGGTCATGTGGCAATTTGCTGGTCAGTCTGGACACATGTGACCCACGCCAGCTCAACGTGGCCTTTCTGGCCAAGCTGTTCCAACATACTAACCAGGGAGCGCACTTGTAATCCGAACATACGAAAGGCTTTCACATCTCCACTGTGAATATTCTGTCCATCCATCAGTTCTGCAATACGCTGTAATGCTAACTGATGGGGCTGTCCATACATGTTATTGAGGGCTCTCATTGTGTTTGTAAAAGGAAAGTTTGAGTTACTGTATGAGTCTGCCACAAGTAGTGCTTCTTCCAACTTGAGATGGTCTGTAAGGATCTGATATTTAAATCGCTCTGTTGCGTCCTCAGGCAGAATGTTCTCTAATGCGATTCTCAGTCTAGAGAACTCCCTCGGATCAGGAGATGATAGGAAGGGGATGGTTGGAGCAGGGCCTCTGTACATTTTCTCTTGTGTTGATGGAGGCTGATAGGGAACTTGTCTGTGGTCTGGGCAGAGGTGACATCCTCTTATACTCTGTGGTGTCGAACTCTGACTGGTGGGATGGAATTGGATGGGAGGGATGAGAGTGTCTTACTTGAGGATGGTCACTGTGATGCACTTGTGGTACTACTCTCTTATGCATTGAAAGAGAAATGTCCTGGTCTCCGACATCATTATTTAATACAGTATACTCCTCCGATGGAGCTGGACGCACTTCTCTGATGGCCGTACGTGGTGTTGATGAGTTTCTCCTGGGTGCTGGAATAGGACGGAACCGTGGTGGTGTCTCGGGGCTCACCACTGGAGCTAGGGGATCAGGAGATAGCACTGATGAAGTCACTGGCCTGCAGGGGGCTCTCAGTTCAGTCTTCAAACTCTGAATTTCCTGATGCAACATGGCATTCTGTAGTCGCATCTCCTGCAATGCTGAAGCAATATCTGGAAGCTGGCGGTTCTGTAGTCTCAAGTCAGCATTCTCTCGTTTCATAACCTGTAGCACAGCTTTAAGCTCTGATGTCTCTTCTCCAGATTCTTCACGTTGCCATCCATCTCTTAGTATCCAATTACTGTTGTCAAAATCTTGACTGACAGGAGAAGCTGATCTGGAGTGTCCATCCATATTTGGTGAAGGGACTCTGCTTTGGCTGAAGACTGTGAGTGGCTGTCGATGCGTCAATGGCTCACCAAGCTCATAGTCTGCTAAATGAGTTGGTGGGTTGATCCGTCTTCGTGGGCGCACAACAGGCACCTCTCTCTCAGGTTGAGACATCTCTGTAGCAATTCCCCTATCCGGCTCGAAGGACCATAAAAAATCTTCTCTTTATACTTTGCTTTCTGGTTCAGGTTGGATGAAGGCTACAGTTTGTCCGGTCAGAACAATGATTGGTCTCGCTCAGGGAATAATCCAAATTGGGTATTTATTAAAGATGCATAGATGTGTGGTTCTGTAAATACAAATACAAATATAACTAAAACATATATATATATATATATATATATATGCACAAAACAATATTACAAACATTATAAGTATACAACGGATTGAGTAACTGGGTGTGTGTATGTTCCATTTAGTGTATGCAACTACGTGTGCTCCAATATACACTAGCTCTACGCTGGCGCATTCTTACTGTGGCGCGTAGGGTCTAATTGAGAGGTAAACAGCTTGTGGTCTTGCGCCATATCTGTGGTGACACGTGTATTTGTGTTTATACAAACAATATACAGAATACTAACAGTGAATAACAGATATCAACATAATGTGATAGTGTCCAACTAACGACATATGACCTGTGAACAACCTTAATTGAACATATAGTTACAGGCTGATTAGCACTGCTTGTGTACATTCAAGAGTGATTACTTACAGTGTAATGCACGCACACGCACAATCGATAAAACCCCAACGATTGGAACTAATACCCTGTACTTCACTCAAACTATGTACAGTCTTCAGCCGTTCTCTCTTCTCCCTGGTCATCCGTTAGCTCACCGCTTTGACTCTTCACAAACTGGCGCTGGAAAATACTGGAATAGTCCATTTCTACCTGAATGATAGGGAGGGCTGGAATAGTCCATGTGAGAAGGGGGAGCACTTTTTACACAGATCTTCACAAAACCCAGTCTGGACCAGGACTGTTCTCTCAGATCTTCACAAAACCCAGTCTGGACCAGGACTGTTCTCTCAGATCTTCACAAAACCCAGTCTGGACCAGGACTGTTCTCTCAGATCTTCACAAAACCCAGTCTGGACCAGGACTGTTCTCTCAGATCTTCTCAAAACCCAGTCTGGACCAGGACTGTTCTCTCAGATCTTTTACATATTTCAAATGAAAAACCCATTTTGAACTCTAATGTTTCAACAAGAATTTATCTTGTGCTGGTGCATTGTGGGTAATTTGTCATGAGCTAAACACATCGGGCTGGAGCTGTAGAAGTCATTATTCACACATTAAAACGTTAATACAGTTAAATTCATATTTCTGCAGGATTTAAAAAGACAATCACTGCTTTATCCAAATGTGGCTCTAAATAACAACCTCAGTCTCGTCCTAAAATCTAGGTCTCATATGGATTTATAAAAAGACAGCAGGAGAAAGAATGTTTAGAGGCTTTATTAAAACACTGACAGAAAAGAGATAAAGTAAATAAAATGCATAAGCCCTGTTCGGTTTAACGCTGTTGGCTTCAGGACAGAACAATAATAATCTAAAAGATTATTGGTGCTGCAGCTCTCACTTTAATATTCAACAGACAAAAGGTGTTCACAAGATTCGATTCATGACGGATCATTCCAGTTTGAAAGAGACTTCACATTTCCCCGCGGAGGTCGGAGGTCACGTGGGGATGAAAAGCACTGGGATCAGGGTCGCTGAAGGAAACGTGTGACTGAATAGGAACACTCGACTGAAAGAAAGGTCGACGGAGCAGGTCACAATAATACGCCTCTGCACAAGCTGTTGACGAGTCACTCTGAGCCTGAAAGAGTTGTCGAGTGGTATTTGTGAAGCGCAGAAACACATCTGTGGGGATCAACAGCATCTCCATTCTTTGTTTTCAAACCAGCAGCACCACTCGCTGCAGCTGGTCTCTCTGATTACAGACTTCAGACGAGGTCAAGGGTCAGTGCTGTGACTGTTTTAATCCCTAAAGGAAATCCACTCTGAAAAGTTAATAATCAAGTCTTAAGAACTGCACAAAGGCTTAGGACACGTTTGAAAAGGCTCTTGAAGTTAAAAGCCTTCAAAGTCTGGAGAGATTCAGACCAATAACTTTATCGAAAATGTGGAAAGATTTTTATGATGCTTCTTTTCTCTGATTTATTTTTAATTGTGTCCAGAGGCAGTTTATTTTGCGTCGGTTGGTACTTCCTCCTGGATCAGAACTCAAACTCAGAGACGAGACTGGAGAGCAGAAAAAGAATTAGAAGAGAAGAGAGTGTGAAGAGCTCTGAGTCTGGGGCAGCTGCTGCCGTCTCTGCCCCACAGCCCCTTCTCTGTCGGGCTCTCGCTTCACTCGGACCACACTTAGTTTTAAACACTTCTGTTTTACCACATCACCCTCTGTGTGAATATTCAGAGGTTATTTTAATATTTCTGTCACGCTGCAGCTGCTCCCGACTGTCTGTCTGCGCCTCATTAACTCTGTCTGCCTCCAGACCGGGTCTAAACCGGGTCTAAACCAGGTCTAAACCAGGGCTAAACCAGGGCTAAACCAGCTCTGCACCGGGTCTAAACCAGGTCTAAACCAGGTCTAAACCAGGTCTAAACCAGGGCTAAACCATGGCTAAACCGGGTCTAAACCAGGTCTAAACCAGGTCTAAACCAGGTCTAAACCAGCTCTGCACCGGGTCTAAACCAGGTCTAAACCAGGGCTAAACCGGGTCTAAACCAGGTCTAAACCAGCTCTGCACCGGGTCTAAACCAGGTCTAAACCAGGTCTAAACCAGCTCTGCACCGGGTCTAAACCAGGTCTGCACCGGGTCTAAACCAGGTCTAAACCGGGTCTAAACCGGGTCTAAACCGGGTCTAAACCAGGTCTAAACCAGGGCTAAACCAGGGCTAAACCAGGGCTAAACCAGGGCTAAACCAGGGCTAAACCAGGGCTAAACCAGGACTAGTTTAGACCTGGTTTAGTCCTGGTTTAGACCCGACTAAACATGGCTGTGTTTTGTGTTGCTGCAGTAAAAGAAAAATCAATGAAGGTCACACAAAACCAATTAGTTTCCATCTCGTTCACAGCTTCATTATTAAACTGCTCTTTTGTCGAAGAAGGACAAAGACTGAAAAAGCCACAAAAACCTCGACAATGGAGGGGCTTTAATATAAAGATAAACACACCCTTCAGAACCGGGGAAAGAAACAAGGATAAAGAGCAGAGAAAAGGGGCCACAGACCAGAACAGAGCAGGAAACCCGACTAAAGACTAGGTTTAAGTGTTTAAAGAAGTCTGACTCCCTGTCCCTGTCCCAGGTCTCACCTAAAATCTGTAAAAACACCTATTGTCCCCAGTTCAACAAATCCCACTGCAACTACCTTCAAACTATTATGCGTAGACTTTATTCTGGCCTCTGGTTTTCTCAGGTACTTCCTGTACTCACCAGGTCCATGAAGGTGCTCTCCAGAGTCTTGTACTCCGACGACGTCTTGTTGAACAGATCCTCGGAGAAGTTCATGTTGGTGACCCTCAGACTGAAGAACACCACCAGTTCTCGCCCCGCGCTGCCGTCGTCATCGTGGGCGTGGTCACGCACCTCACCGGCGGCGGCACCGTCACGCTTATCGTTGTTTTATCAAAACCAAACCCACTTCCGTCCTCCAACAGTTCACTTTCCACCGTCGCCGCTACGTCCGTTTGGTCCAACTCCACGGCTAAGTCCTGCACCGATTCATCTTTAGTGGAATACGTGGGTGAAGTTTGGCCAACATCTGCTAAATCTTCATCGATAATTACCACTCCTCCTTCTGTTTCTCCTTCAGGCACGTCATTATCGTCCACAGGAGATGGAGAAGCTGTCAAAGACGGTTCTGCCAAGTGGAAAAGCCCAGAGTCGGCGGTGGGTTTGGGCGTCGAAGCCGGAGAAGGCAGAGAATGGGAAACAGGGGCAGAAGTCGTGGAGCTAATGTCTTCTTCGGGAGATGAATGGCTTCCTCGTGGCTCCTCCTCAGGACTCAAAACTTCTGCGACTTCACTGCCCTCGGACTCGTCTGCTCCAAATGTCAGACAGAATAAAAGATGAGTGTCACACAAAAGAATTTCAACAAATAATAGAAGTGTGCTTTCTGACTCTAAATGACTTCACTGCCACAGAGCGAATGATAAAGTCTGGAATAAGATGGGCCATATGGATGTTTTTAAAGGAAAGTGTGGATAATAATTGGCTTTTATTCAACCCAAGAGCCAAACCAGGTCCAAACTCAGGCTAACGCAGGACTAAAACAAGTCTAAACCATGTCAAATCCTTGGTTTAAAGCTGGTTTAGTTTTTGTTTTAGTCCTAGTCAAGTCCTTTTCAACCCTACACCAGTTATTTCTCGATGAATTTATTTTAATTTGACTAAACCCTGCTCATGTTTATCTCATATTTAGGGCCGAGAGCAGCCGTGTTAAAATGAATGTTAATGTGAAGTGATTAAAAGCAGCAGAATATGGAAATGGAGCTGTGCAGTGGCATTAAAAGGCTGATAATGAAACGTCTGCTGCAAATGAAGCTGCTATTTCTCACCGTGGAAATCGTACGAGGCGAGAGAAAAGCGTTGACGGCGGAAAATATGATTAATTGGTTTTCAGTCGTGATGACTTTCCAGGCATATGTTTGTTAAAGGCAGATGGCTTTACTGCAGACGGCCTCGTTTCTTTTACTATTCTGTACAAAAACCCAGCTGAGGATTTACTGTTGCAGACTTGTCCAACCCAAGGCCCCCAGCTGCACACAGGTGAGACGTTTAGCACTAGGTCTGGACTAGCAGACATGTCTGTGAAGGTTCTCAGTCATCCAGGTCATCCTGAAGAAAAGGTTTAAGAAGGAAAGGTAACAACCAGAACAGTCTGGTCCAATCAGAGTTAGTTTCAGGTTAAACCCCTCCCACGAGAGATAAAGCTCAGCTCTCTTACAACTCTCTAGTTTTAGTTGTACTAGAACAGGTTTTAGTTGGACTTGAACAAGTTTTAGATGGATTTGAACAGGTTTTAGTTGGACTAGAACAGGTTTTAGATGGACTTGAACAAGTTTTAGATGGATTTGAACAGATTTGAGTTGGACTACAACAGGTTTGAGTTGGACTACAACAGGTTTGAGTTGGACTAGAACAGGTTTGAGTTGGACTAGAACAGGTTTGAGTTGGACTAGAACAGATTTGAGTTGGACTAGAACAGATTTGAGTTGGACTAGAACAGATTTGAGTTGGACTAGAACAGGTTTAAGTTGGACTAGAACAGGTTTAAATTGGACTAGAACAGGTTTGAGTTGGACTACAACAGGTTTGAGTTGGACTAGAACAGGTTTGAGTTGGACTAGAACAGGTTTGAGTTGGACTAGAACAGGTTTGAGTTGGACTAGAACAGGTTTGAGTTGGACTAGAACAGATTTGAGTTGGACTAGAACAGGTTTGATTTGGAATAGAACAGGTTATCTCTTCGGTGATCGGTCTGTGATTGGCCGTCTCTTCGTGATCGGTCTGTGATTGGCCGTCTCTTCGGTGATCGGTCTCTGATTGGCCGTCTCTTGGTGATCGGTCTGTGATTGGCCGTCTCTTCGAGATCGGTCTCTGATTGGCCGTCTCTTCGTGATCGGTCTGTGATTGGCCGTCTCTTGGTGATCGGTCTGTGATTGGCCGTCTCTTGGTGATCGGTCTCTGATTGGCCGTCTCTTGGTGATCGGTCTGTGATTGGCCGTCTCTTGGTGATCGGTCTGTGATTGGCCGTCTCTTGGTGATCGGTCTGTGATTGAACGTCTCTTCGGTGAACGGTCTGTGATTGGCCGTCTCTTCGGTGATCGGTCTGTGATTGGCCGTCTCTTCGGTGATCGGTCTGTGATTGGCCGTCTCTTCGGTGATCGGTCTGTGATTGGCCGTCTCTTCGGTGATCGGTCTCTGATTGGCCGTCTCTTCGGTGATCGGTCTCTGATTGGCCGTCTCTTCGGTGATCGGTCTGTGATTGAACGTCTCTTCGGTGATCGGTCTGTGATTGGCCGCTCTTCGTGATCGGTCTCTGATTGGCCGTCTCTTGGTGATCGGTCTCTGATTGGCCGTCTCTTGGTGATCGGTCTGTGATTGAACGTCTCTTCGTGATCGGTCTGTGATTGGCCGTCTCTTCGTGATCGGTCTGTGATTGGCCGTCTCTTCGTGATCGGTCTGTGATTGGCCGTCTCTTCGGTGATCGGTCTCTGATTGGCCGTCTCTTCGGTGATCGGTCTGTGATTGGCCGTCTCTTCGGTGATCGGTCTGTGATTGGCCGTCTCTTCGGTGATCGGTCTGTGATTGGCCGTCTCTTCGTGATCGGTCTGTGATTGGCCGTCTCTTCGTGATCGGTCTGTGATTGGCCGTCTCTTCGTGATCGGTCTGTGATTGGCCGTCTCTTCGGTGATGTCGCTCCTCGTTTGGATTAGGCTCAGTTCTGATTGAGTTGGTTCATATTCACTTGGGCTTCCTGGTTTTGACGGTGGTTTTGACGGCTCTTGTTTGTCTCTCTGAGCTGTAAACCTCATAAACTGGGTCAGTCCAGTCCTGGTCCTGGAGAGACTGACACAAACCCTGATCCTGATCCTGAGGCTGTTTCTGAAGCTGCGGCTGAACTGAGCATGTGCAGAAGAACTCTGTCGAGAGAAACCTGGAGGGATATTCCACAGACTCTAGCAACTTTGATGTTTATTGCAGCTGGTTCTTGTGTCGGAGCTGCTCTCACAGACGCTGGAGAACACAGTCAGGACAGGTCCACTCTGAGATTTTTGGGCCTCTGTTGAAATATTAACTTCATGTTTGCTGTTGTTTGTGTCAGATTTAGTCAGAATAAATCCTGATATGCGTTTGTAACAGTGAGCTAAATAACCAGGTTTATGACCAGGTTAACTGAGGCGTTTAAACAGGATCCTAGAGTTTAGCTCATTAGGGGTTTATTGTTCAGATAAAGGTCTGTGGAGTCCAGTGTTCAAAGCCTTGTTCAGGGTCTCTGCAACAGAAACGGCTCCATCAAGCTGCCCAGCTTCTGATTGGACTATTCCTATAAAGTAGAGGAATGGAGGAAAAGGGCAGGCTGAGTTGTGCCTGCCCTTTTCCTCCATTCCTCTACTTTTACTCAAAAAAGTCTCAACTCCTATTTCAGTTCAACAATACCGTCCTTCTCTGGTTCAAGGAGGACTACACCCTCTGCTTCTTCTGATTTAATGATATCGACGTCTTCTTTTTGATCTGAAATAAGATTTACTTCACGTTTCAGTTCAACTACAACTTCCTTTTCTGCCGTTGGAACGACTACAACTACAAAAAGAGAGCTCAAAAACTGATTTCTGATTAGACGTCTATTCTGTGTTGTTGCTCCTCATTTGCATAAAGCTCACGTCTGGTTAATGTCGCTTGTCATTCCTTAAATAATCCATATCTAAAAAATATATTACTCAGTTCCGACGTTCTTTTCCTGGCTGAGTTTGAGGTAGAAAATGCACATGAACCACTGCTGAACTCAGAAACTAACATTAGTCCAGCCCAGTATTTAAACTTAGGAACAGACCCATCTCACTGTTGGCTTTGCTTAAACTTTATTTAAAGAAACAGGTTTGCCTCGAGTCTAATCATCAGACTGCAGTGTTCAGCTCCACCTTTTGGGGCGTGAACACACACTTGGACCAGAGTTTATTTCAAACAATGACAGGTTTTGGTCTGAGGACTGTTTATTGAGCGCCAAAGCTTATGGTTTTGATCCGACTCTTTCCTCCAAAAACACCTGCAATGTTTCCATTTGTCTCAAAAACATGGATCATAACATTCCACAATGGGCTCAAAGACAGGGGCTTAAAGACGCAGGCACAGACTAAAACAGGATTAACACCAGAACTCAACAAAGACTAAAGCCATTATTTCCACTTACAGTGCTCACCTGTTAAATCTGGACTAGTTTCAGGCGTTGGTTCACTTCCTTTCTCTTCGATCCGCTCCACTTTGTTCTCTTCCATCGAAAAGTCTCCAGTCTCAGTGTACTCCTCCTCAGGTTCCTCTTCCACTGGGATTACCGGCACGTAATTCTCCTCCAGACCAGGTCCAAACTCAGAATCCTCAAAACCTGGGGCGAATCCTCCGAAGGTAAAACCGCGCGACCGTCCAGTGGCCTGATGATTTTAATCGACTCGGCCGGAGGCTCCACCGATTCAGGCTCTTCTTCAGCTTCCTCTGTTGGTTCAAGTACTTCTTCTAAAGGTTTGGGATCTTCCTCTTTTGATTCTTGGTCTTGTTTTGGCTCTGAAAGGACAGGTACTTCCTGTTTGGAAGTTGGAAGGACTACAACCATGTCTTCTGATAGGGACACTCCAACTTCCTCCTCCTCTGTGGTTTCAGTAACATCTGGATCCTGTTTAGGTGGAACTACAACTTTGTCTTCCTTTGATTCTGGTACTTCCTGTTTAGTTTCAAAAACTTCCACAACTTCTTTTGGCTTTGAAGTAACATCTACATCTTGGTTAGGTTGGACTAGAACTTCCTCTTCTTCCTCTTCTGGGGGTAAAAGGATTATAGTTTCTTCTGTGGATTCTGGTACCTCCTGTTTAGGTTCGACTACGATTTCTTTTTCTGGGTCAGGCGGAAACACAACTTCGTCTTCTTCTGGTTTAGTGAATTCCAGGTCTTGTTTTGGCTCTGAAACATCTACTTCCTGTTTAGGTCCGATTTTAACCTCCTCTTCTGGTGGTAAAAGAACAACAACTTTTTCTTCTTCTTTAGATTCTGGTAATTCCTGTTCTGTTTTAGAAACATCTACATCCTGTTCTGGCTCAACTACAACCTCCTTTTCTGGTTCTGGAAGGACTGGGACCTCTTCTTCTGATTTATCTAAGTCTTGTTTTGTGTCTAAAACATCATCTACATCCTGTTTCAATTCGACTACCCCTTCTGTGTCTGGTTTAGGAAGGAATACAACTTCTTCTGATGTTTTGATATCTACATCCTGTTCTGGCTCCAAAACAACCTCTGTTTCTTGTTTTGGCTGAACTACAACTCCGACTTCTGGCTTTTTAACCACTCCCTCTTCTCCTGTTGATTCAGAAACAGCTTCTTTTGATTCATCTACTTTTGACTCTGAAATAATTACTTCCTTTTCTGATTCTGGAATGACTATAAGTTCTTTTTCTACTGATTTAGTGATATCTAACTCTTCTTCTGGCTCTGAAACAACCTCTACGTCCTGTTTTGAGCCAACTCCAAATTCATTTTCAGGCTTTTGAACTACATCTACTTTTTCTTCTACCATTATGTCCACCTCCTGTTTGGGCTCTGAGACATCTTCGTCTTGTTTAGTCTCTGAGACAACACCTTCCTCTTTTATTTCAACTACAACCTCGTGTTTGGGCGTTGGAAGGACTACAACCTCTTCTTCTCCCTGTTTTGGTTTTAAAACAATATCTATTTCTTGTTTTGACTCAGGAGCAACAACATCTACCAATTCTTCTTCAACTTCTTGTTTGGGTATTAGAATTATTTCAATTTCACCTTTTGATTCTACTTCCTGTTCTGTTTCTATTACTTCTACTTTCTTTTCAGCTGCTTCTAAAATCTCTGGTAGCTTCGTAACTAATACTTCTGCCTCGGTTTTATCCTCAGCTTTTGACAAAAGCTCCACTGTTTCCTCTTCTGTTTCTCGTTCTTCTGATTCTGGCTCTTGAGCTACTTCCTGTTTCGCTTGAGGTACTTCCTCTCCTGTTTCAGTTTCTAATTGAGGTTTTGGTGCTAAATCTACAGCTTCTTTTGTCTCTGAAACTTTTTCTACTTCCTCCTTTACTTCACTCAAAGGCGATTCCGAAATATCAGCATCTTCTTTTGGAGATTCAACATCTGGCTCAGAAATTATATCTTTGTTTTCGACTTCGACAGAATCTTCACCAACTTCCTTCAATTGCTTTTCTTCTTCAACATTTTTGAATTCTGTAGGCATTTCTACTAAAGTCTGGTCTTTGTCCTTCGAAACGTCTTTGACATCTTTCTCGCTTCCTTCGTCCAACCCTTTCTCCAATTCAGCCTCCTCCAACGTCGACTCAGCGTCTCGTTCTGCTGACGTTTGATTGACTCCCAAATGCTCTTTTTCTGAAATTTCTGCTTTGTGTGCTTCTGAAGATTCAATATTGATTTCACCGGAAGCATATTTTCTTCATTTTCTTCTTTGACGATAATAATAATTGCTTCCGTCGGAGGCGTTGTAACTGAGACTAAAACCTCTTTTTCCGTTGGCGCTGGAGTGAGCAACATTTGCGTTGTGGTTGGATTTACCTCAGCGAGATCTAGACTTGGATCTTGTCTGTCTTTTTCTGGGATAACATTCGGTGAAACTGGTATAAACGACCCTTTTGTCTTGTCAAAAGGAGGAAGAGTTGGGGCGTAACTTCGCACAAGTTCTCCAGTTTTGTCGTGAGTTATGGTTTGGATCTGATGAGTAATGATCAGAGTTCTCTCCTGGTCTTTGGATTCTTCGTTTGATGGAGCAGGAATGGTTTCGGTGGATTCTTCGGAGGTCTGGGGAATCGCGGTTTCAGGGTCCGAGTCTTGGTCCAGGACGGCTGTGGGGTCTAAAAGAGTCACCAGAGCATTTTCTTTCTCCATCGGAGTCAGAGGGAGCACAATACGAGGCTTTTCCGAGGCCAGGTCTTCAGGTAGGACCTCAAACTCGTTGTGGGAGTCAGGTTCACTCGACTATAGGAGAAAATGGAGAATTGAACAAAGCAATCTATCAATTAAATTAACTTTTTATGGTCAAATGTTAGGGCTAACTCAAGACTAACTCTAATCCAAGAAACTACCAACATTAAACCAGAACTAATACTAGATTAAACCGAGCACAATAAATGAGGTATAACACCTAATGCAGTGTCTACAGCTTTAAGAGTCTCTGTCAAACTGTCTGTGGTTCTAAATAACTCACCTGATTCACCAGGTCGGTCGAGGAGCTGTCAGTCAGAGCAGGAAGCTGGACCGGCTCTGTCGAGAACAACATGCTCAGATTACTGTCATTTCAGTCTTTTTTTGTGAAGATGATATAATTTAATAACTCAGAGTTTTTTGTGGAGGTGAGAAGAACCAAACAGAAATACATTTGCATTAGTTGACAGACGAGAACAGCGGTCAGTACCTGGGTGGAAGCTGAGCGAGTTCAGGTCGATGGGCAGAGAGGCCTCTTCTCTCAGAGCTTTAGTGACCATCTCTCTGAGGCTGGAGTCAGACGAGGACACGGCACTCTCTGACTCCATTTCAGCAGAAGTAGTCTCGAAGAGCAGCGAGTAGTGCACCGTGATCCCCCCGGCTCTGGAAGACAGGGCGGGTTCATCAGAGTCAGATCCATGTGGGCTGAGTCTGAGGCAGAACCGAGGGATGTTTACCAAAAGAAGGTTTCCACTGAGCTCCTTTACACTGGACACTATTTCCTCATTTATAGAAGTTATGACAAAGGCAGTTTTTCTCACTTGTATTTCAGTGTTGATTATGCATTTGGGAATGTTTTATCTGAAGGAAACCTGCTGCACATGTCACTGCAGCTGATTAAAATTTAAACCTCTTTAAACCTCAATATGTCAAACACAGAACCTTTTTTTCATCGAAGAAAACTATTACTTTGAGTAAGAGCTAGATTTAGATAAACCAGGTCTAAACCAGGTCTAAACCAGGACTAAACAAGGACTAAACCTGGACTAAACCAGGACTAAACCAGGTCTAAACCAGGTCTAAACCAGGTCTAAACCAGGACTAAACAAGGACTAAACCTGGACTAAACCAGGACTAAACCAGGTCTAAACCAGGACTAAACCAGGACTAGACCAGGTCTAAACCAGGACTAAACCAGGACTAGACCAGGACTAGACCAGGTCTAAACCAGGTCTAAACCAGGACTAAACAAGGACTAAACCAGGTCTAAAGCAGGACTAGACCAGGACTAAAAGCAGGATCATTAAGAGACAAAGCTGATTGTTGGAGTTTCTTCAGTAAATTGTTGAAAGTGTCAGATATTGGTCTCAATCAGGTTCCACTCCAGACAGAGAGCGTCTGCTTTGGGATCAGACTCTGAACACTAATGAAGAAGTGCTTTTGTTCAGAGACAGACGCCACTTCACTCAAAAGCAAAAGAAAACTCACATCGTCCACGTTTTAATCAGCGTCGTCGCACAAATCAGCTTATTCTGCTGCGCCGGCGGCGGACGCGGGCGGAGAATGCTGATGGAGATGCGCGTTTTCCCCAGAGACAACAGCGTGACTGGCATTTTAAAAGCCCCGGCGCTTTGAGATTATCTCCAGAGCTCACCTGCTGCAGCTCGTCCTTTCACAGCCGCACACACAACGGAATCACATTAACATTTGGAGAGGATTTTCAAACATGTGACGAATTACTGCAAACAACGACAATCTCACATCTGTGTTTTACTTCAGATTAATCCAGCGCAAACTAAACCAGGACTGAACCAGGTCTGAACCAGGACTGAACCAGGTCTGAACCAGGTCTGAACCAGGACTGAACCAGGACTGAACCAGGTCTGAACCAGGACTGAACCAGGACTGAACCAGGTCTGAACCAGGACTGAACCAGGTCTGAACCAGGTCTGAACCAGGTCTGAACCAGGAATAGTGATTAAAGAAAGAACAGGCAGCACTAATCAAGTCTTATTCATTAACGGAGTTGTTAAATGGACAGTATCGGTGCTGATATCGATATTGGCCGATATGTGTGTGTTTTTATTTATTGGACCCGATGAGCCGGTATTATATTCTGTCACTAGTTTGTTTGTGACAATGTAGCGCTCTTAAAAGCAGCGGCGCACCATTTCAGGCAGGATCACTTTGCAAAAGAAGCGCAAAGTTTGTAAATTCAAAACGGAAGCCTCGTCTGCCTCAGGACGGATGTTGCAGAGTCAAAAAAGTCGGATTGAAATATGCAACACATGCAATGTTGAAGTTCTGCATCCCTCGTTTAATAACTTTAACAACTTTAATAAACAACAAGCTAGTGTTAGCAAGCTAGCACTAGCATTAGAAAACTAGCACTAGTGTTAGCAAACTAGCACTAGCATTAGCAAACTAGCGCTAGCGTTAGCAATGAATATCAATATTTAAATATTGGATACTGACCAATACCGATGTATTGGCTGCAACAGCTTAATAAAAATCGGATATTGGTATTAGCTAAAAAGAAAAATCATATTGGCCCAACCCTAATTTATACTCATCTGTCAGGTCCAGCCCTGGACTCGGCCTCAGGTGTGTAATTATTTAGTTGTTTCAGATAAATATTTTTAGTCAAACATTGACATGTACGACTTTGACATTTTGCAGTAATATATATTTTTTCTGTCATTATCTCAAACTAAAACCTGATGAGTTAAATAAAGTTGAACTAAGGCCAAACACTGATTAAATAAAACTGACTTGAATTAAAGTCTCTCAGCTGCTACAGCCACAGTGTATTTAAAGTGGAGAGTGAGATCTGATCAGAAATCTGTGAAACGGAACAGTGACTAATTGAATTAAGATGCTGATCTGTTCTCTGCAAAATGGAACAAATGGATTTCCTTAAGAAGAAGAAATCTCTGTAAAGATCTCAGCCTTTTAGAAGAAGGTCCCTGTGGTTTCTGCAGAGTTTAAATGTTTGCTGTCCTTAAACGACTTAACAGATCTGATAAAGAAGAAAAACAGTTTTAACTAATCAGAGGCTGTGTAGTTTTAACCCTTTGTGTCGCCCTTGGGTCAAAAATGAGTCACAGTTTAAGAAGAGAAACGTAATCTTTGTTGTATTTTCATAAACGCTGTGCACCAACAAAAGACAACAGTAAAGTCTCTGGTTCAGAGCTGGGTCTAGTCCTGGTCTAGTCCTGAAAACAGACCAGACTAACACTAAAAAGGACAGATTTGTGCTAAAAAAAAAAAAAAAGGAACACATGAACATTAAAAATAACAAAATGTCACTTAACCTTTGCTTTAGTCAAAAAAAATAATAATCAAAATAGGCTTGAAATGGAGTGGTGGATTGAAATGATTAATTGTAAAGTAACAGTAAATTTATGTCAGAGCAGATTAAGTTTATTTTGCTCATGGTTTTCAGAAATCTGTGTAAAATGTTAAGCCTTATAATTCAGATCCTAGGTTTTCTTCCTTCTGCGCTGGAACAGGAGGACTTTTGTGTTTCAGACGTGAGTATAATCCCATAATCAGATGCTAAGTGGAACAGATGTCAGAGAATAACGGCGCTCTGTGAGTTTCAGAAGGAGTTCTGTGTGAGGTCTGACGGCAAACAGTCGAACACATAAAACACTCTTTAGAGTGTGAAGCTCCTCCTGCTTCTGCTTCCAGACAAACACAACAAACAGACGAGAGCAGAGCGAGAGCAGAACGAGAGCAGAGTGAGAGCAGAACAAAGCAGAGCGAGAGCAGAACGAGAGCAGAACAAAGCAGAGTGAGAGCAGAACGAGAGCAGAACAAAGCAGAGCGAGAGCAGAACAAAGCAGAGTGAGAGCAGAACAAGAGCAGAACAAAGCAGAGTGAGAGCAGAACAAGAGCAGAACAAAGCAGAGTGAGAGCAGAACGAGCAGAGTGAGAGCAGAACAAAGCAGGCGAGAGCAGAACAAAGCAGAGCGAGAGCAGAGCGAGAGCGAGAGCAGAACAAAGCAGAGCGAGAGCAGAACAAAGCAGAGTGAGAGCAGAGCGAGAGCGAGAGCAGAGTGAGAGCAGAGCGAGAGCAGAACAAAGCAGAGTGAGAGCAGAACAAGAGCAGAACAAAGCAGAGAGAGCAGAACAAAGCAGAGTGAGAGCAGAACAAGAGCAGAACAAAGCAGAGTGAGAGCAGAGAGAGCAGAACAAAGCAGAGTGAGAGCAGAACAAAGCAGAGTGAGAGCAGAACAAGAGCAGAACAAAGCAGAGTGAGAGCAGAACGAGAGCAGAACAAAGCAGAGTGAGAGCAGAAGCGAGAGCAGAAGAGAGCAGGCGAGAGCAGAACAAAGCAGAGTGAGGCGTAGCGAGGCGGAGCGAGAGCAGAACAAAGCAGAGTGAGAGCAGAGCGAGGCGGGCGAGAACAGAGCGAGCAGAACAAAGCAGAGTGAGAGCGGGCGAGGCAGAACAAAGCAGAGTGAGAGCAGAAGCGAGAGCAGAACAAAGCAGGCGAGGCGGGCGAGGCGGGCGAGGCAGAGCGAGAGCAGAACAAGGCAGAGTGAGAGCAGAACAAGAGCAGAAGCGAGAGCAGGCGAGGCAGAAGAGAGCAGAACGAGAGCAGAACAAAGCAGAGTGAGAGCAGAAGAGAGCAGTGCGAGAGCAGAGCGAGAGCAGAACAAAGCAGAGTGAGAGCAGAACGAGGCAGAACAAAGCAGAGTGAGAGCAGAGCGAGCAGAACAAAGCAGAGTGAGAGCAGAACGAGAGCAGAACAAAGCAGAGTGAGAGCAGAACGAGAGCAGAACAAAGCAGGCGAGGCGGAGCGAGAGCAGGCGAGAGCAGAACAAAGCAGAGTGAGGCGTAGCGAGGCGGAGCGAGAGCAGAACAAAGCAGAGTGAGGCGTGCGAGAACAGAGCGAGAGCAGAACAAAGCAGAGTGAGAGCGGGCGAGAGCAGAACAAAGCAGGCGAGAGCGGGCGAGGCGGAGCGAGCAGAACAAAGCAGAGTGAGAGCAGACCGAGAGCGGGCGAGAACAGAACGAGAGCAGAACAAAGCAGAGTGAGAGCGGGCGAGAGCAGAACAAAGCAGAGTGAGAGCAGAACGCAAGGTGTAACCAAGCGTCTCCAATGGAACCTTCTAAATGGTCGTTGCGTAAGGGCACCGCTATACGGCAAAAAGCAAAATACGGCAATATACTGCCATCCACCAGGGGGCAGGCTCCAAAAGCAGAAATATAAGGAGAAATCCAATGGTGACTTTACGGGTGTAAAAAACATGTTTACAGCCTGGTACAAAAGATGGCTCCAGTCTCTAGAGCTAGGTTTTTACTACGTGACAACTCTGGGGGGTGAATTTGTGATTATTAGGTCCGTTTATGCTATCTGAAAACTATTATTTTACTCTGGAGTAAAAGCCAAAAGTCGGATGTAAGGACCATTTTATTGCCGAGTTGTAACGACAATATCAGTGAAGAGGGACCAATGGGCGGATTATATCCACTTTATCAATCAATGGGTGTAACGAAGACGATCAGGAACAAGTAAAGCCATGTCAGATCAAGATTAGAATGATTGTTTACGACAGGAGCAGCAGAATAATATGATTTACACAGAATTTATTTCACTAACCACGGCTGTAACATGTGTATCCAGTGAGTTAAAATAAAAAAGACTAAACCAGATCTAAATAAGGACTATCCAGGTCTAAACCGTGAAACACAGAGTTGTACAACAATGAAAACCAAGACTGAACCTGATCCAAAAGCTGAAACAAAGGTTTCTAGGTTTTGAAACTTTGTCAAAAAAGAAAACAATTTTAGCCAAGAAAACACTGTTTGAGTCACTCACCGGTCGCTCTCCTGGATCCCGCTGCATTATGGGTAAAAAACACAGGTGTGAGACGAGGAGGAAGGTCTAAAATAACAGAGGAAACAGAAAAAGAGGGAAAAAAAGGAGAAACTCTGCAGGAAACCATCCACATCTCCTCAAATCAACATCAACAGCAGCACGAGGCCATTAATGAGGCTCTGCGCGTGGAGAGCATCAGGGTCGTTGAGAAATGTAGGACTTCATTTTAATAATCTATGAAATCAGGCTGAGCAACAATAATTATAGTTTTTGGGGCTCACTGCAGACCTTTATCTCCACTTTTCCACAAACTAGAAGAAGTTTAACACTTTCTGCTCGAGTGACTTTAATGAAGGGAACATGAGCGTCTCGTTTTATGTGGACGTCCGTTTGCTTCGATAAGACTCCGTTTCTCTCGAGGCTCGTGTTAAACACCGCTGCAGGCCGTTCTTTCAAAACCGTGACGAACCAGAGCCTGATTTATTTCTTTGCTCTTCAGGAGAAAAATGTAGATTTCCACAGCAGTCGACCAGAAGGAAGCAGAAACGTTCTGTTAAAGTCTGGTCATGGATTTAGATCGGAGGAACGTAGACAGAGACTTGATTAAATGAACCATGTCTGTGTTTACTGTAACTAAGTTTTCTACATTTTAGATTATCCACTTACTTTAGAGTTGTTCAACAAATGCATCGTGCACTTATCACACGGTTCGTGGGGAAGAAGGGTGACCATATTTTCAAACCTCAAAATCAGGAGAACGACAGTTCCTAAAACCAACACCAGCAAACATTACATTTGCATAAATATTAATTAGCCGGTTTAGACAGCTCGTTTGTGCTGTTTTAATGAAGCATTTTGTTTTGTCTTAGTGTTTAATCCATAGTTGAGTAGAAAAGGAGATAAAAAGTCATCTAAACAGCTTCAGTGAGTGTGAACAGGAGAAGTGAATGTTTTCCAGATAAAATGAAAAAAAGGAGACCATACAGTAGATTATTTGGATGCATTGTTGTGTTATTAGCTCTCACACTCGTCAGTAAACTGGACTCTCACCGTATTCCCTGAACGCTGATGTCCTTAAACCCCGGCAGTTTGACGAAGGCATGCTGCATCTGGTAGAAAACAGAAAACAGACAGGTTTTATTAAACTCAGAGAGTGTAGAGCGTCGTTCAGGATCCTCTCTTTGGGCCACGACAGACGTAATTAACTGTGAGCTGTCGCGGCGCTGAGTGTTAATGAGCTGGCACCCCCTCCAGAGCAGGGCCAGGTTTCAGCAGCGCCTTCGGGTTCTGTTCTGAGCGAGAGTCTCAGGTAACGGGCCGCTGTTTACAGAGGGGCTTTGGGCTTTAATTTAAAGAGTCGAATGAGAGAAGGACAGAACAATGAGGTGAACCCTGAGACTCGAAGATCCACAGCAAAAACGTCTTTGTGTTGAGTAAAAATGAGACCGTTCTGTAGAGCTGGGATGAACAAACGTGAATACACAGAAACTTTACTGACGGTTATCGGCGACACAAATACCACATCTGAACACGAGCCTGGCTGCACAGGTTAAACCAAAGTCACAAACATGCATTTGAACTTGTTCTTAGTGACCACACTCCTGCAGCTTTTTAGGACCTGAAATAAAATGGATAAGTACATTTTTCTGAATATAAAAGCTTGATAAACAGAATTCTTGTGAATTAGTGAAGTTCTTCAAATCCTTTTTTAGCAGAACCAGGGCAACATAAATATCTTGTATGTCAGCTAAAGGAAAAGGTAGCTATGGTCCTTTTTAAAAGTTTGACTAATGACAGCAGTGTCCTGTACCGGACAGTGTCAGCGGTAAACCTGTGTCTGACCTGGTCCTGCAGGTGCTGAGCCAGGTCCACGTACTGAGGAGAGTCTCTGTCGTCCAGCAGCTCTCTGTACCCAGGGTCCAACAGGTCGATAATGAAGTCCACCGTCTGCTGCTCCGGGACCTCAGGGACCACGTTCGGCAGCTCCGACTCCTGGAGGACACGAGACAGGACCAGGACACTCAGGACACGAGACAGGACCAGGACACTCAGGACACGAGACAGGACCAGGACACTCAGGACACGAGACAGGACCAGGACACTAAGGACACTCAGGACACGAGACAGGACCAGGACACTCAGGACACGAGACAGGACCAGGACACTCAGGACACTCAGGACACGAGACAGGACCAGGACACTCAGGACACAAGACAGGACCAGGACACTCAGGACACGAGACAGGACCAGGACACTCAGGACACGAGACAGGACCAGGACACTAAGGACACTCAGGACACGAGACAGGACCAGGACACTCAGGACACGAGACAGGACCAGGACACTAAGGACACTCAGGACACGGGACAGGACCAGGACACTCAGGACACGGGACAGGACCAGGACACTAAGGACACTCAGGACACGGGACAGGACCAGGACACTCAGGACACGAGACAGGACCAGGACACTCAGGACACTCAGGACACGAGACAGGACCAGGACACTCAGGACACGAGACAGGACCAGGACACTCAGGACACGAGACAGGACCAGGACACTAAGGACACTCAGGACACAAGACAGGACCAGGACACTCAGGACACTCAGGACACGGACAGGACCAGGACACTAAGGACACTCAGGACACGGGACAGGACCAGGACACTCAGGACACTCAGGACACGGGACAGGACCAGGACACTCAGGACACTCAGGACACGAGACAGGACCAGGACACTCAGGACACGAGACAGGACCAGGACACTCAGGACACGAGACAGGACCAGGACACTAAGGACACTCAGGACACAAGACAGGACCAGGACACTCAGGACACGAGACAGGACCAGGACACTAAGGACACTCAGGACACGGACAGGACCAGGACACTCAGGACACGAGACAGGACCAGGACACTCAGGACACTCAGGACACGAGACAGGACCAGGACACTAAGGACACTCAGGACACAAGACAGGACCAGGACACTCAGGACACGAGACAGGACCAGGACACTCAGGACACGAGACAGGACCAGGACACTCAGGACACGAGACAGGACCAGGACACTCAGGACACGAGACAGGACCAGGACACTAAGGACACTCAGGACACGAGACAGGACCAGGACACTCAGGACACGAGACAGGACCAGGACACTCAGGACACGAGACAGGACCAGGACACTCAGGACACGAGACAGGACCAGGACACTAAGGACACTCAGGACACAAGACAGGACCAGGACACTCAGGACACGAGACAGGACCAGGACACTAAGGACACTCAGGACACTCTCCTGGAGTATCTCAATCGTCTTGTAACACATCTTTTTTTATTTATTTTTTACAGAAACCAGTTTATTTTTTATGAATTTTGCAGCTCAAGACAGAAACAGCCCAAACAAGTTATTTTTCTAAATCCATTTTTATGCTTCAAGTTTTATCACAATCTTCATGGCATATACTTTTTGTCTCTTTTCATTAACTCAGTTACAGTGGTGCTTTTTTTGGACAAAACACCGTCAGAATATACTTTGATCATTTTTGAACCATTTGCTGGCTCAGCAGAAGTGAGTAAATGCTCCAAGTCTTCCTCCGTCAGCTCTGATCCTTTAACTCAAATACATATGTGTGAATTATCAAAAGCCTGGTCCAGTCTGAGGGAGCGGCGCTGAAGCAGGTAATTGAATTAAAAGCTGACACAGGTTTGAAGCATGTGACCTGTTCGTCTCTGGGTTTAATGGGTTTTTATTATTGTGTCATATTTACATCAGCCTCAGCCTCAGCAGCAGGAGCCGCCCACTCACTTTACATCTGCTACAGTTCAGACGCAGATAATGTGTGGGAGAGACTGGGGACTAGAACAGGACTTAACCAGGTCTGAACCAACAGGTCTGAACCAGGTCTGAACCAGGTCTAAAACAGGTCTAAAACAGGCCTGAACCAGGTCTAAAACAGGCCTGAACCAGGTCTAAAACAGGTCTAAATCAGGTCTAAAACAGGCCTGAACCAGGTCTGAACCAGGTCTAAAACAGGTCTAAAACAGGTCTAAAACAGGTCTGAACCAGGTCTAAAACAGGTCTAAAACAGGTCTAAAACAGGTCTAAAACAGGTCTGAACAAGGTCTAAACAAGGTCTAAAACAGGCCTGAACCAGGTCTAAAACAGGCCTGAACCAGGTCTAAAACAGGTCTAAATCAGGTCTAAAACAGGTCTGAACAAGGTCTAAACAAGGTCTAAAACAGGTCTAAAACAGGTCTAAATCAGGTCTAAAACAGGTCTAAAACAGGTCTGAACCAGGTCTAAAACAGGCCTGAACCAGGTCTAAAACAGGTCTAAATCAGGTCTAAAACAGGCCTGAACCAGGTCTAAAACAGGCCTGAACCAGGTCTAAAACAGGCCTGAACCAGGTCTAAAACAGGTCTAAATCAGGTCTAAAACAGGCCTGAACCAGGTCTGAACCAGGTCTAAAACAGGTCTAAAACAGGTCTAAAACAGGTCTAAAACAGGTCTAAAACAGGTCTGAACAAGGTCTAAAACAGGTCTGAACAAGGTCTAAAACAGGTCTAAAACAGGTCTAAAACAGGCCTGAACCAGGTCTAAAACAGGCCTGAACCAGGTCTAAAACAGGTCTAAATCAGGTCTAAAACAGGCCTGAACCAGGTCTAAAACAGGCCTGAACCAGGTCTAAAACAGGTCTAAATCAGGTCTAAAACAGGCCTGAACCAGGTCTGAACCAGGTCTAAAACAGGTCTAAAACAGGTCTAAAACAGGTCTGAACCAGGTCTAAAACAGGTCTAAAACAGGTCTAAAACAGGTCTAAAACAGGTCTGAACAAGGTCTAAAACAGGTCTGAACAAGGTCTAAAACAGGTCTAAAACAGGCCTGAACCAGGTCTAAAACAGGCCTGAACCAGGTCTAAAACAGGTCTAAAACAGGCCTGAACCAGGTCTAAAACAGGCCTGAACCAGGTCTAAAACAGGTCTAAAACAGGTCTAAATCAGGTCTAAAACAGGTCTGAACAAGGTCTAAACAAGGTCTAAAACAGGTCTAAAACAGGTCTAAAACAGGTCTAAATCAGGTCTAAAACAGGTCTAAAACAGGTCTGAACCAGGTCTAAAACAGGTCTGAACCAGGTCTAAAACAGGTCTAAAACAGGTCTGAACCAGGTCTGAACCAGGTCTAAAACAGGTCTAAAACAGGTCTGAACCAGGTCTAAAACAGGTCTAAAACAGGTCTAAAACAGGTCTGAACCAGGTCTAAAACAGGTCTAAAACAGGTCTAAATCAGGTCTAAAACAGGCCTGAACCAGGTCTGAACCAGGTCTAAAACAGGTCTAAAACAGGTCTAAAACAGGTCTGAACCAGGTCTAAAACAGGTCTAAAACAAGTCTAAAACAGGTCTAAAACAGGTCTGAACAAGGTCTAAACAAGGTCTAAAACAGGTCTAAAACAGGTCTAAATCAGGTCTAAAACAGGTCTAAAACAGGTCTGAACCAGGTCTAAAACAGGTCTGAACCAGGTCTAAACCAGGACTAAAACAGGTCTAAAGCAGGACTAAAACAGGTCTAAAACAGGTCTGAACCAGGTCTAAAACAGGTCTAAAACAGGTCTAAAACAGGTCTAAAACAGGTCTGAACAAGGTCTAAACAAGGTCTAAAACAGGTCTAAAACAGGTCTAAATCAGGTCTAAAACAGGTCTAAAACAGGTCTGAACCAGGTCTAAAACAGGTCTGAACCAGGTCTAAAACAGGCCTGAACCAGGTCTAAAACAGGTCTAAAACAGGTCTAAAACAGGTCTAAAACAGGTCTAAAACAGGTCTGAACCAGGTCTAAAACAGGTCTGAACCAGGTCTAAAACAGGTCTAAAACAGGTCTGAACCAGGTCTAAACAAGGTCTAAACCAGGTCTAAAACAGGTCTAAATCAGGTCTAAACCAGGACTAAAACAGGTCTAAAACAGGTCTAAAGCAGGACTAAAACAGGTCTGAACCAGGTCTAAAACAGGTCTGAACCAGGTCTAAAACAGGTCTGAACCAGGTCTAAAACAGGTCTGAACCAGGTCTAAACAAGGTCTAAAACAGGTCTAAAATAGGTCTAAACCAGGACTAAAACAGGTCTAAACCAGGTCTAAACCAGGACTAAAACAGGTCTAAAATAGGTCTAAACCAGGACTAAAACAGGTCTAAACCAGGTCTAAACCAGGACTAAAACAGGTCTAAAACAGGTCTAAAGCAGGACTAAAACAGGTCTGAACCAGGTCTAAAACAGGTCTAAACCAGGTCTAAACAGTAGTGGTTTTAGGCAGGGCAGCTCCTGGGGCGACATTTTTTCGTGACACATTGCAGCACGAGCAGATTAATAATAATAATAATAATAATAATAATAATAATAATAATAATAATAATAATAATAATAATAATAATAATAATAATAATAATAATCTTGCCATCTTGAAGCAGGCAAGCTTCCTATCGGACTCCATGGTACCTGATGTAAGGTGAGTGATCTGCACGAACATAAATACTTTTATCTCGCTGAAATCTTGACGGATTTACAAAATGTTTGATTTCTTACAAACGTTAATAATGTGGCTATAATTCTGGATGCGTGAACATGTTGAAATTGCAGCTTTTCTTTTGAAAGGCGACTTAATCGTGCAGCATAGTTGTGTATCACGGCTAACGTTACTTGTGCAAGTTATCAAGGCTGAGACCACCATCGAGCTGTTCAGTTATAGTTTTACTGACACCAATAACGATTTTATGACAACCAATTTTTTTATCTATATTACAGTCATTGTGAATGTGGTTGTAGTTATTAGCTGGCTTTGAGTGAGACCTAACGTTAGTAGTTACAGTTTAGCTGCTACCCAGCAATTTTACATCAGTGGGAGAGGCAGAATTGCTCTTTCTTTTCAATATAACTTAAGTTGCACATGATTTCCAATCGGTTTGGTTTGTTAAAAACATCTTATTATTTTTATTTTTTGTAAAATGTGTTTTCTGAAGACATGCACATTAACCTAACCCTAAGACATACACAGTACCTGGAAGTGTCACAAACCATTTTGAGTATATAGAAAAATGCCTGTATTTGTATCTGTTTGCCGAATTTATCACCACTGATACAGTCTGAACTGTATGATAATGAGATGCAACTTAATTTATATGGAAAGATCATTCAGGGGTGGCTAGTTCAGTTCTAGTTTTTTTTTAAGCATAAAACATTTTTAAAGCATGTATTTAATATCTGTGTACTATACTCCATATATCTTTTTTTTTTTTTTTTTAAGGTGGCTGGAATAACAACCCTAATGCCAGCCAGTTCAAGTACATCTTCAGGAAGCTGATGGCCCGGTGTGGGGTTGTTAAACCATGCAGAGGCAATGTGACAGCACAGGATGACACAGAGTCCCTCCCAGCTGTCATTGTCACCTCTACAAGCCTGTCAGCTGTAGATATGTCCTCTGCAACAAATGAATAAATAGACTTTTGTGTAATTATTCCATATTTTGTGTAGTAATTCTATATCAGAACCCTGATATACAATCCAAATAGTCTACAAGAAACTTCAGAGTGTTACCAAGAGGTTACCACACAGTAAGCCTTTATTATGTAGCCTATGTCTATGTTTTGGGTAACCAAAAGTCCTATGGGGAGTTTCGATAGGGCATTTTACAAAACGCATGAGCATACCTTGGCAAATCAATGGTCTAAAGTACTCATATTTCATTCTATATGGATCTGCTTTTGTACACAGCTTTACAAGACCTGGTGCTTGGGCTCAGTTGTGTTTCTAAAGTCATATCAAGAGACCTAGAAGCTGAAATGTGGTCAGATGAGATGCTTGTTATCCAACAGAAAGAAAAACAATATTCTAGCCTCTATAACTCTGTGCAAGTACTTCACATAATTATTCTGATTGTTTCCTAAGAAACTACAGGGTCTCAGTTTTCTAAAGAGGTCAGGCATTTGATGGTAGGCAAAAATAGCTGGGAACAGTGATCTCTGAAGTAGGCGCAGTGCAATGTCAAGGGGAAAAGCCTAGTAAATGGCCCAATCCTCAAGAAGTTAAAATAAACATAATAATTCAAATTATTTTATTATAATATTAACATTATAAAAGTGTGTGTGTGTGTGTGTGTGTATATATATATATATATATATATATATATATATATATATATATATATATATATTCATTCATTCCTTGGGCGTGTGTATATTCATTGCATCTCTATGTTCTGTTCAATGTTATTTTCATATGGAAGTCCATGGTTATAATTATTCATAAGTATGCAGTGTCATAAGTATATCTCTGACGTTTATAACAAACTAGACTGTTTAAAAATCGGTAGAAAATTTAGCAAGTTATGGTTATTTAAAAAGTACATGCACCATTAAAACACAATGTTACGAGTGAGCAAGCTGCCTGTCACAAGATGGCCGCCAGTTGCGGACGTCGACCTCCATTGGCCGACAGCGCGGACGAGACATCTAGCCTTTCTTATGTATGTCTATGCATGTACCATGTGTAACCCGGTCACCTGAGGCCTGCACACCTGAACCCCGGGGACTTCCTGTTGGCGCTCTTGTGGCGCCTAAACACGGCAAGTTCAGACTCTGTGGCTTTATCTTTCTAAAACTCTTGAAGAAAGTACTTAGATTCAGCGGTAAGTCTTGTTAATATATTTTATTGACGGCCCTTTTGCCAACCACTGCATTTATTTATTTAATATGACTTTATGATTTGTTTGATGAACGTTTTCGAATTGAACCGCATTACGAAAACGTGTAATTCTTAGTGTACTTTTGAAATGTAAAGCTCTGATTTAAATAATGATGTATTAGTTTACAGTATATGAATATACTGCATCTTACCTTAAATTCGGCTGATATCTAATGCCGCTATTTCTGTTCTTTTTGGTACGGTTTGAGGAAATGTTTGTGCTAACTGCTCGTTAGCTTAATGGTAATGTAATGTGTGGCTAATGCTAAAGTGTACATGTTGTCACTATGGCTTTTGGAGGAAAGGGAAAAAGTTGTGAACCTATGTAGTGAACTTTATTGTATTTTTTTTTTTTCCTTATTGGAATGTTAAGTAATGAAACTAAAATTGAATGTTACCAGTAACTATAAGACTGAATGATTTACTTTAAAAACATGAATATTGATTTATTCTTGACCTTGTTTTCAGGTCAGGTTTTTTGTGGGAATTTGGATTCAACTCAGAACACTGGATGGCGAGCTGGTAGGATTAACTTTTCTATTCTTTTCTGCAACAGAATAAAGGAGGACTATATTTTTGGCTCTTTTTATTTTTTGGAGGATTTGAACTGAACTGTTTTGGGAAAAAACACGAAATGAATTTTCTTTTAAGACCTGCTAAAAAGGGTCAAAGTCTGAACTAAGGAACAAGTTGGGTACCACAACCTTCCCCAATATTCTGTATTGTATTTATTTGATTTTTCTGTTCATTCTCTCATATCTTCAATACATTTTGTTATTGCCAATTCAATTAGTTTTATCCATTATTCATACTCTCAAGCTCCATAAAACAACCTCGTTCTTCTGTGTATGGTCAAATACATTAGCCCATGATTAAGCAAATAAGCGCTACACATGCACAGAAGCTGTGTGTTGTGAAAGAAGTGTAAAGATAGGGGTCTCGCCCAGGGTGTATTTCAATGTAGAACCGCCACTGGGTCTAAACCAGGACTAATCCTCACCTCCTCAGTGTCCTCTTGTGGCTCCTCCTCTGTGTGTTTGGGGGTGGGGCTTAAAGAGGCAGGGCTGGTTGTTGCTGCGACGACAGAGGAGGAAGTGGTCACTGTGGCAGCATCAGTCTGGATTTCTGAAAGTTTTTTTTGTCACATATTTATCTGGTTAAATGAGAAAGACTTCTGGTTTGAGTTATTCTTGAGACATCTTTACGTCTTTGGCATCAAACCAAAGTGAGTTTTGTATTTTTAACTGAATCAGAAATTTGTCCTGAAGCTCCAACAGAGAATATTAAATTATTAAACTTAGTGAAAAGACTTATTCTGTTCTTTACCTGTGGTTTCTGGAGTCTTCGCTGGAGTTTTGTCGGTGATGGATTTGTCGGTTTGGGTTTTGTCGGTGGGGTTTTGTCGGTTTGGGTTTTGTCGGTGGGGTTTTGTCGGTGGGGTTTTGTCGGTGGGGTTTTGTCGGTAATGGATTTGTCGGTTTGGGTTTTGTCAGTTTGGGTTTTGTCGGTGGGGTTTTGTCGGTGGGGGTTTTGTCGGTGATGGTTTTGTCGGTGGGGTTTTGTCGGTGATGGTTTTGTCGGTGGGGATTTGTCGGTGGGGGTTTTGTCGGTTTGGGTTTTGTCGGTTTGGGTTTTGTCGGTTTGGGTTTTGTCGGTTTGGGTTTTGTCGGTTTGGGTTTTGTCGGTGGGGTTTTGTCGGTTTGGGTTTTGTCGGTGGGGTTTTGTCGGTGGGGTTTTGTCGGTGATGGATTTGTCGGTGGGGTTTTGTCGGTTTGGGTTTTGTCGGTGGGGTTTTGTCGGTGGGGTTTTGTCGGTTTGGGTTTTGTCGGTGGGGTTTTGTCGGTTTGGGTTTTGTCGGTGGGGTTTTGTCGGTGGGGTTTTGTCGGTGATGGATTTGTCGGTTTGGGTTTTGTCGGTGGGGGTTTTGTCGGTGGGGTTTTGTCGGTGGGGTTTTGTCGGTTTGGGTTTTGTCGGTGGGGTTTTGTCGGTTTGGGTTTTGTCGGTGATGGTTTTGTCGGTGGGGTTTTGTCGGTGATGGATTTGTCGGTGGGGTTTTGTCGGTGATGGATTTGTCGGTGGGGTTTTGTCGGTGATGGATTTGTCGGTGGGGTTTTGTCGGTGATGGTTTTGTCGGTGGGGTTTTGTCGGTGGGGTTTTGTCGGTTTGGGTTTTGTCGGTGATGGTTTTGTCGGTGGGGTTTTGTCGGTGGGGTTTTGTCGGTGGGGTTTTGTCGGTGGGGTTTTGTCGGTTTGGGTTTTGTCGGTTTGGGTTTTGTCGGTGGGGTTTTGTCGGTGGGGTTTTGTCGGTGGGGTTTTGTCGGTTTGGGTTTTGTCGGTGATGGTTTTGTCGGTGGGGTTTTGTCGGTGGGGTTTTGTCGGTGATGGATTTGTCGGTTTTGTCGGTGATGGATTTGTCGGTTTGGGTTTTGTCGGTGATGGATTTGTCGGTGGGGTTTTGTCGGTGATGGATTTGTCGGTTTGGGTTTTGTCGGTGATGGTTTTGTCGGTGGGGTTTTGTCGGTGGGGTTTTGTCGGTGATGGATTTGTCGGTGATGGTTTTGTCGGTGGGGTTTTGTCGGTGGGGGTTTTGTCGGTGATGGATTTGTCGGTGGGGGTTTTGATGGATTTGTCGGTTTGGGTTTTGTCGGTGATGGTTTTGTCGGTGGGGTTTTGTCGGTGGGGTTTTGTCGGTTTGGGTTTTGTCGGTGATGGTTTTGTCGGTTTGGGTTTTGTCGGTGGGGTTTTGTCGGTGGGGTTTTGTCGGTTTGGGTTTTGTCGGTGGGGTTTTGTCGGTTTGGGTTTTGTCGGTGATGGTTTTGTCGGTGGGGTTTTGTCGGTGGGGTTTTGTCGGTGATGATTTTGTCGGTGATGGTTTTGTCGGTTTGGGTTTTGTCGGTGGGGTTTTGTCGGTGGGGTTTTGTCGGTTTGGGTTTTGTCGGTGATGGTTTTGTCGGTGGGGTTTTGTCGGTGGGGTTTTGTCGGTGGGGTTTTGTCGGTGGGGCTGCAGGCTCTGCTCCACTGAAACAAACAAACAACAGATTCTGTAAAGGTTATAACAACAACCTGTTATTAAATATCAAACAAACCTTTATATAAACCCTATTCTAACCTGACATTTTCGCACAACCTTTTATTAAATTGTTTTTGTGAACTCTGCTTTTCCACTTACAGCTGATAAAAATCTCCCGGTAATTCACTTTATTGGACTGATATTTTCAAATTCATACATTTTACAAAACAGCTCTGGTCTCCTCCGTGGAGAGATTTAGTGAAACAAGAAAGCCAGGGTTTATTTTAGCGTGACCTCTTTTACTTTAAAAATGTCATTTTTATCAAATTTCCTGAAATTCCATTATTTCTTGTTCACGGTGGAGACCTCTGCACCGATGTGTTTCTATCAAAAATGATTTAGATACGTACATTTCACAAAACAGTTCTGGAGACTTCAGGACTAAGACTCACCGAGACGGAGGAGGCCTGCGGTCTCGCATCCTGTTCATTCTCTGCAAGACAAAAATCATACACTAGACTTTAGGGATTATAGTCGTCACATAAACCAAACCGAGAGTGAAACACGCCCAGAACAAAACAGCCTGCTTTATGAAGGATTTCAACAGAGAACGGTTCATCTGTGAGTGTTATTATAATAAATATAATTACAGCAACATCGCTCAACAAACAGGAAGTCCGCCATCTTGGATTAAAAAAAAAAAAAATTCAAAATGTTGACCGCATGTTTTTTATTTCCTCCTAGAGATTTTAACCGACTCTAAAAAATCAGTCTAAATAATCTAAAGTGGAGCATCAAAAGTCCAAATTCTTTGTAGATAAACCCAGTTTCCCCCCCGACAGCGCGTCAGTAAACGTTAACTTTTAGCAAATTTTACAACACTTAAATTGTTATAATTTGCAAATTCAAACTTGCCTCAAATTTATATAAAATAATTATTACCTAGGCTTTGACACATTTGAATAAAAAAGACAACAATTGACTTGATAGTGCCCCCTACAGGGGACACAAATAACCTTAGGAAGGCCAAAAGTTTTTGTTAATTGTACAAAATTTGGCAAATGTGAGCAGGACTCAACCCATCCAGCTCCTGTCTCCTGTCTCCTGTGTCCTCTCTCCTGTGTCCTGTCTCCTCTGTCCTGTCTCCTGTCTTCTCTGTCTCGTCTCCTCTGTCCTGTGTCCTGTCTCTTCTGTCCTCTGTCCTGTCTCCTCTGTCTTGTGTCCTGTCTCTTCTGTCCTGTGTCCTCTGTCCTCTCTCCTGTGTCCTCTGTCCTCTCTCCTGTGTCCTCTGTCCTCTCTCCTGTCTTCTCTGTCTTGTCTCCTCTGTCCTGTGTCCTGTCTCCTGTGTCCTCTGTCCTCTTTCCTGTGTCCTGTCTTCTCTGTCTTGTCTCCTCTGTCCTGTGTCCTGTTTCCTGTGTCCTCTGTCCTGTCTCCTCCGTCCCCTGTCCTGTCTCCTCTGTCCTGTCTCCTGTCTCCTCTGTCCTCTGTCCTGTCTTCTCTGTTCTGTGTCCTTCTGTCCTGTCTCCTCTGTCCTGTCTCCTCTGTCTCATCTCGTCTGTCTCCTCTGTCCTGTTCTCCTGTGTCCTCTGTCCTGTCTCCTCCGTCCCCTGTCCTGTCTCCTCTGTCCTGTCTCATGTGTCCTGTCTCCTCTGTCCTGTCTCCTGTCTCTTCTGTCCTGTGTCCTGTCTCTTCTGTCCTGTGTCCTGTCTCCTCTGTCCTGTGTCCTGTCTCCTCTGTCTTCTGTCCTGTCTCTTCTTTCCTGTCTCCTCTGTCTCCTGTCTCCTCTGTCCTGTTCTCCTGTGTCCTGTCTCCTCTGTCTCCTGTCTCCTCTGTCCTGTTCTCCTGTGTCCTGTCTCCTCTGTCCCCTCTCCTGTCTCCTCTGTCCTGTTCTCCTGTGTCCTGTCTCCTCTGTCCTGTGTCCTCTGTCCTGTCTCCTGTCTCTTCTGTCCTGTCTCCTCTGTCCTGTCTCCTGTGTCCTGTCTCCTCTGTCCTATCTCCTCTGTCCTGTCTCCTGTGTCCTGTCTCCGTCTCCTCTGTCCTGTCTCCTCTGTCTTGTCCTCCTGTCTCATGTGTCCTGTCCTCCTGTCTCCTGTGTCCTCTGTCCTGTCTCCGGTGTCCTCTGTCCTGTCTCCTGTGTCCTCTGTCCTGTCTTCTGTGTCCTGTCTCCTCTGTCCTGTCCTCCTGTCTCATGTGTCCTCTGTCCTGTCCTCCTGTCTCATGTGTCCTGTGTCCGGTCTCCTCTGTCCTGTCTCTTCTGTCCTGTCTCCTGTCCTCCTCTGTCCTGTCCTCCTGTCTCCTCTGTCCTGTCTCCTGTGTCCTCTGTCCTGTCTCCTGTGTCCTCTGTCCTGTCTTCTGTGTCCTGTCTCCTCTGTCCTGTCCTCCTGTCTCATGTGTCCTCTGTCCTGTGTCCTGTCTCCTCTGTCCTGTGTCCTGTCTCCTCTGTCCTGTCTCTTCTGTCCTGTCTCCTGTCCTCCTCTGTCCTGTCCTCCTGTCTCCTCTGTCCTGTCTCCTGTCTCTTCTGTCCTGTCCTTCTGTGTCCTGTCTCCTCTGTCCAGTCCTCTTGTCTCCTCTGTCCAGTCCTCTTGTCTCCTCTGTCCTGTCCTCCTGTGTCCTGTCTCCTGTCTCTTCTGTCCTCTGTCCTGTCCTCCTGTCTCCTGTCTCCTCTGTCCTGTCTCCTGTCTTTTCTGTCCTGTCCTCCTGTGTCCTGTCTCCTCTGTCCTGTCCTCCTGTCTCCTCTGTCCTGTCCTCCTGTCTTCTCTGTCCTGTCCTCCTGTCTCCTGTCTCATGTGTCCTGTCTCTTCTGTCCTGTCTCCTGTCCTCCCCTGTCCTGTCCTCCTGTGTCCTGTCCTCCTGTCTGATGTGTCCTGTGTCCGGTCTCCTGTCCTGTGTCCTGTCTCCTTTGTCCTGTGTCCTGTCTCCTCTGTCCTGTCTTCTGTCTCATGTGTCCTATCCCCTCTGTCCTGTCTCATGTGTCCTGTCTCCTCTGTCCTGTCTCCTGTCTCCTCTGTCCTGTCTCCTGTCCTCCTCTGTCCTGTCCTCCTGTCCTGTCCTCCTGTCTCCTCTGTCCTGTCCTCCTGTTTCCTGTCTCCTGTCTCTTCTGTCCTATGTCCTCTGTCCTGTCCTCCTGTGTCCTGTCTCCTGTCTCTTCTGTCCTGTCCTCCTGTGTCCTGTCTCCTCTGTCCTGTCCTCCTGTCTCATGTATCCTTTGTCCTGTCTGCTGTGTCCTGTCTCCTCTGTCCTGTGTCCTGTCTTCTGTTTCCTGTCTCCTGTGTCCTGTCTCCTCTGCCCTATCTCCTCTGTCCTGTCTCCTGTGTCCTGTCTTCGTCTCCTCTGACCTGTCTCCTCTGTCTTGTCCTCCTGTCTCATGTGTCCTGTCTCCTCTGTCCTGTCCTCCTGTGTCCTCTGTCCTGTCTCCTCTGTCCTGTGTCCTGTGTCCTGTCTCCTCTGTCCTGTCCTCCTGTGTCCTCTGTCCTGTGTCCTCTGTCCTGTCCTCCTGTCTCATGTGTCCTGTGTCCTCTGTCCGGTCTCCTGTCCTCCTGTGTCCTGTGTCCTGTCTCCTCTGTCCTGTGTCCTGTCTCCTCTGTCCTGTCTTCTGTCTCATGTGTCCTGTCCCCTCTGTCCTGTCTCCTGTCTCATGTGTCCTGTCTTCTCTGTCCTGTCTCCTGTCTCTTCTGTCCTGTCTCCTGTCTCTTCTGTCCTGTCTCCTGTCCTCCTCTGTCCTGTCCTCCTGTCTCCTCTGTCCTGTCCTCCTGTGTCCTGTCTCTTCTGTCATATGTCCTCTGTCCTGTCCTCCTGTCTCCTCTGTCCTGTCCTCCTGTCTCCTCTGTCCTGTCCTCCTGTGTCCTGTCTCCTCTGTCATTTCCTCTTGTCTCCTCTGTCCTGTCCTCCTGTCTCCTGTCTCATGTGTCCTGTCTCCTGTCCTCCCCTGTCCTGTCCTCCTGTGTCCTGTCCTCCTGTCTGATGTGTCCTGTGTCCTGTCTCCTCTGTCCTGTCTCCTTTGTCCTGTGTCCTGTCTCCTCTGTCCTGTCTTCTGTCTCATGTGTCCTGTCCCCTCTGTCCTGTCTCCTGTCTCATGTGTCCTGTCTCCTCTGTCCTATCTCCTGTCTCTTCTGTCCTGTCTCCTGTCTCCTCTGTCCTGTCCTCCTGTGTCCTGTCTCCTGTCTCTTCTGTCCTATGTCCTCTGTCCTGTCTCCTGTGTCCTCTGTCCTGTCCTCCTGTCTCCTCTGTCCTGTCCTCCTGTCTCCTGTCTCATGTGTCCTGTCTCTTCTGTCCTGTCTCCTGTCCTCCCCTGTCCTGTCCTCCTGTCTCATGTGTCCTGTGTCCGGTCTCCTGTCCTCCTCTGTCCTGTGTCCTGTCTCCTCTGTCATGTCTTCTGTCTCATGTCTCCTGTCCCCTCTGTCCTGTCTCATGTGTCCTGTCTCCTCTGTCCTGTCTCCTGTCTCTTCTGTCCTGTGTCCTGTCTCCTCTGTCCTGTGTCCTGTCTCTTCTGTCCTGTCTCCTGTCCTCCTCTGTCCTGTCCTCCTGTCTCCTCTGTCCTGTCCTCCTGTGTCCTGTCTCCTGTCTCTTCTGTCCTATGTCCTCTGTCCTGTCTCCTGTGTCCTCTGTCCTGTCCTCCTGTCTCCTCTGTCCTGTCCTCCTGTCTCATGTGTCCTGTCTCTTCTGTCCTGTCTCCTGTCCTCCCCTGTCCTGTCCTCCTGTCTCATGTGTCCTGTGTCCGGTCTCCTGTCCTCCTCTGTCCTGTGTCCTGTCTCCTCTGTCCTGTCTCCTCTGTCCTGTCTTCTGTCTCATGTCTCCTGTCCCCTCTGTCCTGTCTCCTGTCTCATGTGTCCCGTCTCCTCTGTCCTGCCTCCTGTCTCTTCTGTCCTGTGTCCTGTCTCCTCTGTCCTGTGTCCTGTCTCCTCTGTCCTGTCTCTTCTGTCCTGTCTCCTGTCCTCCTCTGTCCTGTCCTCCTGTCTCCTCTGTCCTGTCCTCCTGTGTCCTGTCTTCTGTCTCTTCTGTCCTATGTCCTCTGTCCTGTCCTCCTGTGTCCAGTCTCCTGTCTCTTCTGTCCTGTGTCCTGTCTCCTCTGTCCTGTGTCCTGTCTCCTCTCTCCTGTCTCATGTGTCCTGTCTCTACTGTCCTGTCTCCTGTCCTCCCCTGTCCTGTCCTCCTGTCTCCTGTCTCATGTGTCCTGTCTCTTCTGTCCTGTCTCCTGTCCTCCCCTGTCATGTCCTCCTGTGTCCTGTCCTCCTGTCTCATGTGTCCTGTGTCCGGTCTCCTGTCCTCCTTGTCCCGTGTGAGTTGGACTTAAATCTATTGTTTTACAGACACCATGTAACATAAAGTCCACAGCTCAAATGAAAATGGCCTCAGGTCCATTTTTAGTGATTTTAATGGTCCTGTTTGGAACAGACACTCCATCATGTGCAGGTGTTCGCTCAGAGAAGATTCCAGGTAAAATGAAATGTCTAATTACAAATCCTTCTTTTTTCCTGTGACCAGTTGTGTCCCGAGTTAAACGCTCCTGCAGTCGGCGCTCAGGGCAATAAAAGCCATTACGTCTCAACCGCAGAGCGAATGTTAATGAGGACACTCAGTTTTTCCCTCAGGCTTCTTTTCCAAGGGTCACTTCGGCCCAAAAACAACACATTTCTCTCCAACATTTTTCACTCTTATTAAAAATTCAAACGGAGGACTTCACCGAGAGATGGGAGTAAATACTGTGGACGGAGACCGAACAGTTGGAATAATTAGGTTTTTTCTTGTCATTGGAGGACTTTGTGTTAAACTATTATTGAGCTGTGTCTAGGAGCTGAGCTCAAATGTAAAAAAGAGTCACAGTTCAGTGTTTTACAACCAAGAGATCCGTTAGAGACCAGGTCCAGGACCAGGACCAGGTCCAAGACCAGGTCCAGTCTTAGACCAGGTCCAAAACCAGGTCCAGGACCAGGTCCAAGACCAGGTCCAGTCTTAGACCAGGTCCAAAACCTGGTCTAAGAGGTTTTATTATACTCATTTCGGCCTGGTCTAAGACTGGACCAGGTCCAGTCTTAGACCAGGTCCAGACCAGGTCCAAGACCAGGTCCAAGACCAGGTCCAGACTTAGACCAGGTCCAGACTCAAGGTTGGCCTTGAAGTCTGAGACTGGGTAAAACGAGTTTGAGACCATGCAAAGACCAAAATCTTTCCAAAGTAGTCTTAAGACTGATCTCAAGACCAAGACCATTTCTGTTGTTCCACCCGGACACAGTCCTTTTGTCGAAGCTGAGTCACTGGATTACTGAAAAGTGTCACCTGGTGAAGTGTGTATCATATCCTCGGGAGACCTGGGTTCGAGTCATGCTCACTCTCTCACACTGTCTCCTGTGGGGCCGGCCCCAGGGTCTGACTCAAGGGATTTGAACCCCAGATTCCTCGCACCAAATCCCAGAAAAGCAGTCTTTTATAATTTAAACAATGCGACTGAAACGGGTTTTTTCTAAAGCTGCAGACCCTGGGGTTATTCAGAGCTCAAATAAATCTCATGTTGCTAAGAAAAGTGTGAAATTCTAATTGTGTTATAAATGAGAGGTGTAATTTCTCCAATCATTTGTCGGGTGTTGTGCTGGAACATCTGGAAACACAGCGGGCTGTTATTGTAATTAAGGATTTAGCAGAAGTTAGTTTGAACAAACTATTCTCTGAAACACACTGACTCACGGTGAAAATTAAAATAGTTTCTGAATCTAAGGGTGTATTTTCATGGATGGAATGCAGATTTTTTAATTGTTTGGTTTGGATTGAATTCTTGTTGCACTTTTTGTGAGTGCAGTATAAGCTGCACCTATTGGCCAGAAATGAGGGGGCGGGGCAAAGATGCTGAGAAAAACAATCATGGAGGTCTTGCGTACTACACTTTATATCGGGATATTTATTTTGTTGTTACCGCTATAAATCTGTGAAAATCATTTTGTAAAGAGCAGCTAACTGGAAATAATTTTCACCGTGACTTATTTTGCCAAAACGAAGGTTGCTAGTTAGAAGACGTGCTCTGTGTGAGTCAAAGACAACAGAAGAGATGGTCTGTTTGGACCAGGTCCGGTCCAGACCAGAGTTTGATTGAGTGTATTTACACCTGCACACTTGGTCCAGACTAACCTGGAAAACAAACTCTGGTCTGTTTAAACCGGACCAAACAAAGCAGGTGTCAATACAACCTAACTCTCCTTCAAACACTGACCTCCGTGAGTCTGGACCTGGTCTAAGACCGGACTAACTCTGTCTCCTTCAAACACTGACCTCCGTGAGTCTGGACCTGCTCTAAGACCGGACTAACTCTGTCTCCTTCAAACACTGACCTCCACGAGTCTGGACCTGGTCTAAGTCTGGACCTGGTCTAAGACTTGACCTGGTCTAAGACTTGACCTGGTCTAAGACTTGACCTGGTCTAAGTCTGGACCTGGTCTAAGTCTGACCTGGTCTAAGTCTGGACCTGGTCTAAGTCTGGACCTGGTCTAAGTCTGGACCTGGTCTAGGTTGACCTGGTCTAAGTCTGGACCTGGTCTATGTCTGACCTGGTCTAAGACTGGACCTGGTCTAAGGCTGACCTGGTCTGAGTCTGGACCTGGTCTGAGTCTGGACCTGGTCTGAGTCTGGACCTGGTCTGAGTCTGGACCTGCTCTGAGTCTGGACCTGGTCCAGTCTGGACCTGGTCTAAGTCTGGACCTGGTCTGAGTCTGGACCTGGTCTGAGTCTGGACCTGGTCTGAGTCTGGACCTGGTCTGAGTCTGGACCTGGTCTAAGTCTGGACCTGGTCTGAGTCTGGACCTGGTCTGAGTCTGGACCTGGTCTGAGTCTGGACCTGGTCTGAGTCTGGACCTGGTCTAAGTGTGGACCTGGTCTAAGTCTGGACCTGGTCTAAGTCTGACCTGGTCTAAGTCTGGACCTGGTCTAAGTCTGGACCTGGTCTAAGTCTGGACCTGGTCTATGTCTGGACCTGGTCTAGGTTGACCTGGTCTAAGTCTGGACCTGGTCTATGTCTGGACCTGGTCTAAGGCTGGACCTGGTCTAAGATTTGACCTGGTCTAAGTCTGGACCTGGTCTAAGACTGGACCTGGTCTAAGTCTGGACCTGGTCTATGTCTGGACCTGGTCTGGGTTGACCTGGTCTAAGATTTGACCTGGTCTAAGTCTGGACCTGGTCTAAGTCTGGACCTGGTCTGAGTCTGGACCTGGTCTGAGTCTGGACCTGGTCTGAGTCTGGACCTGGTCTAAGACTTGACCTGGTCTAAGACTTGACCTGGTCTAAGACTTGACCTGGTCTAAGACTTGACCTGGTCTAAGTGTGGACCTGGTCTAAGTCTGACCTGGTCTAAGTCTGACCTGGTCTAAGTCTGACCTGGTCTAAGTCTGACCTGGTCTAAGTCTGGACCTGGTCTATGTCGACCTGGTCTAAGTCTGGACCTGGTCTATGTCTGGACCTGGTCTAAGGCTGACCTGGTCTAAGTCTGACCTGGTCTATGTCTGGACCTGGTCTAGGTTGACCTGGTCTAAGTCTGGACCTGGTCTATGTCTGGACCTGGTCTAAGATTTGACCTGGTCTAAGTCTGGACCTGGTCTAAGACTGGACCTGGTCTAAGGCTGGACCTGGTCTGAGGCTGGACCTGGTCTGAGTCTGGACCTGGTCTGAGTCTGGACCTGGTCTAAGTCTGGACCTGGTCTAAGTCTGGACCTGGTCTGAGTCTGGACCTGGTCTGAGTCTGGACCTGGTCTGAGTCTGGACCTGGTCTGAGTCTGGACCTGGTCTAAGTCTGGACCTGGTCTAAGTCTGGACCTGGTCTAAGACTGGACCTGGTCTAAGACTGGACCTGGTCTAAGACTGACCTGGTCTAAGACTTGACCTGGTCTAAGACTGGACCTGGTCTATGTCTGGACCTGGTCTAAGGCTGGACCTGGTCTAAGATTTGACCTGGTCTAAGTCTGGACCTGGTCTAAGACTGGACCTGGTCTAAGTCTGGACCTGGTCTAAGTCTGGACCTGGTCTATGTCTGGACCTGGTCTAGGTTGACCTGGTCTAAGATTTGACCTGGTCTAAGTCTGGACCTGGTCTAAGGCTGGACCTGGTCTGAGTCTGGACCTGGTCTGAGTCTGGACCTGGTCTGAGTCTGGACCTGGTCTGAGTCTGGACCTGGTCTGAGTCTGGACCTGGTCTAAGACTGGACCTGGTCTGAGTCTGGACCTGGTCTGAGTCTGGACCTGGTCTGAGTCTGGACCTGGTCTAGGTTGACCTGGTCTAAGTCTGGACCTGGTCTATGTCTGGACCTGGTCTAAGTCTGGACCTGGTCTATGTCTGGACCTGGTCTAGGTTGACCTGGTCTAAGTCTGACCTGGTCTATGTCTGACCTGGTCTATGTCTGACCTGGTCTAAGATTTGACCTGGTCTAAGTCTGGACCTGGTCTAAGACTGGACCTGGTCTAAGGCTGGACCTGGTCTGAGGCTGGACCTGGTCTGAGTCTGGACCTGGTCTGAGTCTGGACCTGGTCTAAGTCTGGACCTGGTCTGAGTCTGGACCTGGTCTGAGTCTGGACCTGGTCTGAGTCTGACCTGGTCTAAGTCTGACCTGGTCTGAGTCTGGACCTGGTCTAAGTCTGGACCTGGTCTGAGTCTGGACCTGGTCTGAGTCTGGACCTGGTCTGAGTCTGGACCTGGTCTAAGTCTGGACCTGGTCTAAGTCTGGACCTGGTCTAAGTCTGGACCTGGTCTAAGACTTGACCTGGTCTAAGTCTGGACCTGGTCTAAGACTTGACCTGGTCTAAGTCTGGACCTGGTCTAAGACTTGACCTGGTCTAAGTCTGGACCTGGTCTAAGACTGGACCTGGTCTGAGGCTGGACCTGGTCTGAGTCTGGACCTGGTCTAAGGCTGGACCTGGTCTAAGGCTGGACCTGGTCTGAGTCTGGACCTGGTCTGAGTCTGGACCTGGTCTGAGTCTGGACCTGGTCTATGTCTGGACCTGGTCTGAGTCTGGACCTGGTCTGAGTCTGGACCTGGTCTGAGTCTGGACCTGGTCTAAGTCTGGACTGGACTTTAGAACAGTTCTTTGGCTGGTATGAGGTAAAAGTACAGGTTGGAATCTCTTGAGAAAGAAAAGTTGGTGCAGGGTGTTTCCTTGAAAATGAAAGTGATAAACACGAGTGCCGCTGACCGTGTGGAGGAAAAACACTCAGGGCAGAAAGTAAAACAGAGGTCACACACAGACAACAATAAAAACAGTAATTTTAAAAAGCAGAGGATTGACTTATTTTAAGATTAAAAGTGATTAGACGGTCTTTATTTAAAATGTTAAATGACTGCATTGGTTTTAACTTAAGTCCTGATTTAAATGGAGCTAATCTGGTTTTAGTGGATTTGGACAGGTTTTAAATGGTTTAACTTCAACTGTAAGTGGTTTTGAACAGAATAAACCTAGAATCAGACTTCTTTCAATTTGAATAAGTTTATTTCAGACTTGAACTGGTTTTAAATGAATTTCTTTTTAGATGGTTTGAACTAGGACCTTGAGTGGATTTTGAGAGGTTTAAGTGTTCTGTCACTGGTTTTCATTTACTTAAGACAAATCACTTTTTGTACTGTACACCGTTTTGCACCGGATATCTTTAGCCATTTTTTGTATTACTTCTAGAAGAAGAAGAAGAATTTATGGAGCACATTTTGTACCAAAGTAATGTGTTTTACAGAAACTACACAAAAGTCGTGGCAAAGAAAAAACAAAGAAAAAATAAAGGAAATGAATTATTTAAGATATGAACAGGTGTATTACAGTTGTTATAAAGAAGTACGAACAGGTGTGACTTTTGAAAGAGGATATAGTTGGTGAGTTCCAGTTCAGTCCAGAGTATTTCTAAAGTCAACTCTGATGAGTTGGATTTCCAGGAGGCACTTAAGTAAAAATCTGAAAAGTCCAGCACAGATCAAGTTTCTGATGTTCTCGGACGTTTGCTCTGACCTGAAGGATTGTTCTGTTCTCACAGACGTCCTGACGGCTCTGTCGTAAACTCTCACAGTTCCAACCCGTCCCTCTCAAAACATTACTTCTGTGGGGCTCTGACTGGGCCGGCTTTCGGAGAGGCTCATGGGAATCCATCACGGCTGAAGTCTTAATCACAGCCTCGGTGCGTGATACACTTTTATTATTTCGGCCCCAAGCAGGAGAATCAATAAAGTGGGCCGGACGGATGCAGAGGCCCCGGGGCCCATTTAAGAGCGGCTCTCAGCAGATCCTGGGATTACTGTGGCTCTGTTTGTGGTGTTCAAATACAGTCCTATGCCTCACTAAAGAAGGATATAGTGTTTATGAAGCTCTGAGGTTCAACATAAACCTGAGAAATAAATAACACTGTAGTGTTTCGCTGAATCTGAACTTCTCAGAAACAGAAAGGTCTCACAGAAACTGAAGAATGGAAACGTTTTATATAAAGTATTCCTAGACAGTGAGTACAGTGGTTTCCCCAGTGTTGGAGTCGAGTCCGAGTCCTCAGTGTTCGAGTCCTCGGTGTTCGAGTCGAGTCCGAGTCCTCAGTGTTCGAGTCCTCAGTGTTGGAGTCCGAGTCCTCAGTGTTCGAGTTTGAGTCCTCAGTGTTGGAGTCGAGTTTGAGTCCTCAGTGTTGGAGTCGAGTCCGAGTCCTCAGTGTTCGAGTCGAGTCCGAGTCCTCAGTGTTCGAGTCCTCAGTGTTCGAGTCCTCGGTGTTCGAGTCCGAGTCCTCAGTGTTCGAGTCCTCGGTGTTCGAGTCGAGTCCGAGTCCTCAGTGTTCGAGTTCGAGTCCTCAGTGTTGGAGTCGAGTTTGAGTCCTCAGTGTTGGAGTCGAGTTTGAGTCCTCAGTGTTCGAGTCGAGTCCGAGTCCTCAGTGTTCGAGTCGAGTCCGAGTCCTCAGTGTTCGAGTCCTCAGTGTTCGAGTCCTCGGTGTTCGAGTCGAGTCCGAGTCCTCAGTGTTCGAGTCCTCGGTGTTCGAGTCGAGTCCGAGTCCTCAGTGTTCGAGTCCTCAGTGTTCGAGTCCTCAGTGTTCGAGTCCTCAGTGTTCGAGTCCTCAGTGTTCGAGTCCTCGGTGTTCGAGTCGAGTCCGAGTCCTCAGTGTTCGAGTCCTCAGTGTTCGAGTCGAGTCCGAGTCCTCACTGCTTAATGTAGTTTTTCTTTATTACAGCGTCATGTGATCGTATTAACAGTTTAAACAGATTATATACAAGTTGTATTTGTAAAGATTTGTCATGCAAGACGTTTTAGTCAAAGTCCATGTCTGAAAAAGGACTCACATTCCTCACATTCCTCACATTCCTCACATTCCTCTCAGTCCTCACATTCCTCACATTCCTCTCAGTCCTCACATTCCTCTCAGTCCTCACATTCCTCTCAGTCCTCACATTCCTCTCAGTCCTCACATTCCTCTCAGTCCTCACATTCCTCTCAGTCCTCACATTCCTCACATTCCTCAGACCTCACATTCCTCACATTCCTCACAGACCTCACATTCCTCACATTCCTCAGACCTCACATTCCTCACATTCTTCACATTCCTCACAGACCTCACATTCCTCACATTCCTCACATTCCTCAGACCTCACATTCCTCACATTCTTCACATTCCTCACAGACCTCACATTCCTCACATTCCTCTCAGTCCTCACATTCCTCACATTCCTCAGACCTCACATTCCTCACATTCTTCACATTCCTCACATTCCTCACATTCCTCACATTCCTCACAGACCTCACATTCCTCACATTCCTCACATTCCTCACATTCCTCACATTCCTCTCAGTCCTCACATTCCTCTCAGTCCTCACATTCCTCACATTCCTCAGACCTCACATTCCTCACATTCCTCACATTCCTCACATTCCTCTCAGTCCTCACATTCCTCACATTCCTCAGACCTCACATTCCTCACATTCTTCACATTCCTCACATTCCTCACAGACCTCACATTCCTCACATTCCTCACATTCCTCACATTCTTCACAGACCTCACATTCCTCACATTCCTCAGACCTCACATTCCTCACATTCTTCACATTCCTCACATTCTTCACATTCCTCACATTCCTCACATTCTTCACATTCTTCACATTCCTCAGACCTCACATTCCTCACAGACCTCACATTCCTCACATTCTTCACATTCCTCACATTCCTCACATTCTTCACATTCTTCACATTCCTCACAGACCTCACATTCCTCACATTCCTCACATTCCTCACAGACCTCACAGACCTCACAGACCTCACATTCCTCACAGACCTCACATTCCTCACAGACCTCACATTCCTCACAGACCTCACATTCCTCACATTCCTCACATTCCTCACATTCCTCACATTCCTCACAGACCTCACATTCCTCACATTCCTCTCAGTCCTCACATTCCTCTCAGTCCTCACATTCCTCTCAGTCCTCACATTCCTCACATTCCTCACATTCTTCACATTCTTCACATTCCTCACATTCCTCAGACCTCACATTCCTCACATTCTTCACATTCCTCACAGACCTCACATTCCTCACATTCCTCACAGACCTCACATTCCTCACATTCCTCAGACCTCACATTCCTCACATTCTTCACATTCCTCACATTCCTCACATTCCTCACATTCCTCACAGACCTCACATTCCTCACATTCCTCACATTCCTCTCAGTCCTCACATTCCTCTCAGTCCTCACATTCCTCTCAGTCCTCACATTCCTCACATTCTTCACATTCCTCACATTCCTCACATTCTTCACATTCCTCACAGACCTCACATTCCTCACATTCCTCACAGACCTCACAGACCTCACATTCCTCTCAGACCTCACATTCCTCACATTCTTCACATTCCTCACATTCCTCACATTCTTCACATTCCTCACAGACCTCACATTCCTCACATTCCTCACAGACCTCACAGACCTCACATTCCTCTCAGACCTCACATTCCTCACAGACCTCACATTCCTCACATTCCTCACATTCCTCACATTCCTCACATTCCTCACAGACCTCACATTCCTCACATTCCTCACAGACCTCACATTCCTCACAGACCTCACATTCCTCACATTCCTCAGACCTCACATTCTTCACATTCTTCACATTCCTCACATTCCTCACAGACCTCACATTCCTCACATTCCTCTCAGTCCTCACATTCCTCTCAGTCCTCACATTCCTCTCAGTCCTCACATTCTTCACATTCTTCACATTCCTCACATTCCTCAGACCTCACATTCCTCACATTCTTCACATTCCTCACATTCCTCACAGACCTCACATTCCTCACATTCCTCACATTCCTCACAGACCTCACATTCCTCACAGACCTCTCAGACCTCACATTCCTCACATTCCTCACATTCCTCACATTCCTCACAGACCTCACATTCCTCACAGTCCTCTCAGTCCTCACATTCCTCTCAGTCCTCACATTCCTCACATTCCTCACATTCTTCACATTCCTCACATTCCTCAGACCTCACATTCCTCACATTCCTCACATTCCTCACATTCCTCACAGACCTCACAGACCTCACATTCCTCACATTCCTCACATTCCTCACAGACCTCACATTCCTCACATTCCTCACAGACCTCACATTCCTCACAGACCTCACAGACCTCACAGACCTCACAGACCTCACAGACCTCACATTCCTCACAGACCTCACATTCCTCACATTCCTCACATTCCTCACATTCCTCACATTCCTCACAGACCTCACATTCCTCACAGACCTCACAGACCTCTCAGACCTCACATTCCTCACATTCCTCACATTCCTCACATTCCTCACAGACCTCACATTCCTCACATTCCTCTCAGTCCTCACATTCCTCTCAGTCCTCACATTCCTCACATTCCTCACATTCTTCACATTCCTCAGACCTCACATTCCTCACATTCCTCACATTCCTCACAGACCTCACATTCCTCACAGACCTCACATTCCTCACATTCCTCACATTCCTCACAGACCTCACATTCCTCACAGACCTCACATTCCTCACAGACCTCACATTCCTCACATTCCTCAGACCTCACATTCCTCACATTCCTCACAGACCTCACATTCCTCACATTCCTCACAGACCTCACATTCCTCACATTCCTCACATTCCTCACATTCTTCACATTCCTCACATTCCTCACAGACCTCACATTCCTCACAGACCTCACATTCCTCACATTCCTCACATTCCTCACAGACCTCACATTCCTCACATTCCTCACAGACCTCACAGACCTCACATTCCTCACAGACCTCACAGACCTCACAGACCTCACAGACCTCACATTCCTCACATTCTTCACATTCCTCACATTCCTCACAGACCTCACATTCCTCACAGACCTCACATTCCTCAGACCTCACATTCCTCACAGACCTCACATTCTCACATTCTTCACATTCCTCACATTCCTCACATTCTTCACATTCTTCACATTCCTCACAGACCTCACATTCCTCACATTCCTCACATTCCTCAGACCTCACATTCCTCACATTCTTCACATTCCTCACAGACCTCACATTCCTCACATTCCTCACAGACCTCACATTCCTCACATTCCTCTCAGTCCTCACATTCCTCTCAGTCCTCACATTCCTCACATTCCTCACATTCTTCACATTCTTCACATTCCTCACATTCCTCAGACCTCACATTCCTCACATTCCTCACATTCCTCACAGACCTCACAGACCTCACAGACCTCACATTCCTCACATTCCTCACATTCCTCACAGACCTCACATTCCTCACATTCCTCACAGACCTCACATTCCTCACATTCCTCACAGACCTCACAGACCTCACAGACCTCACAGACCTCACAGACCTCACATTCCTCACAGACCTCACATTCCTCACAGACCTCACATTCCTCACATTCCTCACATTCCTCACATTCCTCACAGACCTCACATTCCTCACATTCCTCACAGACCTCACAGACCTCACATTCCTCACAGACCTCTCAGACCTCACATTCCTCACATTCCTCACATTCCTCACATTCCTCACATTCCTCACAGACCTCACATTCCTCACATTCCTCTCAGTCCTCACATTCCTCTCAGTCCTCACATTCCTCACATTCCTCACATTCTTCACATTCCTCAGACCTCACATTCCTCACATTCCTCACATTCCTCAGACCTCACATTCCTCACATTCTTCACATTCCTCACATTCCTCACAGACCTCACATTCCTCACATTCCTCACATTCCTCACAGACCTCACATTCCTCACATTCCTCTCAGTCCTCACATTCCTCTCAGTCCTCACATTCCTCACATTCCTCACATTCCTCACATTCCTCAGACCTCACATTCCTCACAGACCTCACATTCCTCACATTCCTCACATTCCTCACATTCTTCACATTCCTCACATTCCTCACAGACCTCACATTCCTCACAGACCTCACATTCCTCACAGACCTCACATTCCTCACATTCCTCACAGACCTCACAGACCTCACATTCCTCACATTCTTCACATTCTTCACATTCCTCAGACCTCACATTCCTCACAGACCTCACATTCCTCACATTCTTCACATTCCTCACATTCCTCACATTCTTCACATTCTTCACATTCCTCACAGACCTCACATTCCTCACATTCCTCACATTCCTCAGACCTCACATTCCTCACATTCTTCACATTCCTCACAGACCTCACATTCCTCACATTCCTCACAGACCTCACATTCCTCACATTCCTCTCAGTCCTCACATTCCTCTCAGTCCTCACATTCCTCACATTCCTCACATTCTTCACATTCTTCACATTCCTCACATTCCTCAGACCTCACATTCCTCACATTCCTCACATTCCTCACAGACCTCACAGACCTCACAGACCTCACATTCCTCACATTCCTCACATTCCTCACAGACCTCACATTCCTCACATTCCTCACAGACCTCACATTCCTCACATTCCTCACAGACCTCACAGACCTCACATTCCTCACAGACCTCACATTCCTCACAGACCTCACAGACCTCACATTCCTCACATTCCTCACATTCCTCACAGACCTCACATTCCTCACATTCCTCACAGACCTCACAGACCTCACATTCCTCACAGACCTCTCAGACCTCACATTCCTCACATTCCTCACATTCCTCACATTCCTCACAGACCTCACATTCCTCACATTCCTCTCAGTCCTCACATTCCTCTCAGTCCTCACATTCCTCACATTCCTCACATTCTTCACATTCCTCAGACCTCACATTCCTCACATTCCTCACATTCCTCACAGACCTCACATTCCTCACAGACCTCACATTCCTCACATTCCTCACATTCCTCACAGACCTCACATTCCTCACAGACCTCACAGACCTCACATTCCTCACAGACCTCACATTCCTCACAGACCTCACATTCCTCACATTCCTCAGACCTCACATTCTTCACATTCTTCACATTCCTCACATTCCTCAGACCTCACATTCCTCACATTCTTCACATTCCTCACATTCCTCACAGACCTCACATTCCTCTCAGTCCTCACATTCTTCACATTCTTCACATTCCTCACATTCCTCAGACCTCACATTCCTCACATTCTTCACATTCCTCACATTCCTCACAGACCTCACATTCCTCACATTCCTCACATTCCTCACAGACCTCACATTCCTCACAGACCTCTCAGACCTCACATTCCTCACATTCCTCACATTCCTCACATTCCTCACAGACCTCACATTCCTCACAGTCCTCTCAGTCCTCACATTCCTCTCAGTCCTCACATTCCTCACATTCCTCACATTCTTCACATTCCTCACATTCCTCAGACCTCACATTCCTCACATTCCTCACATTCCTCACATTCCTCACAGACCTCACAGACCTCACATTCCTCACATTCCTCACATTCCTCACATTCCTCACAGACCTCACATTCCTCACATTCCTCACAGACCTCACATTCCTCACAGACCTCACAGACCTCACAGACCTCACATTCCTCACAGACCTCACATTCCTCACATTCCTCACATTCCTCACATTCCTCACATTCCTCACAGACCTCACATTCCTCACAGACCTCACAGACCTCTCAGACCTCACATTCCTCACATTCCTCACATTCCTCACATTCCTCACAGACCTCACATTCCTCACATTCCTCTCAGTCCTCACATTCCTCTCAGTCCTCACATTCCTCACATTCCTCACATTCTTCACATTCCTCAGACCTCACATTCCTCACATTCCTCACATTCCTCACAGACCTCACATTCCTCACAGACCTCACATTCCTCACATTCCTCACATTCCTCACAGACCTCACATTCCTCACAGACCTCACATTCCTCACAGACCTCACATTCCTCACATTCCTCAGACCTCACATTCCTCACATTCCTCACAGACCTCACATTCCTCACATTCCTCACAGACCTCACATTCCTCACATTCCTCACATTCCTCACATTCTTCACATTCCTCACATTCCTCACAGACCTCACATTCCTCACAGACCTCACATTCCTCACAGACCTCACATTCCTCACATTCCTCACATTCCTCACAGACCTCACATTCCTCACAGACCTCACATTCCTCACAGACCTCACATTCCTCACATTCCTCACAGACCTCACAGACCTCACATTCCTCACAGACCTCACAGACCTCACAGACCTCACATTCCTCACATTCCTCACATTCCTCACAGTCCTCACAGTCCTCACATTCCTCACATTCCTCACAGACCTCACATTCCTCACAGACCTCACAGACCTCACAGACCTCACATTCCTCACATTCCTCACAGACCTCACATTCCTCACATTCCTCACAGACCTCACATTCCTCACATTCTTCACATTCCTCACATTCTTCACATTCCTCACATTCCTCACATTCCTCACAGACCTCACATTCCTCACAGACCTCACATTCTTCACATTCCTCACATTCCTCACATTCCTCACATTCCTCACATTCCTCACATTCCTCACATTCCTCACATTCCTCACAGACCTCACATTCCTCACAGACCTCACATTCCTCACATTCCTCACAGACCTCACAGACCTCACATTCCTCACATTCTTCACATTCCTCACATTCCTCACATTCCTCACATTCCTCACAGACCTCACATTCCACAGACCTCACATTCCTCACATTCCTCACAGACCTCACAGACCTCACAGACCTCACATTCCTCAGATTCCTCACAGACCTCACATTCCTCACATTCCTCACATTCCTCACATTCCTCACATTCCTCACAGACCTCACATTCCTCACATTCCTCAGACCTCACATTCCTCACATTCCTCACAGACCTCACATTCCTCACAGACCTCACATTCCTCAGACCTCACATTCCTCACATTCCTCACATTCCTCACAGACCTCACATTCCTCACATTCCTCACATTCCTCACATTCTTCACATTCCTCACATTCCTCACAGACCTCACATTCCTCACATTCCTCACAGACCTCACATTCCTCACATTCCTCACAGACCTCACAGACCTCACATTCCTCACATTCCTCACATTCCTCACATTCCTCACAGACCTCACAGAACCCTAACCCAGTCTTATTGTATGCACTGCTGTGCTTGGTTTCCGGACAGTATTTGTTCTGATTCCCACTGATTCCAGACCTCATCCATAACATCGCCTCATACTTTTGACTCATTTAAACACTCACTCTGTTGTTCTTTTTCTTCATTTTTCTTTTGTCCGTGTTTATTTTACTGTCTTTTAAAACACTATAAGAAGCAGAAATCAAAAGAAGCAAAAAGCTATGATCAATCATCCATGAGAAAAAGAGAAGGGAGTATATAACCATAATTGACCAAAATCAGGGAACACCCACATTTTCAGTCTAATACTGTCGGTCTGGCTGTGATTGAACGATTGAATTAAAAACAAATGGAGTTTCCTGAACTTAGATGGATTACTTTCGACGTAAACACCTTAACATCACAGTAGCTTCTTTATTTATAGCAGTTACCAACAGTGATCTATTTCTGGGTCAAGAAGTCAACAAGGCCTGATGCCCGAGTCAGAGAGAAACATACTTACGTCACATGGTTAAGAAATCAGGAAGGATGAAGATAGATGCAGCTACTACAAGAAAAGCATTTAAAATATGCACCAAAATATTGCTTCCATAAAATGTGAGTGTTCCTTTCTTGTTACATAAAACTATTTGTTAGGTAGAAGTGAATATCTCCCCTTGCCCCCTTTGTGTCCTCACCCTCTGGACCATGCCCACGTGCTCGTCGGAGCTGCTGAAGTTCAGGGCCATGTCGGAGATGCACAAAGACTCCTGCTGACAGGCCTGGACCCAGCGCTGGTACTCAGGCGTCCCGGGAATCCGGTCCAAGAAGATTCTGAAGGCCTCCCACACTGCCTCCTGACAAACTGAACAAAAACAAGGCTCAGTCAGAAAAACAGATCTGGTACAAAGCCTGGTTTGGTCCCAGCGGCTCTGTTCTCATCTAAAGAACTCAAAGAGACATGTGTCTGTGAGGAAGTCTGTGGAGCCTCAGCAAATGTTCGACAGGTTTTACAAGAAGCACAGTTTGTACTAAGAATATGAGCAGTATACTTTTCCCTTTCAGTCCGAAAACAAATACTTTGTGGACTTTGCAAATCAAGATGACTACCCAGGCTTTCCTCAGTCGTGTGAACAAAGCGTGAGGAAGGGTACCACCTACACTGGCTCTTCTTCAGGCTGTATACAGGTCACAGGTCGATCTTTAAACTGTACTTACAGCAGCCAATAGGAGGCGCACACACAACTGAAGAAACCAAGTGTAATCACTTAAAGGTAAAGGTGACAGTAGAGACAACCCAAAACACAGGAGTCTACATCACAGGAGAACAATACGTTTACATAAACGCAGCAAGAACAAGCCCTCTTTCATAAAAACATGACAGTGCTAAGTCCTCGTTAAGACCAGACCAGGATGTTAGGATTCCTCTTGATTTCATTTCAATCTGTGGTTTGTCGACCTCCAGCAGTTTCACTTCAACTTGTAACAGAGAGTTGTTAGTGTTAGGTTTTCAGCAAAAGTATTTGTGCTGTGCCAGACGACCAACATAGAAAAAGTTTTATGACTGAAATGTGGTCCAGTGTTTAAATAATAATAAAACATTACATTCACCTGAACTGATTAATATTGAAAAACGAGGGAGTTTTCGAATCAATGTGGCTAAATTAAATAAAGGGGGTGCAGTGGCTCAGTGGTAGAGTGGTTGACCTATAACCGGAAGGTTGGTGGTTTGATTCCTGCTCTCCTCACAGTTCAAACTGTTGTTGTGCCCTTGGGCAAGACGCTTAACCCTCCTTGCCTCCAGTGGTGTTCCAGCTGTAACTCTGGTGACTGGAAGCTAAATGTAAATTTACAAAAAGACGTTTTGGTTCTCGATTAGTTTTGATTCAAAACCAGCCGCTACGGCATCAGAACCATTACAGCGTCAGAACCACCAGAGGAGCGGGAGAAAACCAGCGCTACGGTGTCGGAACCATTACAGCATCAGAACCATTACAGCATCAGAACCACCAGAGGAGCAGGAGAAAACCAGCGCCACGGCGCCGGAACCATTACAGCATCAGAACCACCAGAGGAGCAGGAGAAAACCAGCGCTACGGTGTCGGAACCATTACAGCATCAGAACCACCAGAGGAGCAGGAGAAAACCAGCGCTACGGCGTCGGAACCATTACAGCATCAGAACCACCAGAGGAGCAGGAGAAAACCAGCGCTACGGTGTCGGAACCATTACAGCATCAGAACCACCAGAGGAGCAGGAGAAAACCAGCGCTACAGCATCAGAACCACCAGAGGAGCAGGAGAAAACCAGCGCTACAGCATCAGAACCATTACAGCATCAGAACCACCAGAGGAGCAGGAGAAAACCAGCGCTACGGCATCAGAACCATTACAGCATCAGAACCATTACAGCATCAGAACCACCAGAGGAGCGGGAGAAAACCAGCCGCTACAGCATCAGAACCACCAGAGGAGCGGGAGAAAACCAACGCTACAGCATCAGAACCATTACAGCATCAGAACCATTACAGCATCAGAACCACCAGAGGAGCAGGAGAAAACCAGCCGCTACAGCATCAGAACCACCAGAGGAGCAGGAGAAAACCAGCCGCTACGGCATCAGAACCATTACAGCATCAGAACCATTACAGCATCAGAACCACCAGAGGAGCGGGAGAAAACCAGCCGCTACAGCATCAGAACCACCAGAGGAGCAGGAGAAAACCAGCCGCTACGGCATCAGAACCACCAGAGGAGCGGGAGAAAACCAGCCGCTACAGCATCAGAACCATTACAGCATCAGAACCACCAGAGGAGCGGGAGAAAACCAGCCGCTACGGCATCAGAACCACCAGAGGAGCGGGAGAAAACCAGCCGCTACAGCATCAGAACCATTACAGCATCAGAACCATTACAGCGTCAGAACCACCAGAGGAGCGGGAGAAAACCAGCGCTACGGCGTCGGAACCATTACAGCATCAGAACCACCAGAGGAGCAGGAGAAAACCAGCGCTACGGTGTCGGAACCATTACAGCATCAGAACCATTACAGCATCAGAACCACCAGAGGAGCGGGAGAAAACCAGCGCCACGAAGGCCGGAACCATTACAGCATCAGAACCACCAGAGGAGCAGGAGAAAACCAGCGCCACGGCCGGAACCATTACAGCATCAGAACCACCAGAGGAGCAGGAGAAAACCAGCGCCACGGTGTCGGAACCATTACAGCATCAGAACCACCAGAGGAGCAGGAGAAAACCAGCGCTACAGCATCAGAACCACCAGAGGAGCAGGAGAAAACCAGCGCTACAGCATCAGAACCATTACAGCATCAGAACCACCAGAGGAGCAGGAGAAAACCAGCGCTACGGCATCAGAACCATTACAGCATCAGAACCATTACAGCATCAGAACCACCAGAGGAGCGGGAGAAAACCAGCCGCTACAGCATCAGAACCACCAGAGGAGCGGGAGAAAACCAACGCTACAGCATCAGAACCATTACAGCATCAGAACCATTACAGCATCAGAACCACCAGAGGAGCAGGAGAAAACCAGCCGCTACAGCATCAGAACCACCAGAGGAGCAGGAGAAAACCAGCCGCTACGGCATCAGAACCATTACAGCATCAGAACCATTACAGCATCAGAACCACCAGAGGAGCGGGAGAAAACCAGCCACTACAGCATCAGAACCATTACAGCATCAGAACCACCAGAGGAGCGGGAGAAAACCAGCCGCTACGGCATCAGAACCACCAGAGGAGCGGGAGAAAACCAGCCGCTACAGCATCAGAACCATTACAGCATCAGAACCATTACAGCGTCAGAACCACCAGAGGAGCGGGAGAAAACCAGCGCTACGGCGTCGGAACCATTACAGCATCAGAACCACCAGAGGAGCAGGAGAAAACCAGCGCTACGGTGTCGGAACCATTACAGCATCAGAACCATTACAGCATCAGAACCATTACAGCATCAGAACCACCAGAGGAGCAGGAGAAAACCAGCGCTACGGCGTCGGAACCATTACAGCATCAGAACCACCAGAGGAGCAGGAGAAAACCAGCGCTACGGTGTCGGAACCATTACAGCATCAGAACCACCAGAGGAGCAGGAGAAAACCAGCGCTACGGTGTCGGAACCATTACAGCATCAGAACCACCAGAGGAGCAGGAGAAAACCAGCGCTACAGCATCAGAACCATTACAGCATCAGAACCACCAGAGGAGCAGGAGAAAACCAGCGCTACGGCATCAGAACCACCAGAGGAGCAGGAGAAAACCAGCCGCTACGGCATCAGAACCATTACAGCATCAGAACCATTACAGCATCAGAACCACCAGAGGAGCGGGAGAAAACCAGCCGCTACAGCATCAGAACCATTACAGCATCAGAACCATTACAGCATCAGAACCACCAGAGGAGCGGGAGAAAACCAGCCACTACAGCATCAGAACCATTACAGCATCAGAACCACCAGAGGAGCGGGAGAAAACCAGCCGCTACGGCATCAGAACCACCAGAGGAGCGGGAGAAAACCAGCGCTACGGCATCAGAACCACCAGAGGAGCAGGAGAAAACCAGCCGCTACGGTGTCGGAACCACCAGAGGAGGAGAAAACCAGCCGCTACGGCATCAGAACCACCAGAGGAGCAGGAGAAAACCAGCCGCTACAGCATCAGAACCATTACAGCATCAGAACCATTACAGCATCAGAACCACCAGAGGAGCGGGAGAAAACCAGCCGCTACAGCATCAGAACCACCAGAGGAGCAGGAGAAAACCAGCCGCTACAGCATCAGAACCATTACAGCATCAGAACCATTACAGCATCAGAACCACCAGAGGAGCGGGAGAAAACCAGCCGCCACGGTGTCGGAACCACCAGAGGAGCGGGAGAAAACCAGCGCTACGGCATCAGAACCACCAGAGGAGGAGAAAACCAGCGCTACAGCATCAGAACCACCAGAGGAGCGGGAGAAAACCAGCCGCCACGGCATCAGAACCACCAGAGGAGCGGGAGAAAACCAGCCTCACGGCATCAGAACCACCAGAGGAGCGGGAGAAAACCAGCCGCTACGGCATCAGAACCACCAGAGGAGCGGGAGAAAACCAGCCGCCACGGCATCAGAACCACCAGAGGAGCAGGAGAAAACCAGCCGCTACAGCATCAGAACCATTACAGCATCAGAACCATTACAGCATCAGAACCACCAGAGGAGCGGGAGAAAACCAGCCTACGGCATCAGAACCACCAGAGGAGCGGGAGAAAACCAGCCGCTACGGCATCAGAACCACCAGAGGAGCGGGAGAAAACCAGCCGCTACGGCATCAGAACCACCAGAGGAGCAGGAGAAAACCAGCCGCTACGGCATCAGAACCATTACAGCATCAGAACCATTACAGCATCAGAACCACCAGAGGAGCAGGAGAAAACCAGCCGCTACGGCATCAGAACCACCAGAGGAGCGGGAGAAAACCAGCCGCTACGGCATCAGAACCATTACAGCATCAGAACCACCAGAGGAGCGGGAGAAAACCAGCGCTACGGTGTCGGAACCATTACAGCATCAGAACCACCAGAGGAGCAGGAGAAAACCAGCCGCTACGGCATCAGAACCATTACAGCATCAGAACCATTACAGCATCAGAACCATTACAGCGTCAGAACCATTACAGCATCAGAACCATTACAGCATCAGAACCACCAGAGGAGCAGGAGAAAACCAGCCGCTACAGCATCAGAACCACCAGAGGAGCAGGAGAAAACCAGCCACTACAGCATCAGAACCATTACAGCATCAGAACCACCAGAGGAGCGGGAGAAAACCAGCCGCTACAGCATCAGAACCATTACAGCATCAGAACCACCAGAGGAGCGGGAGAAAACCAGCCGCTACAGCATCAGAACCATTACAGCATCAGAACCATTACAGCATCAGAACCACCAGAGGAGCGGGAGAAAACCAGCCGCTACAGCATCAGAACCATTACAGCATCAGAACCATTACAGCATCAGAACCACCAGAGGAGCAGGAGAAAACCAGCCTCTACGGCATCAGAACCATTACAGCATCAGAACCATTACAGCATCAGAACCACCAGAGGAGCGGGAGAAAACCAGCGCTACGGTGTCAGAACCACCAGAGGAGCAGGAGAAAACCAGCCGCTACGGCATCAGAACCATTACAGCATCAGAACCATTACAGCATCAGAACCACCAGAGGAGCGGGAGAAAACCAGCGCTACAGCATCAGAACCACCAGAGGAGCAGGAGAAAACCAGCCTCTACGGCATCAGAACCATTACAGCATCAGAACCACCAGAGGAGCAGGAGAAAACCAGCGCTACGGCGTCGGAACCATTACAGCATCAGAACCACCAGAGGAGCAGGAGAAAACCAGCGCTACGGCATCAGAACCATTACAGCATCAGAACCACCAGAGGAGCAGGAGAAAACCAGCGCTACGGTGTCGGAACCACCAGAGGAGCGGGAGAAAACCAGCGCTACTGCATCAGAACCATTACAGCATCAGAACCATTACAGCATCAGAACCACCAGAGGAGCGGGAGAAAACCAGCCGCTACAGCATCAGAACCATTACAGCATCAGAACCATTACAGCATCAGAACCACCAGAGGAGCGGGAGAAAACCAGCCGCTACAGCATCAGAACCACCAGAGGAGCGGGAGAAAACCAGCCGCTACAGCATCAGAACCACCAGAGGAGCGGGAGAAAACCAGCCGCTACAGCATCAGAACCACCAGAGGAGCGGGAGAAAACCAGCCGCTACAGCATCAGAACCACCAGAGGAGCAGGAGAAAACCAGCCACTACAGCATCAGAACCATTACAGCATCAGAACCACCAGAGGAGCGGGAGAAAACCAGCCGCTACAGCATCAGAACCATTACAGCATCAGAACCATTACAGCATCAGAACCACCAGAGGAGCGGGAGAAAACCAGCGCTACGGCATCAGAACCACCAGAGGAGCAGGAGAAAACCAGCCGCTACGGTGTCGGAACCACCAGAGGAGCGGGAGAAAACCAGCGCTACGGCATCAGAACCACCAGAGGAGCAGGAGAAAACCAGCCGCTACAGCATCAGAACCATTACAGCATCAGAACCATTACAGCATCAGAACCACCAGAGGAGCGGGAGAAAACCAGCCGCTACGGTGTCGGAACCACCAGAGGAGCGGGAGAAAACCAGCCGCTACGGCATCAGAACCACCAGAGGAGCGGGAGAAAACCAGCCGCTACGGTGTCGGAACCACCAGAGGAGCAGGAGAAAACCAGCGCTACAGCATCAGAACCATTACAGCATCAGAACCACCAGAGGAGCCTACGGCATCAGAACCATTACAGCATCAGAACCACCAGAGGAGCAGGAGAAAACCAGCCGCTACAGCATCAGAACCATTACAGCATCAGAACCATTACAGCATCAGAACCATTACAGCATCAGAACCATTACAGCATCAGAACCACCAGAGGAGCGGGAGAAAACCAGCCTCTACGGCATCAGAACCACCAGAGGAGCAGGAGAAAACCAGCGCTACGGCATCAGAACCACCAGAGGAGCAGGAGAAAACCAGCCGCTACGGCATCAGAACCATTACAGCATCAGAACCACCAGAGGAGCGGGAGAAAACCAGCCGCTACAGCATCAGAACCATTACAGCATCAGAACCATTACAGCATCAGAACCACCAGAGGAGCGGGAGAAAACCAGCGCTACGGCATCAGAACCACCAGAGGAGCGGGAGAAAACCAGCCGCTACGGTGTCGGAACCACCAGAGGAGCGGGAGAAAACCAGCGCTACGGCATCAGAACCACCAGAGGAGCAGGAGAAAACCAGCCGCTACAGCATCAGAACCATTACAGCATCAGAACCATTACAGCATCAGAACCACCAGAGGAGCGGGAGAAAACCAGCGCTACGGCATCAGAACCACCAGAGGAGCAGGAGAAAACCAGCGCTACGGTGTCAGAACCATTACAGCATCAGAACCACCAGAGGAGCGGGAGAAAACCAGCCGCTACGGCATCAGAACCACCAGAGGAGCAGGAGAAAACCAGCGCTACGGCATCAGAACCACCAGAGGAGCGGGAGAAAACCAGCCGCTACGGCATCAGAACCACCAGAGGAGCGGGAGAAAACCAGCGCTACGGCGTCAGAACCACCAGAGGAGCGGGAGAAAACCAGCGCTACGGCATCAGAACCACCAGAGGAGCGGGAGAAAACCAGTTGGACTGTGGCCGGGGGGGGGCTCAGTAGAAGTTTGGGGTAAATGAGTCAATAGACCATTATTTGAAGACGTTTTTCTAAAGCTCTTGTTTAAATCCGTCCTGTTACAGGACTGAGCTGAGTCCAGTCCAAGAGTTTTCTCTGAGCCTCACAGTAAACAAACCTTTTACGCAAAGTTCTCAAAGCAAGATTCTCCTTCTGTTCAACTAAGTTTAAATTCTTGATGCAGGGGTGAGACTCGAAGCTTAGAAGTCGGGAAAGTGACCTTTTAATCTCTGCACAGTTTCCCGTTGACTGTAACTCTCTGCAGCTGTCAGCGCTCATCCAATTACAGCCTGACACAGTCACCGCCAGCCAATCCCTGCACAGCTTTGAAATGCTCTGCTGTCAGACCTCAGTCAGCAAAACGTCACACAAAATTTAATATAATATTCTACAGCAATGTTTTGTGTTTTCATAGAACTGGGGATTAATACAAATATAATGTGCATGAGCCAGAACAAAAGCTGCAGCATTTCTGATACAAAAGACCACTCCAAGAAGAAGTTACCTGAACCCCTGATTATATATTTCAAGTTTGCAATTTCACCGTATTAGCTCCACCGTACAACCGCCGTCCTCGTTATTAATGTGTGTTGCATTAGATTTTTCAGGTCTACACTTTGGACACCTCAAACCTACAGAGACACGTGCAAGGTAACAATTATGTGCATGTGTCAAGTAAACAGTGTATAAACAGTGTATACATGGCTTTCGTGGAGTTTTATGCATTAGAACCCAACAGGCTGGTCAAACACTTTAAAAGTAGTCATGTATTTGTAGTAAATACCTCTTAGTTGGTAGTAGGCTCTGTGGCTGGCCAGGACTTCACGGAGAGACTCCTGTGGACAGATCCTGACTCCTGAGTGAAGGAAGACGGACCTCCTGCTGCGAGGCCTGGACAGTTCAGACCCGGACCTCAGGGACCTCTGGGACCTCTGGGACCTCTGGGACCTCTGCTCTGAGTGAGTTAAATGTGAAGACGCCCTGAGCAGATTTGGTAAAGGCAGTGAGCTGAGAGAGTCCAGTCCCACCTCTGAGTCCAGTCTGGCTCCAATCTCTGAAAAACAAGAGAGCGCTTACATCAGACTGAGCACAGTCCTAATATCAGAGCTTTGGTGAAAATGAAAAAAGAAATGAGGATTGTAGACAGAGCAGGTGGTCACAGCAGTAGGTGAGAAAATACGCTGTTGGTAAGTCGACCACAGTTTGGTGTGATTGAGATCACGTAGCATCTTGTTCTAACAACAGCTTTCATTTCTAAAGGTGTTTTGTTTCAAAGCCTGTGCTTTAAAGTGCTGTGTGTGAAAGTAAGTGCAACATTCAGACACAACCGTAACAGGTCTGTGAAAGAACAAGACGCCATGTTAATCAATGACAAGGTGACAGGTATGAAACGATGCGTCTGGTCTCATTACTGCTGTTGTCCTAAACAAGTCCAACTCAACACCGTCCAAAGCCAGTACAAGACCTAGGTTTCATTACTGTCTGTCGCCACACCTGCCCAGAGAACGCCCACTGATTGAAACACATTTTGGACTGATATGTTGCTGCTGTTGGGTTTAATTGTTCTGTGCCCAGACCCGGAACGCTGCAGAAGTCTGATTTGTTTGGTTGATGTGAGAGGGCTTGAGAATGTAACGCTTCCAGGTTTCAGTTCAGGTTTGGAGAGGTGTTTTAGGGCTTTTAGAGTTTTATACCCACCGTCAGTAAACAGTCCCTCGGAACCCCAAACATTTTCATTAGACTGGAACAAAAGACGTATTCACGCGAGAAACTGAACACACGGCTGAGGGACGCCTCAGTGGATTTAAATCTGACATGTTTAAGACCATTTCTTTACATTTACAACAACATTAACTTCACTTTAAGATGCACATATTTAGACCAAAAATCTTTATTCTTCATCTGAATCCATTTCTGAATCCTCGGTCCTGAGGAGGCAGACGGAGGGAGAAGGGGGAGAAGTGTGTTTTTAGCGACAGATGGAAGTGTTTGCAGAGAAACTGGAGCGACTGCAACAATGTGAGCTCAGTAACTGTCGCCGGCAGGAATTAAGTGTTCTGCTCCGACTCAAGGCGTTTAGTGCAACACGACTGACACGTGCCTGTGTCATCTGTAACACTGTAGAGCAGTGTTAAAACAGACCTGTTAGACCTGGTTTAGTCCTGGTTTAGTCCTGGTTTAGACCTGTTTAGTCCCGGTTTAGACCCGGTTTAGACCTGGTTTAGTCCTGGTTTAGACCTGTTAGACCTGGTTTAGTCCTGGTTTAGTCCTGGTTTAGTCCCGGTTTAGACCCGGTTTAGACCCGGTTTAGACCTGTTAGTCCTGGTTTAGACCTGTTTAGTCCCGGTTTAGACCCGGTTTAGACCCGGTTTAGACCTGGTTTAGTCCTGGTTTAGACCCGGTTTAGACCTGGTTTAGACCTGGTTTAGACCTGGTTTAGACCCGGTTTAGACCTGGTTTAGTCCCGGTTTAGACCTGGTTTAGTCCTGGTTTAGACCTGGTTTAGACCCGGTTTAGACCTGGTTTAGACCTGGTTTAGACCGGTTTAGACCTGGTTTAGACCTGGTTTAGACCTGGTTTAGACCTGGTTTAGACCTGGTTTAGACCCTGTTTAGACCTGGTTTAGACCCGGTTTAGACCTGGTTTAGACCTGGTTTAGACCTGGTTTAGACCCGGTTTAGACCCGGTTTAGACCTGGTTTAGACCTGGTTTAGACCTGGTTTAGACCTGGTTTAGACCTGGTTTAGACCTGGTTTAGACCTGGTTTAGACCCGGTTTAGACCCGGTTTAGACCTGGTTTAGACCTGGTTTAGACCTGGTTTAGACCTGCTGAAGAGTCTGACACACGGTTCATTTTTAGCCGTGCGTTGGTTCGGTTTGTTTATCTGAACGGCGAGGCCGAGTGGAGTCAGTTCAGGGGCTTCACTTTCACAAAGCCCACTCACAATAAAAATAAAAGCCTACATAAAGCACACTCTGCTGTTCTGAGTGTTTATGATCGTGTTCCTTTGATATATTTAGTGTTTGACTTTCATCAGAAAAGAGAGTTCTTATTTCAAATATAAGCATCACAAATATATTCATTTATTCAAACTCCAGAGCATTCAGGAACTGTTCACTGACCAGGAAGCATAACTTCCCATTGTCTTTTTGCTTTTGAATTAATAAATATAACTAAATATAAAGAGTTCTTCTTCCAAAATAGCCGCTTCAATAGTAACAGTAAATGAATATATACTTTCCGAGGTGTCCAGAGTATTTATTTTCTACAGTAAGTAAAAGGACACTCTGTAAAAGAACACTAACATGACCTTGGAACTACACTGAGGCAGATTAACTCTCAGCAGTTTCCCTGGTGTATGACCTGGATAACCGAGAATCTCCAGAGACGCAGCATATATTCCCTCTGTTCACGTCCTTTCACTAAACTGATCTAAAAACACTTCTTTCCCATCCTTCATGGTGTGTTTGTAAATGCATTAGTTTCTCAGATCTCTTTATGTTTCCTCTGCACGAGTCCTGATAATGGCCCACAGCTGCAGACAGCTGTAATTCCACTCATCAAACTGTCAGCGCCGCGTCATAAATAACTCCCACGACGTGTGGTTAGCCTTTTGGCCGTTTGCATCAGGGACGTGTCGGGAGCGGGACGTGTCGGGAGCGGGACGTGTCGGGAGCGGGACGTGTCGGGAGCGGGCCGTGGTCCTGAATAAATACGTTATTCACACATTTAAACTGTTTCAGAGGTTCATTCCTTCATGTTCACCTTACACACGGTCAGTGACAGTAAAGACTTCCCTTCAGCTAAGTGCTTATGCAACTCTAATAGGCTTTGCATCACATTGCAGCAGGGTTAGTCTCCACGTTAAAGGCTATAGTTGTAGTAGTGACCAGAGCCAAGAGGGAACAGGCTCTGAAGTCTGAGGAGGTTCTCCCCTTTTGAAGAACCGCGGCAGGTTTACAGGTTTAACCCTCACGTCAGCGTCTGAAAGACTGAAACCCAAAGGTTAAACATGTTGAATGTGGAATGATTTGATTTCCTGTATTCTTTTAAGTGTGCCATGTTGAGTTTGTGTAATATTTGTTCGGTTTGGTTTTGTGCAATAATGTTAAAGCCGTGTTCATGTGTGGACTCTAGACACGAGTCTTTAAAATACTGTTTCTGCAGCGGGCTTCCCTTCGGGACAATATAATCTAAACAGAGACACACTGAGAACAATTGAAAGTACGAACGCCCTCAAACAAACGCATCCAACACAAGATCAAGAAATATTAAAGCTGTCAGTGACATACATAAGATTTAAGATGAAAACTGAATTAAAGATTAAGAAAGAAATGTGTAACGTTTGGACAGGTTGAGGCTGAGAGGCCACGAGGAAGTGTTGGAACTCTTGAAGTGCTCATAATTCAAACATTTGAAAGTGTGAGTCGTGTAAATGAAGTGAAAAGAGCTGAAACATGAGAAGACAAGTTATCTTCTATCACAACTGCAGCTGCCTCCAGGGCTTCACAGACTCAAAGACCAACAGTGCTCACTGACATCCTTCCCTTCTCCTGAACCTCCCTCCTTCTTTACTTCCTTCCCTGCATCCTTCCTTCCTACGTAAAGAGTTCAAAAGCTCAAAAGGATTGGAGCTTACCTTTGATTCCTGCAGCAGCTTGTGCATAAACCACGAATAAACTCCAGCAGAGCAGCAGTAAAACATCCCAATGGTGCATTTTCAACAGCTTTAAATCCTCCAAAATGTCCCAAAGATACAAAAATTATCCAGAAAACAAAAATAAAAAAGGATTTACGCGATTTTTTTTTCAGATCAAGTGAAGCTCATTGGTTGCATTTTCTCGTGTTGCATCGAGAAGCTCTCCATTACGTCTGAGTTTGGAGTCATCGAGCGGACACAGCGGGGTTTAGTTGGACGCAGCCGTAGTCCAGGGCCCCGGGGGATTGTGGGATACGTGGCGGTGGGGAACACAGATGAAGGCGGGCTGCAGGGGATTGTGGGATACGAAGGGACTGGTGAGTGCAGTGTTAAAAAAACTTTAATCTCTTTATCTGCTGCTCAGACGTAATCCTCCTCTGCCCCAACACTCATCCTGTTACCGGCTTTAGACCAGGACTCACACCTGGGACCAAGGCCTGGACCAGGACCAGACCGGGATGAGACCCGAGACTAGGCCAGGACCAGACCAGAGTTAGACCAAGACTAGACCTAAAGAATCAAACGACATTAATCCAAGCAAGACAAGAATGGGTCTGAGCGAGAACTTAACGGGAGAACAAGGACCAAGACCTGAACCTGGACCAGGACCTGAACCTGGACCAGGACAAGGACCAGGACCAGCAGGTTTCATCATTTGTTGATGAAACAGAAACACATCCCGAGATCTTTTTACTGCAGCTCTTTTCAGGAAATCGTTCGCCTGACTTTCCGAGGGCCACATGAAGGCCACACAAGTCCGATCCAAGTCCGATCCAAACCCGGTCAGACGCAGCCCTGGAGTGTTTTTGGAAAATGTGATTATCAATGTGTAATTATCAATTTCAATTTCCTCACTTTTTCCAAAATTAATACAAAACATTTCAAAATGAATGATGTTTTATGTTACGTCTGATTTTGTCTTTCCCAGATCAGACCCAGATCAGACTCAGATCAGACTCAGATCAGACTCAGATCAGACTCAGATCAGACTCAGATCAGACTCAGATCAGACTCAGATCAGACTCAGACCCAGATCAGACTCAGATCAGACTCAGATCAGACTCAGATCAGACTCAGATCAGACTCAGATCAGACTCAGATCAGACCCAGATCAGACCCAGATCAGACCCAGATCAGACCCAGATCAGACTCAGATCAGACTCAGATCAGACCCAGATCAGACCCAGATCAGACCCAGATCAGACTCAGATCAGACTCAGATCAGACTCAGATCAGACTCAGATCAGACTCAGATCAGACTCAGATCAGACCCAGATCAGACCCAGATCAGACCCAGATCAGACCCAGATCAGACTCAGATCAGACTCAGATCAGACTCAGATCAGACCCAGATCAGACCCAGATCAGACCCAGATCAGACTCAGATCAGACTCAGACCCAGATCAGACTCAGATCAGACCCAGATCAGACCCAGATCAGACTCAGATCAGACCCAGATCAGACCCAGATCAGACTCAGATCAGACTCAGATCAGACCCAGATCAGACCCAGATCAGACCAGACCCAGATCAGACCCAGATCAGACTCAGATCAGACTCAGATCAGACTCAGATCAGACTCAGATCAGACTCAGATCAAACCCAGATCAGACCCAGACTCAGACTCAGACTCAGATCAGACTCAGATCAGACTCAGACTCAGACTCAGACTCAGACTCAGACTCAGATCAGACTCAGATCAGACTCAGATCAGACTCAGATCAGACTCAGATCAGACTCAGATCAGACTCAGACCCAGATCAGACTCAGACCCAGATCAGACTCAGACCCAGATCAGACTCAGATCAGACTCAGACCCAGATCAGACCCAGATCAGACCCAGATCAGACCCAGATCAGACCCAGATCAGACCCAGACCCAGATCAGATCAGTCCTAAATCAGACTCAGATCAGTCCCAGATCAGACTTAGATCAGACTCAGACCCAGATCAGACCCAGATCAGACTCAGATCAGACTCAGACCCAGATCAGACCCAGATCAGACTCAGATCAGACTCAGACCCAGATCAGACCCAGATCAGACTCAGATCAGACCCAGACCCAGATCAGATCAGATCAGTCCTAGATCAGACTCAGACCCAGATCAGACTCAGATCAGACTCAGACCCAGACCCAGATCAGATCAGTCCTAGATCAGACTCAGACCCAGATCAGACTCAGATCAGACTCAGACCCAGACCCAGATCAGATCAGTCCTAGATCAGACTCAGACCCAGATCAGACTCAGATCAGACTCAGACCCAGACCCAGATCAGATCAGTCCTAGATCAGACTCAGACCCAGATCAGACCCAGATCAGACCCAGATCAGACCCAGATCAGACCCAGATCAGACTCAGACCCAGATCAGACCCAGATCAGACCCAGATCAGACTCAGACCCAGATCAGACTCAGACCCATCGCAGAGACCGGGACAAACAGCTGAAAGTGTAAATCCTGTGTTGACCGTGTTTCATCGTGTTTTTTTTTTTCAAGTCCTCTAAGTCCCGAGGCTTATTCCGTCTCAGGCCTGGTCCCGACAGAAAAGAGTCCGTCGTGTCACGGACGGTTTACAGGAGACATGACAAGACATCGAGGAAACGGATCAGAAACAAAACCTGACTCTGACGAGAGCCAGTGTCTCTGTCGGCTCAACTTTAAGGTCTTCGGACAAAACATGATCGGACTTTGGGGAAATTTTGAATGAAAGTTATTTGTTGATGTTAATTTTTTTTCTGTTCTCTCAGAATGACTCTGTGGAAGAAAGAGAACCAACAAAATAAACTTACAAACCTGAACCCATTCAGAGAAACTGATCCATCCTGTTCCAGAGGTGTATAAACAAAACACGCGTTTGACTAAAAGTATAAACAAAACACGCGTTTGACTAAAAGTATAAACAAAACACGCGTTTGACTAAAAGTATAAACAAAACACGCGTTTGAATAAAAGTATAAACAAAACACGCGTTTGACTAAAAGTATAAACAAAACACGCGTTTGACTAAAAGTATAAACAAAACACGCGTTTGAATAAAAGTATAAACAAAACACGCGTTTGACTAAAAGTATAAACGAGACGCGCGGCTCCTGACCTAGGCTCCTGACCTAGGCTCCAGACCTAGGCTCCAGACCTAGGCTCCTGACCTAGGCTCCTGACCTAGGCTCCTGACCTAGGCTCCAGACCACGGCTCCTGACCTAGGCTCCTGACCACGGCTCCTGACCTAGGCTCCTGACCTAGGCTCCAGACCTAGGCTCCTGACCTAGGCTCCTGACCTAGGCTCCAGACCTAGGCTCCAGACCTAGGCTCCTGACCTAGGCTCCTGACCTAGGCTCCAAACCACGGCTCCAGACCACGGCTCCTGACCTAGGCTCCAGACCACGGCTCCTGACCTAGGCCCCTGACCTAGGCCCTTGACCTAGGCTCCTGACCTAGGTTCCAGACCACGGCTCCAGACCACGGCTCCTGACCTAGGCTCCTGACCTAGGTTCCAGACCACGGCTCCAGACCTAGGCTCCAGACCACGGCTCCTGACCTAGGCTCCTGACCTAGGCCCCTGACCTAGGCCCTTGACCTAGGCTCCTGACCTAGGTTCCAGACCACGGCTCCAGACCTAGGCTCCAGACCTAGGCCCTTGACCTAGGCTCCTGACCTAGGTTCCAGACCACGGCTCCAGACCTAGGCTCCTGACCTAGGCTCCTGACCTAGGCTCCAGACCTAGGCTCCTGACCTAGGCTCCAGACCTAGGCTCCTGACCTAGGCTCCAGACCTAGGCTCCTGACCTAGGCTCCAGACCTAGGCCCTTGACCTAGGCTCCTGACCTAGGTTCCAGACCACGGCTCCAGACCACGGCTCCAGACCACGGCTCCTGACCACGGCTCCTGACCACGGCTCCTGACCTAGGCCCCTGACCTAGGCTCCAGACCTAGGCTCCAGACCACGGCTCCTGACCACGGCTCCTGACCACGGCTCCTGACCTAGGCTCCTGACCTAGGCTCCTGACCTAGGCTCCTGACCTAGGCTCCTGACCTAGGCTCCTGACCTAGGCTCCAGACCTAGGCTCCAGACCTAGGCTCCTGACCTAGGCTCCTGACCTAGGCTCCTGACCTAGGCTCCTGACCTAGGCTCCTGACCTAGGTTCCAGACCACGGCTCCAGACCTAGGCTCCTGACCTGGGCTCCAGACCTAGGCTCCTGACCTAGGCTCCTGACCACGGCTCCAGACCACGGCTCCTGACCACGGCTCCTGACCTAGGCTCCTGACCTAGGCCCCTGACCTAGGCTCCAGACCTAGGCTCCAGACCACGGCTCCTGACCACGGCTCCTGACCACGGCTCCTGACCTAGGCTCCTGACCTAGGCTCCTGACCACGGCCCCTGACCTAGGCTCCAGACCTAGGCTCCTGACCACGGCTCCTGACCTAGGCTCCTGACCACGGCTCCTGACCTAGGCTCCTGACCTAGGCTCCTGACCTAGGCTCCAGACCTAGGCTCCTGACCTAGGCTCCTGACCTAGGCTCCTGACCTAGGCTCCAGACCTAGGCTCCTGACCTAGGCTCCTGACCTAGGTTCCAGACCACGGCTCCAGACCTAGGCTCCTGACCTAGGCTCCTGACCTAGGCTCCAGACCACGGCTCCAGACCACGGCTCCTGACCTAGGCTCCAGACCTAGGCTCCTGACCTAGGCTCCTGACCTGGGCTCCTGACCTAGGCTCCTGACCTCAGCTGGAGGTGAGTAGAGCAGGGTTATATCCAGAGGTGATGAGTGGAAACAGGTGCGTCTCATCTGCAGGCCTGAGAGAAGCCCCGCCCCCTGCCACACACCTGCCCTGCTGAAGAAAAAGAAGAGAGAACAAAAGAAAAACGACCACAAAACCAAAACACTGTCCTGTACGTTTTGATGAAAGTCTCTGTCTGTGTCAGGACCAGGTCTGGTGCATCAGGTGCCTCCTCTTATTACTGTCCTGTTAACTATTCTTTTGTATTTCTGATCTCGGTAATGTCCGTATAATCCAAAAGCCACAGGGCTTCTGAGTTGTTCCTTTTTAAAGTATCGGACAAGTGTACGTGTTTAACTCTTTTCTCTAAAGCAGCCAAACTGGACTCTTAAATATCTGGATGACTCCAAGTTCAATCAAGTTTGTGTTTGTTTTCTCCAGGAGCTGTTTACGGCTGAACGTGTGAGGATCCCTCTGCGTTCCCGTCCAGGCCACATTCGGCAGATAATCCCGTTAAAGTAATCCACCTTCACCAACACGTCGCTGCGGCAACCACAGGTAAATATTCCTGTTTGGGACGCTCACCTGCTGAGCGTTACGTCGACTAAAGCTCTTCATGTTTCTGTGGCGCTGACATCGTCAGATCTATTTAGAACCTGGCCTCGTCCAAACCGAAGAAACCCTGACATCCTCTGAGTCCGGTCCTGACCCACAGGAGGGTCTAGAGCTGGTCCTGACCTCCTCTGAGTCCGGTCCTGACCCACAGGAGGGTCTAGAGCTGGTCCTGACCTCCTCTGAGTCCGGTCCTGACCCACAGGAGGGTCTAGAGCTGGTCCTGACCTCCTCTGAGTCCGGTCCGGACCCACAGGAGGGTCTAGAGCTGGTCCTGACCTCCTCTGAGTCCGGTCCTGACCCACAGGAGGGTCTAGAGCTGGTCCTGACCTCCTCTGAGTCCGGTCCTGACCCACAGGAGGGTCTAGAGCTGGTCCTGACCTCCTCTGAGTCCGGTCCTGAGCCACAGGAGGGTCTAGAGCTGGTCCGGACCCACAGGATGGTCTAGAGCTGGTCCGGACCCACAGGATGGTCTAGAGCTGGTCCGGACCCACAGGATGGTCTAGAGCTGGTCCGGACCCACAGGAGGGTCTAGAGCTGGTCCGGACCCACAGGATGGTCTAGAGCTGGTCCTGAGCCACAGGACGGTCTAGAGCTGGTCCTGACCTCCTCTGAGTCCGGTCCTGACCCACAGGACGGTCTAGAGCTGGTCCTGACCCACAGGAGGGTCTAGAGCCGGTCCTGACCCACAGGAGGGTCTAGAGCTGGTCCTGACCCACAGGAGGGTCTAGAGCTGGTCCTGACCCACAGGAGGGTCTAGAGCTGGTCCTGACCTCCTCTGAGTCCGGTCCGGACCCACAGGAGGGTCTAGAGCTGGTCCTGACCTCCTCTGAGTCCGGTCCTGACCCACAGGAGGGTCTAGAGCTGGTCCTGACCTCCTCTGAGTCCGGTCCTGACCCACAGGAGGGTCTAGAGCTGGTCCTGACCTCCTCTGAGTCCGGTCCGGACCCACAGGAGGGTCTAGAGCTGGTCTGGACCCACAGGACGGTCTAGAGCTGGTCCTGACCCACAGGAGGGTCTAGAGCTGGTCCTGACCCACAGGAGGGTCTAGAGCTGGTCCTGACCCACAGGAGGGTCTAGAGCTGGTCCGGACCCACAGGAGGGTCTAGAGCTGGTCCGGACCCACAGGAGGGTCTAGAGCTGGTCCGGACCCACAGGAGGGTCTAGAGCTGGTCCTGACCTCCTCTGAGTCCGGTCCTAAGCCACAGGAGGGTCTAGAGCTGGTCTGGACCCACAGGACGGTCTAGAGCTGGTCTGGACCCACAGGAGGGTCTAGAGCTGGTCCTGACCCACAGGAGGGTCTAGAGCTGGTCCTGAGCCACAGGACGGTCTAGAGCTGGTCTGGACCCACAGGACGGTCTAGAGCTGGTCCGGACCCACAGGAGGGTCTAGAGCTGGTCCTGACCCACAGGAGGGTCTAGAGCTGGTCCTGACCCACAGGAGGGTCTAGAGCTGGTCCTGAGCCACAGGACGGTCTAGAGCTGGTCCTGACCTCCTCTGAGTCCGGTCCTGACCCACAGGACGGTCTAGAGCTGGTCCTGACCCACAGGAGGGTCTAGAGCCGGTCCTGACCCACAGGACGGTCTAGAGCTGGTCCGGACCCACAGGAGGGTCTAGAGCTGGTCCTGACCCACAGGAGGGTCTAGAGCTGGTCCTGACCTCCTCTGAGTCCGGTCCTGACCCACAGGACGGTCTAGAGCTGGTCCTGACCCACAGGAGGGTCTAGAGCCGGTCCTGACCCACAGGAGGGTCTAGAGCTGGTCCTGACCCACAGGAGGGTCTAGAGCTGGTCCTGACCTCCTCTGAGTCCGGTCCGGACCCACAGGAGGGTCTAGAGCTGGTCCGGACCCACAGGAGGGTCTAGAGCCGGTCCTGACCCACAGGAGGGTCTAGAGCTGGTCCTGACCCACAGGAGGGTCTAGAGCTGGTCCTGACCTCCTCTGAGTCCGGTCCGGACCCACAGGAGGGTCTAGAGCTGGTCCGGACCCACAGGAGGGTCTAGAGCTGGTCCTGTCCTCCTCTGAGTCCGGTCCTGAGCCACAGGAGGGTCTAGAGCTGGTCCGGACCCACAGGAGGGTCTAGAGCTGGTCCGGACCCACAGGATGGTCTAGAGCTGGTCCGGACCCACAGGAGGGTCTAGAGCTGGTCCGGACCCACAGGAGGGTCTAGAGCTGGTCCGGACCCACAGGAGGGTCTAGAGCTGGTCCGGACCCACAGGATGGTCTAGAGCTGGTCCGGACCCACAGGAGGGTCTAGAGCTGGTCCGGACCCACAGGATGGTCTAGAGCTGGTCCGGACCCACAGGAGGGTCTAGAGCTGGTCCGGACCCACAGGAGGGTCTAGAGCTGGTCCTGACCTCCTCTGAGTCCGGTCCTGAGCCACAGGAGGGTCTAGAGCTGGTCCGGACCCACAGGAGGGTCTAGAGCTGGTCCGGACCCACAGGATGGTCTAGAGCTGGTCCGGACCCACAGGAGGGTCTAGAGCTGGTCCGGACCCACAGGAGGGTCTAGAGCTGGTCCGGACCCACAGGATGGTCTAGAGCTGGTCCGGACCCACAGGAGGGTCTAGAGCTGGTCCTGACCCACAGGAGGGTCTAGAGCTGGTCCTGACCCACAGGAGGGTCTAGAGCTGGTCCGGACCCACAGGAGGGTCTAGAGCTGGTCCGGACCCACAGGAGGGTCTAGAGCTGGTCCTGACCTCCTCTGAGTCCGGTCCTGAGCCACAGGAGGGTCTAGAGCTGGTCTGGACCCACAGGATGGTCTAGAGCTGGTCCGGACCCACAGGAGGGTCTAGAGCTGGTCCGGACCCACAGGATGGTCTAGAGCTGGTCCGGACCCACAGGATGGTCTAGAGCTGGTCCGGACCCACAGGAGGGTCTAGAGCTGGTCCGGACCCACAGGAGGGTCTAGAGCTGGTCCTGACCTCCTCTGAGTCCGGTCCGGACCCACAGGATGGTCTAGAGCTGGTCCGGACCCACAGGAGGGTCTAGAGCTGGTCCGGACCCACAGGAGGGTCTAGAGCTGGTCCGGACCCACAGGAGGGTCTAGAGCTGGTCCTGACCCACAGGATGGTCTAGAGCTGGTCCGGACCCACAGGATGGTCTAGAGCTGGTCCGGACCCACAGGAGGGTCTAGAGCTGGTCCGGACCCACAGGAGGGTCTAGAGCTGGTCCTGTCCTCCTCTGAGTCCGGTCCTGAGCCACAGGAGGGTCTAGAGCTGGTCCGGACCCACAGGAGGGTCTAGAGCTGGTCCGGACCCACAGGATGGTCTAGAGCTGGTCCGGACCCACAGGAGGGTCTAGAGCTGGTCCGGACCCACAGGAGGGTCTAGAGCTGGTCCGGACCCACAGGATGGTCTAGAGCTGGTCCGGACCCACAGGATGGTCTAGAGCTGGTCCGGACCCACAGGATGGTCTAGAGCTGGTCCGGACCCACAGGAGGGTCTAGAGCTGGTCCGGACCCACAGGATGGTCTAGAGCTGGTCCGGACCCACAGGAGGGTCTAGAGCTGGTCCGGACCCACAGGAGGGTCTAGAGCTGGTCCTGACCTCCTCTGAGTCCGGTCCTGAGCCACAGGAGGGTCTAGAGCTGGTCCGGACCCACAGGAGGGTCTAGAGCTGGTCCGGACCCACAGGAGGGTCTAGAGCTGGTCCGGACCCACAGGATGGTCTAGAGCTGGTCCGGACCCACAGGATGGTCTAGAGCTGGTCCGGACCCACAGGAGGGTCTAGAGCTGGTCCGGACCCACAGGAGGGTCTAGAGCTGGTCCGGACCCACAGGATGGTCTAGAGCTGGTCCTGACCCACAGGAGGGTCTAGAGCTGGTCCTGACCCACAGGAGGGTCTAGAGCTGGTCCTGACCCACAGGAGGGTCTAGAGCTGGTCCTGAGCCACAGGAGGGTCTAGAGCTGGTCCGGACCCACAGGAGGGTCTAGAGCTGGTCCGGACCCACAGGAGGGTCTAGAGCTGGTCCTGACCTCCTCTGAGTCCGGTCCTGAGCCACAGGAGGGTCTAGAGCTGGTCTGGACCCACAGGACGGTCTAGAGCTGGTCCTGACCTCCTCTGAGTCCGGTCCTGAGCCACAGGAGGGTCTAGAGCTGGTCTGGACCCACAGGACCCCCCGTTGTGCTGTTCATTTGTAATTTTGAACAGAGATAAAACAGTTGTTTTTGGTCTGTGCCTCGTGAGATCGCTCAACGACGTGAGGCTCTTATTTCTTTGACTCTTTGACATGTTTCTGCAGATTATCAGAGATTATATTGCTCTGGCTTCTGACATAAATGTTCTGAATGCTTTCAGCTTTTAATCTCAAAAAGACAGCGCTTTGTTTTCTAGAAATTATTTCCACAACTTTATTAAAGTTTTATTGCTACTTTATTTTTATTTTATACTCCACATTTCCAGGAGTTTATCCGTTCTGTGTTACTCCTCATTGCATCATCACTCGAGACCTGCGTTTGGAGAAAGACTTTATAGAAACCTTTTACAGAGATTATGAGGTTCACATATTCGGCAGGTCCTACAACAAAAACCCATACAAACCCAACAGAAACCTCCTGGGACTCTGAGGAAGAAAAGGAAGGACTGTTTAAAGGAGATCTCTCCACGATCAAACTTTTTGTTCTTTTTTAAAGAAAGGTTAGAATAAAATCATCTGGACTCCATTGTTTCTGAGGAGTTCTTGTTAAAGCATGTTTTAGCTGTGGATCTTTGTTCTTCTGGTTTTTGTCCTCGTGTGAGTGAAGAAGCAGCAGACCAAACATCATCCTCGAAGTATTCCTTCCACCGTCCAACAATGTCCCCAGTTGAGGTCTTCAGATTCCCACCTCCAGTGTAAAAGGTAAAAGGTCTCCACCACTGGGTTCGGGGGTTGCCTCCACAACAGGAACCCGAGACTCATCGGCCACAGCTTCGAGTGGCCGCGTCGACAATGGAGGTGGAGAACATGGTCCACTCGGACTCAATGTCTCCAGCCTCCCTCGGGACCTGGTGGGAGTTAGGTCCATGAACCTTCCTGCAAAGAGCATTTGAAGCATGCTATTTTTGGGTTCTTACCTCGAGCTCTTAACACCACCTTTTCTTTGTGTCTTTAATCTTGTTTTTTCTCACTTATGGCCTTATTTTATTAGGTTCATTTTAAATCCAGCTTGAGCACAAATGTGCCACTTGGAACCAAAACATTACCATTTCCAATACTGCCCACACAGAACATTAAAACATCTAAAGTCTCTCATTTAAAAAAAACATGTAGAAATAATGCTTTTTGGTCTTGAATTAACGGACAGTAGCAGCATCTGTTTCTTTTAAAAGCATTAGACATTTCTTTATTGTCCAGTCCATCCTTGTTTGGTCAGAGTGAAGGTGAGGTATTTAGAAAAGGTTTTATTGAACACAGAAAACGTCATGAAGGACAAAAGTACTCTTTTAAATCAACCACTCTGCAGCGAAGAAACACACTCTTCTCTGCTTCCTGAACACACTAGAGTTTTACAAGTGTTGAGTTTTAATGCACCTGAAGCTGAGAGAGGCTTTAACCAATGACCAGGTCTGATGCGTTTGTGCCACTGTTACAGACTATGACGTCTCATTTAGTGCAACTTATTGACTTATTTTCCAAAACAAAAGAAATTGAATGTGAAAATGTGTCTGAATAATACAGCACTTAAACATCTCCAACAAATACAAATCTTTTCTCTGCCTCGGCCGAAGCAGCATTAGAGCCTGACATCAGCCCAGGTCTTCAACAGCCCTACGTACATTTAGAAAAGCTGCTCCTCCACTCAGTGTGGACCAGGTTTAGTCCTGGTTTAGACCTGGTTTAGACCTGGTTTAGACCTGGTTTAGACCAGGTTTAGACCTGGTTTAGTCCAGGTTTAGACCTGGTTTAGACCTGGTTTAGACCAGGTTTAGACCTGGTTTAGTCCAGGTTTAGTCCAGGTTTAGACCAGGTTTAGACCTGGTTTAGTCCAGGTTTAGACCAGGTTTAGACCTGGTTTAGTCCAGGTTTAGACCTGGTTTAGACCTGGTTTAGACCAGGTTTAGACCAGGTTTAGACCTGGTTTAGACCAGGTTTAGACCAGGTTTAGACCTGGTTTAGACCTGGTTTAGACCTGGTTTAGATCTGGTTTAGTCCAGGTTTAGACCAGGTTTAGACCTGGTTTAGTCCAGGTTTAGACCTGGTTTAGACCTGGTTTAGTCCAGGTTTAGACCTGGTTTAGTCCAGGTTTAGATCTGGTTTAGTCCAGGTTTAGACCAGGTTTAGACCAGGTTTAGACCTGGTTTAGACCAGGTTTAGACCTGGTTTAGACCAGGTTTAGACCTGGTTTAGACCAGGTTTAGACCTGGTTTTAACACTGTTTAGCTCAAACAGATGTAAGCAGGACATTTGGCCTGGGACGGACTCAGGTAAAGCCTGTCCCGGGGCCGCTGACAGCTCAGGACGGATGGTTTCCACCAGAGGCTGTAAAACGGAGCCGAGCAGTGGAGGCTCATTAGCCTCGTTATCGTCATTAGTCGCCTGCGTTTGTTTTTAGTGCAACACAAATGAAGTGTGTCGCTATTAGCCTTAAACAAAACAAAGCCTGTGCCGTGATTCGTTGAAGACGTCTGGACAGAGACACACACACACACACACACACACACATAGTGACACACACACACAGAGACAGACAGACACACACACAGAGACAGACAGACACACACACACACACACACACACACACAGAGACAGACAGACACACACACAGAGACAGACAGACACACACACACACACACACACACACACACACACACACACACACACACAGAGACAGACACACACACACAGACAGACAGACGCACACACACACACACACACACACACACACAGAGACAGACACACACACACAGACAGACAGACGCACACACACACACACACACACACACACACACACACAGACACACACACACACACAGAGACAGACAGACACACACACAGAGACAGACAGACACACACACACACACACACACACACACACAGAGACAGACAGACACACACACAGAGACAGACAGACACACACACACACACACACACACACACACACACACACACACACACACACACAGAGACAGACACACACACACAGACAGACAGGCACACACACACACACACACACACACACAGAGACAGACACACACACACAGACAGACAGACGCACACACACACACACACACACACACACACACACACACAGAGACACACACACACACACAGACAGACAGACGCACACACACACACACACACACACACACATAGTGACACACACACAGAGACAGACAGACGCACACACACACACACACACACACACACACACAGAGACACACACAGAGACAGACACACACACAGAGACACACACACACACACACACACACACACACACACACACACACACACACAGAGACAGACACACACACACAGACAGACAGACGCACACACACACACACACACACACACACACACACACACACACACACACACACACAGGACGGGTTGTTTCTGCAGGTTTTTTTCTGATAGGCATGTGGGCGGAGCTTTAGCTGAGAACAGACGAGATTATTCTCTGATTCTGTCACAGCGGCCGGTTATTTATCCGTCAGGGCTTTGTCACTACCACATTAGGAGTTATATTTTACTGTAATATTTTAATACTTCAGTCAAATCCTTTGAATCCCGTTGAATCTAACGAGAAAAAAGGTGTTTGAACCTGATCCAACCTGTGCATTGCTTTGTGAGAAGTTGGTTCACGGACGAAGCCCTGAACTCACTGTATTTAATGTTTTATCTGGGCTTTTCTCAAGAGTTTCTGCGAATGCAAGACACAATACAAAGCCAATTTTGTTTTCAAACTTAATGTGTTTCAAACCAAATCGTCAGCCGACCTTCTGGAGCCGACTGGAGACTTGGAGCTGGAGAGGTTTGTTCACCATCGACTCCTGGAGTACGGGCTTTGAATAAAGTCTGACGTGCTGCTGGAACAGTGCAGTCTTTGAGCCTCGTGTGCGTCATCGATCAGGCCATGTTTAGTCCAGGTCTTAAACTGGGTCAAGGGCAGTTTGTGTAGAACGGATCATTCCTCAAAAACACAATCAGTCGCTCCGACAGGCTAACCGCTGAAGCTCCTGGAATAAATACAGATTATTTATGCTTGTTTTTATCACAAACTACAATTTTGCCTTCAAATAACTCCATAAATACTTTTTCTAGAACTAGCTCCATTTGAGAAATGTCAATAGTTCAAAAGTCTGTTCAACGTGCAGCCAATTCTCCAGCATCACCGGCCGATCCAGGACCGACACCGGCCGATCCAGGACCCACGCCGGGCCGATCCAGGACCCACGCCGGCCGATCCAGGACCCACGCCGGCCGATCCAGGACCCACGCCAGCCGATCCAGGACCCACGCCGGCCGATCCAGGACCGACACCGGCCGACGCCGGCCGATCCAGGACCGACACCGGCCGATCCAGGACCGACACCGGCCGATCCAGGACCCACGCCGGCCGATCCAGGACCCACGCCGGCCGATCCAGGACCCACGCCGGGCCGATCCAGGACCGACGCCGGCCGATACAGGACCCACGCCGGCCGATCCAGGACCGACGCCGGCCGATCCAGGACCCACGCCGGGCCGATCCAGGACCCACGCCGGCCGATCCAGGACCCACGCCGGCCGATCCAGGACCCACGCCGGGCCGATCCAGGACCGACACCGGCCGACGCCGGCCGATCCAGGACCCGCGCCGGGCGATCCAGGACCCACGCCGGCCGATACAGGACCCACGCCGGCCGATACAGGACCCACGCCGGCCGACGCCGGCCGATACAGGACCCACGCCGGCCGATACAGGACCCACGCCGGCCGATACAGGACCCACGCCGGGCCGATCCAGGACCCACGCCGGCCGATACAGGACCCACGCCGGCCGATACAGGACCCACGCCGGCCGACGCCGGCCGATACAGGACCCACGCCGGCCGATCCAGGACCCACGCCGGCCGATACAGGACCCACGCCGGCCGATACAGGACCCACGCCGGCCTGGCTTTACCACGGCTTTTCACCTCCTTTTTATCTGGTTTTATTTCCACGTTTAACTTTAACACTTTTATTGTTTGTACAGCGGCGCTTGTTCTTCTGAGCGTCTTTTATAACAGGACCGTGTGGACACTGAGAGAACACTCAAAGATCTACAGAGAGCTTTAGGGCCAAATGTGAAAATAACATTCTTCCTTTTACTGAGTTCATAAATGAAAAATCCAGTGTAAACTTTTGTAACGATCGTATTTTAAAAGTGATCCTGAATCACGGTCAGTTGTTAGAACGCAGCAGAGGAGACACAAGTCTTTCAAAGAAACTCTTTAATATAATATTTTACTGCCTCTGAGGTCGTGACAAACTGAGAAGAAAAGAGCCACTGGTTAAAATCAATCTCTCATGTTCTTCAAAAGAAACCTACAACATGGAGCGTTTATTCTGAAGTGAAGGAATAAAATCCTGAGGGCCTTTAAAAAGAGCTAAACCTTTATTACGTCTCATTACGACTCGCTCCAGACTGGATTACCACAGATTCTTGTCGCTTCGAGGCTGGACTTTAGTGCCTAAGATCGATATTAAACTGTGACTGAAGTGGACCCCCCCGCAGCGCTGTGGAGGATAAATGTCCCGCTAAAGAGCGTGGTATTCAGGTCAGCATCCGCCCGCAGTCATCGTAACTCCAGCTGTGAACGGATAATTTAATAAGACAATATGTGAAGGAGGTTCAGACCAGCAGCAAGGACAGAGCAGACGCCTCCAATAAAGAAACCTTCAGAGACGCTTCAAAAAGAACACCTTTATTTAAGTGTGTAGGATTTATGAGCCTTTTCCTGGTCCAGACCTGGTCCAGACCTGGTCCAGACCTGGTCCAGACCTGGTCCAGACCTGGATCTGAGCTGCTGCAGTGTAGAGCTTCAGTTTAATCCGTCAAAAGATAGTCTCTGAAAGTGAGATTGGTCTCTTTTCAGAAATAAACTCTTGTGTTTAAAATTCAGCGTCACATTCTCAGATGATTTATTCAGAGACAAAACTCAGAGACTTAGTCAGAGCTGACTTTTTAAGACTTTAGCTCCAGCAGACGCACAGGTCAGGGTTATTACTGAGATTATTAAGAAGGTCATTAGGAATCGCAAAAGCAGAAATACTCTGATATGTTTTATTTCTCAAATGTTGATACTTAATCAGAGCTGTGTCTTTCACGTTCACTTTTATTCTGCTCCATGAGTTGGAGTTTCGGATCTTTGCTGGAGGCAGCCCTCACCTGTGACAGACTCACCTGTGACTCATTTTTTCACACTCTGATGTTGTTCAGACCATCTCAGCACACTGAGAGGGTTCACAGAACCCCGAACGCAACGGAGATTCGTCACGTTCACAGAACCCCGAACGCAACGGAGATCCGTCACGTTCACAGAACCCCGAGCATAGCGGAGATCCGTCCGCGTTCACAGAACCCCAAGCGCAGCGGAGATCCGTCCACGTTCACAGAACCCCGAGCATAGCGAAGATCCGTCGGCGTTCACAGAACAATGAGCAGCGGAGATCCGTCACGTTCACAGAACAATGAGCATAGCGAAGATCCGTCACGTTCACAGAACAATGAGCATAGCGGAGATCCCCGTCACGTTCACAGAACCCGAACGCATAGCGAAGATCCGTCACGTTCACAGAACCCCAAGCGCAGCGGAGATCCGTCCGTTCACAGAACAATGAGCATAGCGGAGATCCGTCACGTTCACAGAACAATGAACGCATAGCGGAGATCCGTCACGTTCACAGAACAATGAGCGCATAGCGGAGATCCGTCACGTTCACAGAACCCCGACGCATAGCGGAGATCCGTCACGTTCACAGAACCCGACGCATAGCGGAGATCCGTCCGCGTTCACAGAACCCCGAGCATAGCGGAGATCCGTCACGTTCACAGAACGAGCATAGCGGAGATCCGTCACGTTCACAGAACCCCAAGCGCAAGCGGAGATCCGTCACGTTCACAGAACCCCGAGCATAGCGAAGATCCGTCCGCGTTCACAGAACAATGAGCATAGCGAAGATCCGTCGCGTTCACAGAACAATGAAGCAGCGGAGATCCGTCCACGTTCACAGAACCCCGAGCATAGCGGAGATCCGTCACGTTCACAGAACCCCGAGCATAGCGGAGATCCGTCCACGTTCACAGAACGAGCATAGCGGAGATCCGTCACGTTCACAGAACCCGAACGCAACGAAGATCCGTCACGTTCACAGAACAATGAAGCATAGCGGAGATCCGTCCGTTCACAGAACAATGAGCAGCGGAGATCCGTCGCGTTCACAGAACAATGAACGCAACGGAGATCCCCGTCCACGTTCACAGAACCCGAACGCATAGCGGAGATCCGTCGCGTTCACAGAACAATGAGCATAGCGGAGATCCGTCCACGTTCACAGAACCCCGAGCATAGCGGAGATCTGTCACGTTCACAGAACCCGAACGCATAGCGGAGATCCGTCCGTTCACAGAACCCCGAACGCATAGCGGAGATCCGTCCACGTTCACAGAACCCCGAACGCAAGCGAAGATCCGTCACGTTCACAGAACCCCGAACGCAAGCGGAGATCCCGCGTCGCGTGCACAGAACCCGAACGCAAGCGGAGATCCGTCCGCGTTCACAGAACAATGAACGCAACGGAGATCCCCGTCACGTTCACAGAACCCGAACGCAACGGAGATCCGTCCGCGTTCACAGAACAATGAACGCAACGGAGATCCCCGTCCACGTTCACAGAACCCCGAACGCAACGGAGATCCGTCACGTTCACAGAACAATGAATGCAACGGAGATCCCCCCGTCACGTTCACAGAACTCCGAACGCAACGGAGATCCGTCACGTTCACAGAACAATGAACGCAACGGAGATCCGTCACGTTCACAGAACAATGAACGCAACGGAGATCCGTCACGTTCACAGAACAATGAACGCAACAAAGATCCGTCACGTTCACAGAACCCCGAACGCAACGGAGATCCGTCACGTTCACAGAACAATGAACGCAACGGAGATCCGTCACGTTCACAGAACCCCGAATGCAACAAAGATCCGTCACGTTCACAGAACAATGAACGCAACGGAGATCCGTCACGTTCACAGAACCCCAAACGCAACGGAGATCCCTGCGTCACGTTCACAGAACCCCGAACGCAACAGAGATCCGTCACGTTCACAGAACCCCAAACGCAACAGAGATCCGTCACGTTCACAGAACAATGAACGCAACGGAGATCCCCCCGTCACTTTCACAGAACCCCGAACGCAACGAAGATCCGTCACGTTCACAGAACAATGAACGCAACGAAGATCCGTCACGTTCACAGAACAATGAACGCAACGGAGATCCGTCACGTTCACAGAACAATGAACGCAACGGAGATCCGTCACGTTCACAGAACCCCGAACGCAACGGAGATCCGTCACGTTCACAGAACCCCGAACGCAACGGAGATCCGTCACGTTCACAGAACCCCGAACGCAACGGAGATCCGTCACGTTCACAGAACCCCGAACGCAACGGAGATCCGTCACGTTCACAGAACCCCGAACGCAACGGAGATCCGTCACGTTCACAGAACCCCAAACGCAACGGAGATCCGTCACGTTCACAGAACCCCGAACGCAACGAAGATCCGTCACGTTCACAGAACAATGAACGCAACGAAGATCCGTCACGTTCACAGAACAATGAACGCAACGAAGATCCGTCACGTTCACAGAACCCCGAACGCAACGGAGATCCGTCACGTTCACAGAACCCCGAACGCAACGAAGATCCGTCACGTTCACAGAACAATGAACGCAACGGAGATCCGTCACGTTCACAGAACAATGAACGCAACGGAGATCCGTCACGTTCACAGAACAATGAACGCAACGGAGATCCCCCCGTCACGTTCACAGAACCCCGAACGCAACGGAGATCCGTCACGTTCACAGAACAATGAACGCAACGGAGATCCGTCACGTTCACAGAACCCCGAACGCAACGGAGATCCGTCACGTTCACAGAACCCCGAACGCAACGGAGATCCGTCACGTTCACAGAAGCCCGAACGCAACGGAGATCCGTCACGTTCACAGAACCCCGAACGCAACGAAGATCCGTCACGTTCACAGAACCCCGAACGCAACGGAGATCCCCGCGTCACGTGCACAGAACCCCGAACGCAACGGAGATCCGTCACGTTCACAGAACAATGAACGCAACGGAGATCCCCCCCGTCACGTTCACAGAACCCCGAACGCAACGGAGATCCGTCACGTTCACAGAACAATGAACGCAACGGAGATCCCCCCGTCACGTTCACAGAACCCCGAACGCAACGGAGATCCGTCACGTTCACAGAACAATGAACGCAACGGAGATCCCCCCGTCACGTTCACAGAACTCCGAATGCAACAAAGATCCGTCACGTTCACAGAACCCCGAACGCAACGGAGATCCGTCACGTTCACAGAACAATGAACGCAACGGAGATCCGTCACGTTCACAGAACCCCGAATGCAACAAAGATCCGTCCACGTTCACAGAACAATGAGCAGCGGAGATCCGTCCACGCGTTCACAGAACCCCAAGCGCAGCGGAGATCCCTGCGTCCACGTTCACAGAACCCCGAGCAACGGAGATCCGTCACGTTCACAGAACCCCAAACGCAACAGAGATCCGTCACGTTCACAGAACAATGAACGCAACGGAGATCCCCCCGTCACTTTCACAGAACCCCGAATGCAACAAAGATCCGTCACGTTCACAGAACCCCGAACGCAACGGAGATCCGTCACGTTCACAGAACCCCAAACGCAACGGAGATCCCCGCGTCACGTTCACAGAACCCCGAACGCAACAGAGATCCGTCACGTTCACAGAACCCCAAACGCAACAGAGATCCGTCACGTTCACAGAACCCAAAACGCAACAGAGATCCGTCACGTTCACAGAACCCCAAACGCAACAGAGATCCGTCACGTTCACAGAACAATGAACGCAACGGAGATCCCCCCGTCACGTTCACAGAACAATGAACGCAACGGAGATCCGTCACGTTCACAGAACCCCAAACGCAACAGAGATCCGTCACGTTCACAGAACAATGAACGCAACGGAGATCCGTCACGTTCACAGAACAATGAACGCAACGAAGATCCGTCACGTTCACAGAACCCCGAACGCAACAGAGATCGCCCCCGTCACGTTCACAGAACAATGAACGCAACGGAGATCCGTCACGTTCACAGAACCCCGAACGCAACAGAGATCGCCCCCGTCACGTTCAACGAACAATGAACGCAACCCCGACACAAGCCTCTGGTGTTACACTGAGAACACTCAGAAAGAACCATTACCTTAATTACAATCCTTCACTACCCATAATCCTTTGCCTCTACTGTGTATCCCCTGTAAATTTATATTTATTATTAAAACTGCAATAAATGCGTGATGAAGATGCATCTAAATGTTCTAAACCTGTTCAAATCCATCTAAAACCTGTTGAAATCCATCTAAAACCTGTTCAAATCCATCTAAAACCTGTTCAAATCCATCTAAACACTGTTCAAATCCATCTAAAACCAGTTCAAATCCATCTAAACACTGTTCAAATCCATCTAAAACCTGTTCAAATCCATCTAAAACCTGTTCAAATCCATCTAAAACCTGTTCAAATCCATCTAAACACTGTTCAAATCCAACTAAAACCTGTTCAAATCCATCTAAAACCTGTTCAAATCTATCTAAAACCTGTTCAAATCCAACTAAACACTGTTCAAATCCATCTAAAACCTGTTCAAATCCAACTAAACACTCTTCAAATCCAACTAAAACCTGTTCAAATCCAACTAAACACTGTTCAAATCCATCTAAAACCTTTTCAAATCCATCTGTTCAGATCCATCTAAAACCTGTTCAAATCCATCTAAACACTGTTCAAATCCATCTAAAACCTGTTCAAATCCATCTAAAACCTGTTCAGATCCATCTAAAACCTGTTCAAATCCAACTAAACACTGTTCAAATCCATTTAAAACCTGTTCAGATCCATCTAAAACCTGTTCAAATCCATCTAAAACCTGTTCAAATCCATCTAAAACCTGTTCAAATCCATCTAAAACCTGTTCAAATCCAACTAAACACTGTTCAAATCCAACTAAACACTGTTTAAATCCATCTAAAACCTGTTCAAATCCATCTAAAACCTGTTCAAATCCATCTAAAACCTGTTCAAATCCATCTAAAACCTGTTCAAATCCATGTAAAACCTGTTCAAATCCATGTAAAACCTGTTCAAGTCCATCTTAAACCTGTTCAAATCCATCTAAAACCTGTTAAAATCCATCTAAAAGAAAAAGCCTTTCAGCAGTCATCAGTTGTCGTTCCGACGTCTGAAAATCAGTTTTAGTTAGATTTACATTTCGGATGAAACCCGGGCGAGATGATAATATTTTTTTCAAAAAGATCAATATGGCCGACTGTGTAAATAATAAATGAATATGGTTTCTAGATAAGTATGTGGTGAGTTTTAAGTCGGAGCCTTTGTAAATCCACGTTGTTAATAATTTATTCTCTGTCTGACATTAAAGACCTTTTGTATTCTCTTTCCTCGGCGCTGTCGGTGTCGAGGCGGTGGTTCTGGGACAGAGGTGAGCCCGGCTCCTCTCCGGGGGATTATAGATTTGATAAAAAGTCCCCTCTCTGCTCAAACGCCGGTGCTTTTATTGGATTCTCTGGGCGATGCGCTCGTGTCTCCTCCAACAGCTCTTTAAAGTTGCAAAAGAACAATGCTGCATAATTTAAGGAGCACATATCGAGAGAAATGATCCTGGAGCTCTCTTTTACTATTGAGTCCTGAGTCCTGAGTCCTGAGTCC
>JALDNG010000036.1:3000000-3130000 GCA_024349245.1 Neodontobutis hainanensis
TTAGCTGGGTTTGAACGGGTTTTAGATGGGTTTGAACGGGTTTTAGATGGATTTGAACAGGTTTTAGCTGGGTTTGAACGGGTTTTAGATGGATTTGAAGAGTTTTTAGATGGATTTGAACAGGTTTTAGATGGGTTTGAACGGGTTTTAGATGGATTTTAACAGGTAATTCCACTGATGGCCACTAGGAGCCGTTGAGGTAACGACGCAGAAATGTGTTTGAACCAGTGTCTCCTGTGGACGTCTCTGTCAGAGGCAGGTGTGAGCCTCACCTTTTGAGGCTCCTCACGCTCCACTTTGTCTTTGACAAAAAACAGGTCTAAACCAGGTCTAAACCAGGACTGAACCAGGACTGAACCAGGTCTAAACCAGGACTGAACCAGGACTAAACCAGGTCTAAACCAGGACTAAACCAGACCAGGACTAAACCAGGTCTAAACCAGGACTGAACCAGGTCTAAACCAGGACTAAACCAGGACTGAACCAGGTCTAAACCAGGACTAAACCAGACCAGGACTAAACCAGGTCTAAACCAGGACTGAACCAGGTCTAAACCAGGACTAAACCAGGACTGAACCAGGACTGAACCAGGTCTAAACCAGGACTGAACCAGGTCTAAACCAGGACTGAACCAGGTCTAAACCAGGACTAAACCAGGACTGAACCAGGTCTAAACCAGGTCTAAACCAGGACTAAACCAGGACTAAACCAGGTCTAAACCAGGTCTAAACCAGGACTGAACCAGGTCTAAACCAGGTCTAAACCAGGACTAAACCAGGTCTGAACCAGGTCTAAACCAGGACTGAACCAGGTCTAAACCAGGTCTAAACCAGGACTGAACCAGGTCTAAACCAGGACTGAACCAGGACTGAACCAGGTCTAAACCAGGACTAAACCAGACCAGGACTAAACCAGGTCTAAACCAGGACTGAACCAGGTCTAAACCAGGACTAAACCAGGACTGAACCAGGACTGAACCAGGTCTAAACCAGGACAGAACCAGGTCTAAACCAGGACTAAACCAGGACTGAACCAGGTCTAAACCAGGTCTAAACCAGGACTAAACCAGGACTAAACCAGGTCTAAACCAGGACTGAACCAGGTCTAAACCAGGTCTAAACCAGGACTAAACCAGGTCTGAACCAGGTCTAAACCAGGACTGAACCAGGTCTAAACCAGGTCTAAACCAGGACTGAACCAGGTCTAAACCAGGTCTAAACCAGGACTGAACCAGGTCTAAACCAGGTCTAAACCAGGTCTAAACCAGGTCTAAACCAGGACTAAACCAGGACTAAACCAGGACTGAACCAGGTCTAAACCAGGACTAAACCAGGACTGAACCAGGTCTAAACCAGGTCTAAACCAGGACTAAACCAGGACTAAACCAGGACTGAACCAGGTCTAAACCAGGTCTAAACCAGGACTGAACCAGGACTGAACCAGGTCTAAACCAGGTCTAAACCAGGTCTAAACCTGGTCTAAACCAGGACTAGACCAGGTCTAAACCAGGACTAAACCAGGACTAAACCAGGACTAAACCAGGACTAAACCAGGACTAAACCAGGACTAAACCAGGTCTAAACCAGGACTGAACCAGGTCTAAACCAGGACTAAACCAGGTCTAAACCAGGACTAAACCAGGTCTAAACCAGGACTGAACCAGGTCTAAACCAGGACTAAACCAGGACTAAACCAGGTCTAAACCAGGTCTAAACCAGGACTAAACCAGGACTAAACCAGGACTAAACCAGGACTAAACCAGGTCTAAACCAGGACTGAACCAGGTCTAAACCAGGACTGAACCAGGTCTAAACCAGGACTAAACCAGGTCTAAACCAGGACTAAACCAGGTCTAAACCAGGACTGAACCAGGTCTAAACCAGGTCTAAACCAGGACTGAACCAGGTCTAAACCAGGACTGAACCAGGTCTAAACCAGGACTGAACCAGGTCTAAACCAGGACTGAACCAGGTCTAAACCAGGTCTAAACCAGGACTGAACCAGGTCTAAACCAGGTCTAAACCAGGACTGAACCAGGTCTAAACCAGGACTGAACCAGGTCTAAACCAGGACTGAACCAGGTCTAAACCAGGTCTAAACCAGGTCTAAACCAGGACTGAACCAGGTCTAAACCAGGTCTAAACCAGGACTAAACCAGGTCTGAACCAGGTCTAAACCAGGACTGAACCAGGACTGAACCAGGTCTAAACCAGGTCTAAACCAGGACTGAACCAGGTCTAAACCAGGTCTAAACCAGGACTAAACCAGGACTAAACCAGGTCTAAACCAGGTCTAAACCAGGACTAAACCAGGTCTAAACCAGGACTGAACCAGGTCTAAACCAGGACTGAACCAGGTCTAAACCAGGACTAAACCAGGTCTAAACCAGGTCTAAACCAGGATAAACCAGGACTAAACCAGGATAAACCAGGACTAAACCAGGACTAAACCAGGACTAAACCAGGACTAAACCAGGACTAAACCAGGACTAAACCAGGACTAAACCAGGTCTAAACCAGGACTAAACCAGGTCTAAACCAGGTCTAAACCAGGACTGAACCAGGTCTAAACCAGGTCTAAAGCAGGACTAAACCAGGACTAAACCAGGTCTAAACCAGGACTGAACCAGGTCTAAACCAGGACTGAACCAGGTCTAAACCAGGTCTAAACCAGGTCTAAACCAGGTCTAAACCAGGTCTAAACCAGGTCTAAACCAGGTCTAAACCAGGACTAAACCAGGACTAAACCAGGACTAAACCAGGTCTAAACCAGGACTAAACCAGGACTAAACCAGGACTAAACCAGGTCTAAACCAGGACTAAACCAGGTCTAAACCAGGACTAATCCAGGACTAATCCAGGACTGAACCAGGTCTAAACCAGGACTAAACCAGGACTAAACCAGGACTAAACCAGGTCTAAACCAGGACTGAACCAGGTCAAAACCAGGTCTAAACCAGGACTGAACCAGGTCTAAACCAGGTCTAAACCAGGACTGAACCAGGTCTAAACCAGGACTGAACCAGGTCTAAACCAGGACTGAACCAGGTCTAAACCAGGTCTAAACCAGGTCTAAACCAGGACTGAACCAGGTCTAAACCAGGTCTAAACCAGGACTAAACCAGGTCTGAACCAGGTCTAAACCAGGACTGAACCAGGACTGAACCAGGTCTAAACCAGGTCTAAACCAGGACTGAACCAGGTCTAAACCAGGTCTAAACCAGGACTAAACCAGGACTAAACCAGGTCTAAACCAGGTCTAAACCAGGACTAAACCAGGTCTAAACCAGGACTGAACCAGGTCTAAACCAGGACTGAACCAGGTCTAAACCTGGACTAAACCAGGTCTAAACCAGGACTAAACCAGGACTAAACCAGGTCTAAACCAGGACTAAACCAGGTCTAAACCAGGACTAAACCAGGTCTAAACCAGGACTAAACCAGGACTAAACCAGGACTAAACCAGGACTAAACCAGGACTAAACCAGGACTAAACCAGGTCTAAACCAGGACTAAACCAGGTCTAAACCAGGTCTAAACCAGGACTGAACCAGGTCTAAAGCAGGACTAAACCAGGACTAAACCAGGTCTAAACCAGGACTGAACCAGGACTGAACCAGGTCTAAACCAGGACTGAACCAGGTCTAAACCAGGTCTAAACCAGGTCTAAACCAGGACTAAACCAGGTCTAAACCAGGACTAAACCAGGACTAAACCAGGACTAAACCAGGTCTAAACCAGGACTAAACCAGGACTAAACCAGGTCTAAACCAGGACTAAACCAGGTCTAAACCAGGACTAATCCAGGACTAATCCAGGACTGAACCAGGTCTAAACCAGGACTAAACCAGGACTAAACCAGGACTAAACCAGGTCTAAACCAGGACTGAACCAGGTCTAAACCAGGTCTAAACCAGGACTAAACCAGGTCTAAACCAGGACTAAACCAGGTCTAAACCAGGACTGAACCAGGACTGAACCAGGTCTAAACCAGGTCTAAACCAGGTCTAAACCAGGACTAAACCAGGTCTAAACCAGGACTAAACCAGGTCTAAACCAGGACTAAACCAGGTCTAAACCAGGACTGAACCAGGACTGAACCAGGTCTAAACCAGGTCTAAACCAGGTCTAAACCAGGACTAAACCAGGTCTAAACCAGGACTAAACCAGGACTAAACCAGGTCTAAACCAGGACTAAACCAGGTCTAAACCAGGACAAATCCAGGACTAATCCAGGACTGAACCAGGTCTAAACCAGGACTAAACCAGGACTAAACCAGGACTAAACCAGGTCTAAACCAGGACTGAACCAGGTCTAAACCAGGTCTAAACCAGGACTAAACCAGGTCTAAACCAGGACTAAACCAGGACTGAACCAGTACTGAACCAGGTCTAAACCAGGTCTAAACCAGGACTGAACCAAGACTAAACCAGGACTGAACCAGGTCTAAACCAGGACTAAACCAAGACTAAACCAGGACTAAACCAGGTCTAAACCAGGACTAAACCAGGACTAAACCAAGACTAAACCAAGACTAAACCAGGACTAAACCAGGACTAAACCAGGACTAAACCAGGACTGAACCAGGACTGAACCAGGACTAAACCAGGACTAAACCAGGTCTAAACCAGGTCTAAACCAGGACTAAACCAGGACTAAACCAGGACTAAACCAGGTCTAAACCAGGACTAAACCAGGACTAAACCAGGACTAAACCAGGTCTAAACCAGGTCTAAACCAGGACTGAACCAGGTCTAAACCAGGACTGAACCAGGTCTAAACCAGGTCTAAACCAGGACTGAACCAGGTCTAAACCAGGTCTAAACCAGGACTAAACCAGGTCTAAACCAGGACTAAACCAGGTCTAAACCCGGACTGAACCAGGACTGAACCAGGTCTAAACCAGGTCTAAACCAGGTCTAAACCAGGTCTAAACCAGGTCTAAACCAGGACTAAACCAGGTCTAAACCAGGACTAAACCAGGACTAAACCAGGACTAAACCAGGACTAAACCAGGTCTAAACCAGGACTGAACCAGGTCTAAACCAGGACTAAACCAGGACTAAACCAGGACTAAATCAGGTTTAAACCAGGACTGAACCAGGTCTAAACCAGATCTAAACCAGGACTAAACCAGGACTGAACCAGGTCTAAACCAGGTCTAAACCAGGACTAAACCAGGTCTAAACCAGGACTAAACCAGGACTAAACCAGGACTAAACCAGGACTAAACCAGGACTAAACCAGGACTAAACCAGGACTAAACCAGGTCTAAACCAGGACTAAACCAGGACTAAACCAAGACTAAACCAGGACTAAACCAGGACTAAACCAGGTCTAAACCAGGACTAAACCAGGACTAAACCAGGTCTAAACCAGGACTAAACCAAGACTAAACCAAGACTAAACCAGGACTAAACCAGGACTGAACCAGGTCTAAACCAGGACTAAACCAGGACTAAACCAGGTCTAAACCAGGACTGAACCAGGTCTAAACCAGGACTAAACCAGGTCTAAACCAGGACTGAACCAGGACTGAACCAGGTCTAAACCAGGTCTAAACCAGGACTGAACCAGGTCTAAACCAGGTCTAAACCAGGACTAAACCAGGACTAAAGCAGGACTAAAGCAGGACTAAAGCAGGACTAAAGCAGGACTAACCCAGGACTAAACCAGGACTAAACCAGGACTAAACCAGGTCTAAACCAGGTCTAAACCAGGACTAAACCAGGACTAAACCAGGTCTAAACCAGGACTAAACCAAGACTAAACCAAGACTAAACCAGGACTAAACCAGGACTGAACCAGGTCTAAACCAGGACTAAACCAGGACTAAACCAGGTCTAAACCAGGACTGAACCAGGTCTAAACCAGGACTAAACCAGGTCTAAACCAGGACTGAACCAGGACTGAACCAGGTCTAAACCAGGTCTAAACCAGGACTGAACCAGGTCTAAACCAGGACTAAAGCAGGACTAAAGCAGGACTAAAGCAGGACTAAAGCAGGACTAAAGCAGGTCTAACCCAGGACTAAACCAGGACTAAACCAGGACTGAACCAGGTCTAAACCAGGTCTAAACCAGGACTGAACCAGGTCTAAACCAGGACTAAAGCAGGACTAAAGCAGGACTAAAGCAGGACTAAAGCAGGACTAACCCAGGACTAAACCAGGACTAAACCAGGACTAAACCAGGTCTAAACCAGGTCTAAACCAGGACTAAACCAGGACTAAACCAGGTCTAAACCAGGACTAAACCAAGACTAAACCAAGACTAAACCAGGACTGAACCAGGTCTAAACCAGGACTAAACCAGGACTAAACCAGGTCTAAACCAGGACTGAACCAGGTCTAAACCAGGACTAAACCAGGTCTAAACCAGGACTAAACCAGGACTGAACCAGGTCTAAACCAGGTCTAAACCAGGACTGAACCAGGTCTAAACCAGGACTAAAGCAGGACTAAAGCAGGACTAAAGCAGGACTAAAGCAGGACTAAAGCAGGTCTAACCCAGGACTAAACCAGGACTAAACCAGGACTGAACCAGGTCTAAACCAGGACTAAACCAGGACTAAACCAGGTCTAAACCAGGACTGAACCAGGTCTAAACCAGGACTAAACCAGGTCTAAACCAGGACTAAACCAGGACTGAACCAGGTCTAAACCAGGTCTAAACCAGGACTGAACCAGGTCTAAACCAGGACTAAAGCAGGACTAAAGCAGGACTAAAGCAGGACTAAAGCAGGTCTAAACCAGGACTAAACCAGGACTAAACCAGGACTAAACCAGGACTAAACCAAGACTAAACCAGGACTAAACCAGGTCTAAACCAGGACTGAACCAGGTCTAAACCAGGACTAAAGCAGGACTAAAGCAGGACTAAAGCAGGACTAAAGCAGGACTAAAGCAGGACTAAACCAGGACTAAAGCAGGACTAAAGCAGGTCTAACCCAGGACTAAACCAGGACTAAACCAGGACTAAACCAGGACTAAACCAGGACTAAACCAGGACTAAACCAAGACTAAACCAGGACTAAACCAGGACTAAACCAGGACTAAACCAGGACTAAACCAGGACTAAACCAGGTCTAAACCAGGTCTAAACCAGGACTGAACCAGGTCTAAACCAGGACTGAACCAGGTCTAAACCAGGTCTAAACCAGGACTGAACCAGGTCTAAACCAGGTCTAAACCAGGACTAAACCAGGTCTAAACCAGGACTAAACCAGGTCTAAACCCGGACTGAACCAGGACTGAACCAGGTCTAAACCAGGTCTAAACCAGGTCTAAACCAGGTCTAAACCAGGTCTAAACCAGGACTAAACCAGGACTAAACCAGGACTAAACCAGGACTAAACCAGGACTAAACCAGGTCTAAACCAGGACTGAACCAGGTCTAAACCAGGACTAAACCAGGACTAAACCAGGACTAAATCAGGTTTAAACCAGGACTGAACCAGGTCTAAACCAGGTCTAAACCAGGACTAAACCAGGACTGAACCAGGTCTAAACCAGGTCTAAACCAGGACTAAACCAGGTCTAAACCAGGACTAAACCAGGACTAAACCAGGACTAAACCAGGACTAAACCAGGACTAAACCAGGACTAAACCAGGTCTAAACCAGGTCTAAACCAGGACTAAACCAGGACTAAACCAAGACTAAACCAGGACTAAACCAGGACTAAACCAGGTCTAAACCAGGACTAAACCAGGACTAAACCAGGTCTAAACCAAGACTAAACCAAGACTAAACCAGGACTAAACCAGGACTGAACCAGGTCTAAACCAGGACTAAACCAGGACTAAACCAGGTCTAAACCAGGACTGAACCAGGTCTAAACCAGGACTAAACCAGGTCTAAACCAGGACTAAACCAGGACTGAACCAGGTCTAAACCAGGTCTAAACCAGGACTGAACCAGGTCTAAACCAGGTCTAAACCAGGTCTAAACCAGGACTAAACCAGGACTAAAGCAGGACTAAAGCAGGACTAAAGCAGGACTAAAGCAGGACTAAAGCAGGACTAAACCAGGACTAAACCAGGACTAAACCAGGTCTAAACCAGGTCTAAACCAGGACTAAACCAGGACTAAACCAGGTCTAAACCAGGACTAAACCAAGACTAAACCAAGACTAAACCAGGACTAAACCAGGACTGAACCAGGTCTAAACCAGGACTAAACCAGGACTAAACCAGGTCTAAACCAGGACTGAACCAGGTCTAAACCAGGACTAAACCAGGTCTAAACCAGGACTGAACCAGGACTGAACCAGGTCTAAACCAGGTCTAAACCAGGACTGAACCAGGTCTAAACCAGGACTAAAGCAGGACTAAAGCAGGACTAAAGCAGGACTAAAGCAGGACTAAAGCAGGTCTAACCCAGGACTAAACCAGGACTAAACCAGGACTGAACCAGGTCTAAACCAGGTCTAAACCAGGACTGAACCAGGTCTAAACCAGGACTAAAGCAGGACTAAAGCAGGACTAAAGCAGGACTAAAGCAGGACTAAACCAGGACTAAAGCAGGACTAAACCAGGACTAAACCAGGACTAAACCAGGTCTAAACCAGGTCTAAACCAGGACTAAACCAGGACTAAACCAGGTCTAAACCAGGACTAAACCAAGACTAAACCAAGACTGAACCAGGACTGAACCAGGTCTAAACCAGGACTAAACCAGGACTAAACCAGGTCTAAACCAGGACTGAACCAGGTCTAAACCAGGACTAAATCAGGACTAAACCAGGTCTAAACCAGGACTCAAGCAGTTCTAACCAGGACTAAACCAGGACTAAACCAGGTCTAAACCAGGACTAAATCAGGATTTAACCAGGACTCTGCCAGGTCTAAACCAGGACTCAAGCAGTTCTAACCAGGACTAAACCAGGACTAAACCAGGACTAAACCAGGTCTAAACCGGGACTAAATCAGGACTAAACCAGGACTAAACCAGGACTCAACCAGGTCTAAACCAGGACTAAACCAGGTCTAAACCAGGACTAAACCAGGACTGAACCAGGTCTAAACCAGGTCTAAACCAGGACTGAACCAGGTCTAAACCAGGACTAAAGCCAGGACTAAAGCAGGACTAAAGCAGGACTAAAGCAGGTCTAAACCAGGACTAAACCAGGACTAAACCAGGACTAAACCAGGACTAAACCAAGACTAAACCAGGACTAAACCAGGTCTAAACCAGGACTGAACCAGGTCTAAACCAGGACTAAAGCAGGACTAAAGCAGGACTAAAGCAGGACTAAAGCCAGGACTAAACCAGGACTAAAGCAGGACTAAACCAGGACTAAACCAGGTCTAACCAGGACTAAACCAGGACTAAACCAGGACTAAACCAGGTCTAAACCAGGACTAAACCAGGACTAAACCAGGTCTAAACCAGGACTAAACCAGACCAGGACTAAACCAGGTCTAAACCAGGACTAACCAGGTCTAAACCAGGACTAAACCAGGACTAAACCAGGACTAAACCAGGTCTAAACCAGGTCTAAACCAGGACTAACCAGGTCTAAACCAGGACTAAACCAGGTCTAAACCAGGACTGAACCAGGACTGAACCAGGTCTAAACCAGGACTAACCAGGTCTAAACCAGGTCTAAACCAGGACTGAACCAGGTCTAAACCAGGACTAAACCAGGACTGAACCAGGTCTAAACCAGGACTAAACCAGACCAGGACTAAACCAGGTCTAAACCAGGACTAACCAGGTCTAAACCAGGACTAAACCAGGACTGAACCAGGACTGAACCAGGTCTAAACCAGGACTGAACCAGGTCTAAACCAGGACTAAACCAGGACTAACCAGGTCTAAACCAGGTCTAAACCAGGACTAAACCAGGACTAAACCAGGTCTAAACCAGGTCTAAACCAGGACTGAACCAGGTCTAAACCAGGTCTAAACCAGGACTAAACCAGGTCTAAACCAGGTCTAAACCAGGACTGAACCAGGTCTAAACCAGGTCTAAACCAGGACTAAACCAGGTCTAAACCAGGTCTAAACCAGGACTAAACCAGGTCTAAACCAGGACTAACCAGGACTGAACCAGGTCTAAACCAGGACTAAACCAGGACTAAACCAGGTCTAAACCAGGACTAAACCAGGTCTAAACCAGATCTAAACCAGGACTAAACCAGGTCTAAACCAGGACTGAACCAGGTCTAAACCAGGTCTAAACCAGGACTAAACCAGGTCTAAACCAGGTCTAAACCAGGTCTAAACAAGGACAAAACCAGGACTAAACCAGGTCAAAACCAGGACTAAACCAGGTCTAAACCAGGTCTAAACCAGGACTAAACCAGGTCTAAACCAGGTCTAAACCAGGACTAAACCAGGACTAAACCAGGACTAAACCAGGTCTAAACCAGGTCTAAACCAGGACTAAACCAGGACTAAACCAGGTCTAAACCAGGTCTAAACCAGGTCTAAACCAGGTCTAAACCAGGTCTAAACCAGGTCTAAACCAGGTCTAAACCAGGACTAAACCAGGTCTAAACCAGGTCTAAACCAGGACTAAACCAGGTCTAAACCAGGACTAAACCAGGTCTAAACCAGGACTAAACCAGGTCTAAACCAGGACTAAACCAGGTCTAAACCAGGACTGAACCAGGTCTAAACCAGGACTAAACCAGGACTAAACCAGGTCTAAACCAGGTCTAAACCAGGACTAAACCAGGACTAAACCAGGTCTAAACCAGGACTAAACCAGGTCTAAACCAGGACTAAACCAGGTCTAAACCAGGACTAAACCAGGTCTAAACCAGGACTAAACCAGGTCTAAACCAGGACTAAACCAGGTCTAAACCAGGACTAAACCAGGACTAAACCAGGTCTAAACCAGGACTAAACCAGGTCTAAACCAGGACTAAACCAGGTCTAAACCAGGACTAAACCAGGTCATAACCAGGACTAAACCAGGACTAAGACTAACCCAGGTCTAAGACTAAACCATGTCTAAACCAGGACTAAACCAGGTCTAAACCAGGACTAAACCAGGACTAAGACTAACCCAGGTCTAAGACTAAACCAGGTCTAAACCAGGTCTAAACCAGGACTAAACCAGGACTAAACCAGGACTAAACCAGGTCTAAACCAGGACTAAACCAGGACTAAACCAGGACTAAACCAGGTCTAAACCAGGTCTAAACCAGGACTAAACCAGGACTGAACCAGGTCTAAACCAGGTCTAAACCAGGACTAAACCAGGTCTAAACCAGGACTAAACCAGGACTAAACCAGGACTAAACCAGGACTAAACCAGGACTAAACCAGGACTAAACCAGGACTAAACCAGGTCTAAACCAGGACTAAACCAGGACTAAACCAAGACTAAACCAGGACTAAACCAGGACTAAACCAGGTCTAAACCAGGACTAAACCAGGACTAAACCAGGTCTAAACCAGGACTAAACCAAGACTAAACCAAGACTAAACCAGGACTAAACCAGGACTGAACCAGGTCTAAACCAGGACTAAACCAGGACTAAACCAGGTCTAAACCAGGACTGAACCAGGTCTAAACCAGGACTAAACCAGGTCTAAACCAGGACTGAACCAGGACTGAACCAGGTCTAAACCAGGTCTAAACCAGGACTGAACCAGGTCTAAACCAGGTCTAAACCAGGACTAAACCAGGACTAAAGCAGGACTAAAGCAGGACTAAAGCAGGACTAAAGCAGGACTAACCCAGGACTAAACCAGGACTAAACCAGGACTAAACCAGGTCTAAACCAGGTCTAAACCAGGACTAAACCAGGACTAAACCAGGTCTAAACCAGGACTAAACCAAGACTAAACCAAGACTAAACCAGGACTAAACCAGGACTGAACCAGGTCTAAACCAGGACTAAACCAGGACTAAACCAGGTCTAAACCAGGACTGAACCAGGTCTAAACCAGGACTAAACCAGGTCTAAACCAGGACTGAACCAGGACTGAACCAGGTCTAAACCAGGTCTAAACCAGGACTGAACCAGGTCTAAACCAGGACTAAAGCAGGACTAAAGCAGGACTAAAGCAGGACTAAAGCAGGACTAAAGCAGGTCTAACCCAGGACTAAACCAGGACTAAACCAGGACTGAACCAGGTCTAAACCAGGTCTAAACCAGGACTGAACCAGGTCTAAACCAGGACTAAAGCAGGACTAAAGCAGGACTAAAGCAGGACTAAAGCAGGACTAACCCAGGACTAAACCAGGACTAAACCAGGACTAAACCAGGTCTAAACCAGGTCTAAACCAGGACTAAACCAGGACTAAACCAGGTCTAAACCAGGACTAAACCAAGACTAAACCAAGACTAAACCAGGACTGAACCAGGTCTAAACCAGGACTAAACCAGGACTAAACCAGGTCTAAACCAGGACTGAACCAGGTCTAAACCAGGACTAAACCAGGTCTAAACCAGGACTAAACCAGGACTGAACCAGGTCTAAACCAGGTCTAAACCAGGACTGAACCAGGTCTAAACCAGGACTAAAGCAGGACTAAAGCAGGACTAAAGCAGGACTAAAGCAGGACTAAAGCAGGTCTAACCAGGACTAAACCAGGACTAAACCAGGACTGAACCAGGTCTAAACCAGGACTAAACCAGGACTAAACCAGGTCTAAACCAGGACTGAACCAGGTCTAAACCAGGACTAAACCAGGTCTAAACCAGGACTAAACCAGGACTGAACCAGGTCTAAACCAGGTCTAAACCAGGACTGAACCAGGTCTAAACCAGGACTAAAGCAGGACTAAAGCAGGACTAAAGCAGGACTAAAGCAGGTCTAAACCAGGACTAAACCAGGACTAAACCAGGACTAAACCAGGACTAAACCAAGACTAAACCAGGACTAAACCAGGTCTAAACCAGGACTGAACCAGGTCTAAACCAGGACTAAAGCAGGACTAAAGCAGGACTAAAGCAGGACTAAAGCAGGACTAAAGCAGGACTAAACCAGGACTAAAGCAGGACTAAAGCAGGTCTAACCCAGGACTAAACCAGGACTAAACCAGGACTAAACCAGGACTAAACCAGGACTAAACCAGGACTAAACCAAGACTAAACCAGGACTAAACCAGGACTAAACCAGGACTAAACCAGGACTAAACCAGGACTAAACCAGGTCTAAACCAGGTCTAAACCAGGACTGAACCAGGTCTAAACCAGGACTGAACCAGGTCTAAACCAGGTCTAAACCAGGACTGAACCAGGTCTAAACCAGGTCTAAACCAGGACTAAACCAGGTCTAAACCAGGACTAAACCAGGTCTAAACCGGACTGAACCAGGACTGAACCAGGTCTAAACCAGGTCTAAACCAGGTCTAAACCAGGTCTAAACCAGGTCTAAACCAGGACTAAACCAGGACTAAACCAGGACTAAACCAGGACTAAACCAGGACTAAACCAGGTCTAAACCAGGACTGAACCAGGTCTAAACCAGGACTAAACCAGGACTAAACCAGGACTAAATCAGGTTTAAACCAGGACTGAACCAGGTCTAAACCAGGTCTAAACCAGGACTAAACCAGGACTGAACCAGGTCTAAACCAGGTCTAAACCAGGACTAAACCAGGTCTAAACCAGGACTAAACCAGGACTAAACCAGGACTAAACCAGGACTAAACCAGGACTAAACCAGGACTAAACCAGGTCTAAACCAGGTCTAAACCAGGACTAAACCAGGACTAAACCAAGACTAAACCAGGACTAAACCAGGACTAAACCAGGTCTAAACCAGGACTAAACCAGGACTAAACCAGGTCTAAACCAGGACTAAACCAAGACTAAACCAAGACTAAACCAGGACTAAACCAGGACTGAACCAGGTCTAAACCAGGACTAAACCAGGACTAAACCAGGTCTAAACCAGGACTGAACCAGGTCTAAACCAGGACTAAACCAGGTCTAAACCAGGACTAAACCAGGACTGAACCAGGTCTAAACCAGGTCTAAACCAGGACTGAACCAGGTCTAAACCAGGTCTAAACCAGGTCTAAACCAGGACTAAACCAGGACTAAAGCAGGACTAAAGCAGGACTAAAGCAGGACTAAAGCAGGACTAAAGCAGGACTAAAGCAGGACTAAACCAGGACTAAACCAGGTCTAAACCAGGTCTAAACCAGGACTAAACCAGGACTAAACCAGGTCTAAACCAGGACTAAACCAAGACTAAACCAAGACTAAACCAGGACTAAACCAGGACTGAACCAGGTCTAAACCAGGACTAAACCAGGACTAAACCAGGTCTAAACCAGGACTGAACCAGGTCTAAACCAGGACTAAACCAGGTCTAAACCAGGACTGAACCAGGACTGAACCAGGTCTAAACCAGGTCTAAACCAGGACTGAACCAGGTCTAAACCAGGACTAAAGCAGGACTAAAGCAGGACTAAAGCAGGACTAAAGCAGGACTAAAGCAGGTCTAACCCAGGACTAAACCAGGACTAAACCAGGACTGAACCAGGTCTAAACCAGGTCTAAACCAGGACTGAACCAGGTCTAAACCAGGACTAAAGCAGGACTAAAGCAGGACTAAAGCAGGACTAAAGCAGGACTAAAGCAGGACTAAAGCAGGACTAACCCAGGACTAAACCAGGACTAAACCAGGTCTAAACCAGGTCTAAACCAGGACTAAACCAGGACTAAACCAGGTCTAAACCAGGACTAAACCAAGACTAAACCAAGACTGAACCAGGACTGAACCAGGTCTAAACCAGGACTAAACCAGGACTAAACCAGGTCTAAACCAGGACTGAACCAGGTCTAAACCAGGACTGAACCAGGTCTAAACCAGGACTAAACCAGGACTGAACCAGGTCTAAACCAGGTCTAAACCAGGACTGAACCAGGTCTAAACCAGGACTAAAGCAGGACTAAAGCAGGACTAAAGCAGGACTAAAGCAGGACTAAAGCAGGTCTAACCCAGGACTAAACCAGGACTAAACCAGGACTGAACCAGGTCTAAACCAGGACTAAACCAGGACTAAACCAGGTCTAAACCAGGACTGAACCAGGTCTAAACCAGGACTAAACCAGGTCTAAACCAGGACTAAACCAGGACTGAACCAGGTCTAAACCAGGTCTAAACCAGGACTGAACCAGGTCTAAACCAGGACTAAAGCAGGACTAAAGCAGGACTAAAGCAGGACTAAAGCAGGTCTAAACCAGGACTAAACCAGGACTAAACCAGGACTAAACCAGGACTAAACCAAGACTAAACCAGGACTAAACCAGGTCTAAACCAGGACTGAACCAGGTCTAAACCAGGACTAAAGCAGGACTAAAGCAGGACTAAAGCAGGACTAAAGCAGGACTAAAGCAGGACTAAAGCAGGACTAAAGCAGGACTAAAGCAGGTCTAACCCAGGACTAAACCAGGACTAAACCAGGACTAAACCAGGTCTAAACCAGGACTAAACCAGGACTAAACCAGGTCTAAACCAGGACTAAACCAGACCAGGACTAAACCAGGTCTAAACCAGGACTGAACCAGGTCTAAACCAGGACTAAACCAGGACTGAACCAGGACTAAACCAGGTCTAAACCAGGTCTAAACCAGGACTGAACCAGGTCTAAACCAGGACTGAACCAGGTCTAAACCAGGACTGAACCAGGACTGAACCAGGTCTAAACCAGGACTGAACCAGGTCTAAACCAGGTCTAAACCAGGACTGAACCAGGTCTAAACCAGGACTAAACCAGGACTGAACCAGGTCTAAACCAGGACTAAACCAGACCAGGACTAAACCAGGTCTAAACCAGGACTGAACCAGGTCTAAACCAGGACTAAACCAGGACTGAACCAGGACTGAACCAGGTCTAAACCAGGACTGAACCAGGTCTAAACCAGGACTAAACCAGGACTGAACCAGGTCTAAACCAGGTCTAAACCAGGACTAAACCAGGACTAAACCAGGTCTAAACCAGGTCTAAACCAGGACTGAACCAGGTCTAAACCAGGTCTAAACCAGGACTAAACCAGGTCTGAACCAGGTCTAAACCAGGACTGAACCAGGTCTAAACCAGGTCTAAACCAGGACTGAACCAGGTCTAAACCAGGGCTAAACCAGGACTGAACCAGGTCTAAACCAGGACTGAACCAGGACTGAACCAGGTCTAAACCAGGACTAAACCAGACCAGGACTAAACCAGGTCTAAACCAGGACTGAACCAGGTCTAAACCAGGACTAAACCAGGACTGAACCAGGACTGAACCAGGTCTAAACCAGGACAGAACCAGGTCTAAACCAGGACTAAACCAGGACTGAACCAGGTCTAAACCAGGTCTAAACCAGGACTAAACCAGGACTAAACCAGGTCTAAACCAGGACTGAACCAGGTCTAAACCAGGTCTAAACCAGGACTAAACCAGGTCTGAACCAGGTCTAAACCAGGACTGAACCAGGTCTAAACCAGGTCTAAACCAGGACTGAACCAGGTCTAAACCAGGTCTAAACCAGGACTGAACCAGGTCTAAACCAGGTCTAAACCAGGTCTAAACCAGGTCTAAACCAGGACTAAACCAGGACTAAACCAGGACTGAACCAGGTCTAAACCAGGACTAAACCAGGACTGAACCAGGTCTAAACCAGGACTAAACCAGGACTAAACCAGGACTGAACCAGGTCTAAACCAGGTCTAAACCAGGACTGAACCAGGACTGAACCAGGTCTAAACCAGGTCTAAACCAGGTCTAAACCTGGTCTAAACCAGGACTAGACCAGGTCTAAACCAGGACTAAACCAGGACTAAACCAGGACTAAACCAGGACTAAACCAGGACTAAACCAGGACTAAACCAGGTCTAAACCAGGACTAAACCAGGTCTAAACCAGGACTAAACCAGGTCTAAACCAGGACTAAACCAGGTCTAAACCAGGACTGAACCAGGACTGAACCAGGTCTAAACCAGGACTAAACCAGGACTAAACCAGGTCTAAACCAGGTCTAAACCAGGACTAAACCAGGACTAAACCAGGACTAAACCAGGACTAAACCAGGACTAAACCAGGTCTAAACCAGGACTGAACCAGGTCTAAACCAGGACTGAACCAGGTCTAAACCAGGACTAAACCAGGTCTAAACCAGGACTAAACCAGGTCTAAACCAGGACTGAACCAGGTCTAAACCAGGTCTAAACCAGGACTGAACCAGGTCTAAACCAGGACTGAACCAGGTCTAAACCAGGACTGAACCAGGTCTAAACCAGGACTGAACCAGGTCTAAACCAGGTCTAAACCAGGACTGAACCAGGTCTAAACCAGGTCTAAACCAGGACTGAACCAGGTCTAAACCAGGACTGAACCAGGTCTAAACCAGGACTGAACCAGGTCTAAACCAGGTCTAAACCAGGTCTAAACCAGGACTGAACCAGGTCTAAACCAGGTCTAAACCAGGACTAAACCAGGTCTGAACCAGGTCTAAACCAGGACTGAACCAGGACTGAACCAGGTCTAAACCAGGTCTAAACCAGGACTGAACCAGGTCTAAACCAGGTCTAAACCAGGACTAAACCAGGACTAAACCAGGTCTAAACCAGGTCTAAACCAGGTCTAAACCAGGTCTAAACCAGGACTGAACCAGGTCTAAACCAGGACTGAACCAGGTCTAAACCAGGACTAAACCAGGTCTAAACCAGGTCTAAACCAGGACTAAACCAGGACTAAACCAGGTCTAAACCAGGACTAAACCAGGACTAAACCAGGACTAAACCAGGACTAAACCAGGACTAAACCAGGACTAAACCAGGACTAAACCAGGTCTAAACCAGGACTAAACCAGGTCTAAACCAGGACTGAACCAGGTCTAAACCAGGTCTAAAGCAGGACTAAACCAGGACTAAACCAGGTCTAAACCAGGACTGAACCAGGTCTAAACCAGGACTAAACCAGACCAGGACTAAACCAGGTCTAAACCAGGACTGAACCAGGTCTAAACCAGGACTAAACCAGGACTGAACCAGGACTGAACCAGGTCTAAACCAGGACAGAACCAGGTCTAAACCAGGACTAAACCAGGACTGAACCAGGTCTAAACCAGGTCTAAACCAGGACTAAACCAGGACTAAACCAGGTCTAAACCAGGACTGAACCAGGTCTAAACCAGGTCTAAACCAGGACTAAACCAGGTCTGAACCAGGTCTAAACCAGGACTGAACCAGGTCTAAACCAGGTCTAAACCAGGACTGAACCAGGTCTAAACCAGGTCTAAACCAGGACTGAACCAGGTCTAAACCAGGTCTAAACCAGGTCTAAACCAGGTCTAAACCAGGACTAAACCAGGACTAAACCAGGACTGAACCAGGTCTAAACCAGGACTAAACCAGGACTGAACCAGGTCTAAACCAGGTCTAAACCAGGACTAAACCAGGACTAAACCAGGACTGAACCAGGTCTAAACCAGGTCTAAACCAGGACTGAACCAGGACTGAACCAGGTCTAAACCAGGTCTAAACCAGGTCTAAACCTGGTCTAAACCAGGACTAGACCAGGTCTAAACCAGGACTAAACCAGGACTAAACCAGGACTAAACCAGGACTAAACCAGGACTAAACCAGGACTAAACCAGGTCTAAACCAGGACTGAACCAGGTCTAAACCAGGACTAAACCAGGTCTAAACCAGGACTAAACCAGGTCTAAACCAGGACTGAACCAGGACTGAACCAGGTCTAAACCAGGACTAAACCAGGACTAAACCAGGTCTAAACCAGGTCTAAACCAGGACTAAACCAGGACTAAACCAGGACTAAACCAGGACTAAACCAGGACTAAACCAGGTCTAAACCAGGACTGAACCAGGTCTAAACCAGGACTGAACCAGGTCTAAACCAGGACTAAACCAGGTCTAAACCAGGACTAAACCAGGTCTAAACCAGGACTGAACCAGGTCTAAACCAGGTCTAAACCAGGACTGAACCAGGTCTAAACCAGGACTGAACCAGGTCTAAACCAGGACTGAACCAGGTCTAAACCAGGACTGAACCAGGTCTAAACCAGGTCTAAACCAGGACTGAACCAGGTCTAAACCAGGTCTAAACCAGGACTGAACCAGGTCTAAACCAGGACTGAACCAGGTCTAAACCAGGACTGAACCAGGTCTAAACCAGGTCTAAACCAGGTCTAAACCAGGACTGAACCAGGTCTAAACCAGGTCTAAACCAGGACTAAACCAGGTCTGAACCAGGTCTAAACCAGGACTGAACCAGGACTGAACCAGGTCTAAACCAGGTCTAAACCAGGACTGAACCAGGTCTAAACCAGGTCTAAACCAGGACTAAACCAGGACTAAACCAGGTCTAAACCAGGTCTAAACCAGGTCTAAACCAGGTCTAAACCAGGACTGAACCAGGTCTAAACCAGGACTGAACCAGGTCTAAACCAGGACTAAACCAGGTCTAAACCAGGTCTAAACCAGGACTAAACCAGGACTAAACCAGGTCTAAACCAGGACTAAACCAGGACTAAACCAGGACTAAACCAGGACTAAACCAGGACTAAACCAGGACTAAACCAGGACTAAACCAGGTCTAAACCAGGACTAAACCAGGTCTAAACCAGGTCTAAACCAGGACTGAACCAGGTCTAAACCAGGTCTAAAGCAGGACTAAACCAGGACTAAACCAGGTCTAAACCAGGACTGAACCAGGTCTAAACCAGGACTGAACCAGGTCTAAACCAGGTCTAAACCAGGTCTAAACCAGGTCTAAACCAGGTCTAAACCAGGTCTAAACCAGGTCTAAACCAGGACTAAACCAGGACTAAACCAGGACTAAACCAGGTCTAAACCAGGACTAAACCAGGACTAAACCAGGACTAAACCAGGTCTAAACCAGGACTAAACCAGGTCTAAACCAGGACTAATCCAGGACTAATCCAGGACTGAACCAGGTCTAAACCAGGACTAAACCAGGACTAAACCAGGACTAAACCAGGTCTAAACCAGGACTGAACCAGGTCTAAACCAGGTCTAAACCAGGACTGAACCAGGTCTAAACCAGGTCTAAACCAGGACTGAACCAGGTCTAAACCAGGACTGAACCAGGTCTAAACCAGGACTGAACCAGGTCTAAACCAGGTCTAAACCAGGTCTAAACCAGGACTGAACCAGGTCTAAACCAGGTCTAAACCAGGACTAAACCAGGTCTGAACCAGGTCTAAACCAGGACTGAACCAGGACTGAACCAGGTCTAAACCAGGTCTAAACCAGGACTGAACCAGGTCTAAACCAGGTCTAAACCAGGACTAAACCAGGACTAAACCAGGACTAAACCAGGTCTAAACCAGGTCTAAACCAGGACTAAACCAGGTCTAAACCAGGACTGAACCAGGTCTAAACCAGGACTGAACCAGGTCTAAACCAGGACTAAACCAGGTCTAAACCAGGACTAAACCAGGTCTAAACCAGGACTAAACCAGGTCTAAACCAGGACTAAACCAGGTCTAAACCAGGACTAAACCAGGTCTAAACCAGGACTAAACCAGGTCTAAACCAGGACTAAACCAGGACTAAACCAGGACTAAACCAGGACTAAACCAGGACTAAACCAGGTCTAAACCAGGACTAAACCAGGTCTAAACCAGGTCTAAACCAGGACTGAACCAGGTCTAAACCAGGTCTAAAGCAGGACTAAACCAGGACTAAACCAGGTCTAAACCAGGACTGAACCAGGTCTAAACCAGGACTGAACCAGGTCTAAACCAGGTCTAAACCAGGTCTAAACCAGGACTAAACCAGGTCTAAACCAGGACTAAACCAGGACTAAACCAGGACTAAACCAGGTCTAAACCAGGACTAAACCAGGACTAAACCAGGACTAAACCAGGTCTAAACCAGGACTAAACCAGGTCTAAACCAGGACTAATCCAGGACTAATCCAGGACTGAACCAGGTCTAAACCAGGACTAAACCAGGACTAAACCAGGACTAAACCAGGTCTAAACCAGGTCTAAACCAGGACTAAACCAGGTCTAAACCAGGACTAAACCAGGTCTAAACCAGGACTGAACCAGGACTGAACCAGGTCTAAACCAGGTCTAAACCAGGACTGAACCAAGACTAAACCAGGACTGAACCAGGTCTAAACCAGGACTAAACCAAGACTAAACCAGGTCTAAACCAGGACTAATCCAGGACTAATCCAGGACTGAACCAGGTCTAAACCAGGACTAAACCAAGACTAAACCAGGACTAAACCAGGTCTAAACCAGGACTGAACCAGGTCTAAACCAGGTCTAAACCAGGACTAAACCAGGTCTAAACCAGGACTAAACCAGGACTGAACCAGTACTGAACCAGGTCTAAACCAGGTCTAAACCAGGACTGAACCAAGACTAAACCAGGACTGAACCAGGTCTAAACCAGGACTAAACCAAGACTAAACCAGGACTAAACCAGGTCTAAACCAGGACTAAACCAGGACTAAACCAAGACTAAACCAAGACTAAACCAGGACTAAACCAGGAGTAAACCAGGACTAAACCAGGACTAAACCAGGACTGAACCAGGACTGAACCAGGACTAAACCAGGTCTAAACCAGGACTAAACCAGGACTAAACCAGGACTAAACCAGGACTAAACCAGGACTAAACCAGGTCTAAACCAGGACTAAACCAGGACTAAACCAGGACTAAACCAGGTCTAAACCAGGTCTAAACCAGGACTGAACCAGGTCTAAACCAGGACTGAACCAGGTCTAAACCAGGTCTAAACCAGGACTGAACCAGGTCTAAACCAGGTCTAAACCAGGACTAAACCAGGTCTAAACCAGGACTAAACCAGGTCTAAACCCGGACTGAACCAGGACTGAACCAGGTCTAAACCAGGTCTAAACCAGGTCTAAACCAGGTCTAAACCAGGACTAAACCAGGTCTAAACCAGGACTAAACCAGGACTAAACCAGGACTAAACCAGGACTAAACCAGGTCTAAACCAGGACTGAACCAGGTCTAAACCAGGACTAAACCAGGACTAAACCAGGACTAAATCAGGTTTAAACCAGGACTGAACCAGGTCTAAACCAGGTCTAAACCAGGACTAAACCAGGACTGAACCAGGTCTAAACCAGGTCTAAACCAGGACTAAACCAGGTCTAAACCAGGACTAAACCAGGACTAAACCAGGACTAAACCAGGACTAAACCAGGACTAAACCAGGTCTAAACCAGGACTAAACCAGGACTAAACCAAGACTAAACCAGGACTAAACCAGGACTAAACCAGGTCTAAACCAGGACTAAACCAGGACTAAACCAGGTCTAAACCAGGACTAAACCAAGACTAAACCAAGACTAAACCAGGACTAAACCAGGACTGAACCAGGTCTAAACCAGGACTAAACCAGGACTAAACCAGGTCTAAACCAGGACTGAACCAGGTCTAAACCAGGACTAAACCAGGTCTAAACCAGGACTAAACCAGGACTGAACCAGGTCTAAACCAGGTCTAAACCAGGACTGAACCAGGTCTAAACCAGGTCTAAACCAGGACTAAACCAGGACTAAAGCAGGACTAAAGCAGGACTAAAGCAGGACTAAAGCAGGACTAACCCAGGACTAAACCAGGACTAAACCAGGACTAAACCAGGTCTAAACCAGGTCTAAACCAGGACTAAACCAGGACTAAACCAGGTCTAAACCAGGACTAAACCAAGACTAAACCAAGACTAAACCAGGACTAAACCAGGACTGAACCAGGTCTAAACCAGGACTAAACCAGGACTAAACCAGGTCTAAACCAGGACTGAACCAGGTCTAAACCAGGACTAAACCAGGTCTAAACCAGGACTGAACCAGGACTGAACCAGGTCTAAACCAGGTCTAAACCAGGACTGAACCAGGTCTAAACCAGGACTAAAGCAGGACTAAAGCAGGACTAAAGCAGGACTAAAGCAGGACTAAAGCAGGTCTAACCCAGGACTAAACCAGGACTAAACCAGGACTGAACCAGGTCTAAACCAGGTCTAAACCAGGACTGAACCAGGTCTAAACCAGGACTAAAGCAGGACTAAAGCAGGACTAAAGCAGGACTAAAGCAGGACTAACCCAGGACTAAACCAGGACTAAACCAGGACTAAACCAGGTCTAAACCAGGTCTAAACCAGGACTAAACCAGGACTGAACCAGGTCTAAACCAGGACTAAACCAGGTCTAAACCAGGACTAAACCAGGACTGAACCAGGTCTAAACCAGGTCTAAACCAGGACTGAACCAGGTCTAAACCAGGACTAAACCAAGACTAAACCAGGACTGAACCAGGACTGAACCAGGTCTAAACCAGGTCTAAACCAGGACTGAACCAGGTCTAAACCAGGTCTAAACCAAGACTAAACCAAGACTAAACCAGGACTGAACCAGGTCTAAACCAGGACTAAACCAGGACTAAACCAGGACTAAACCAGGACTAAACCAGGACTGAACCAGGTCTAAACCAGGTCTAAACCAGGACTGAACCAGGTCTAAACCAGGTCTAAACCAGGACTAAACCAGGTCTAAACCAGGACTAAACCAGGTCTAAACCCGGACTGAACCAGGACTGAACCAGGTCTAAACCAGGTCTAAACCAGGACTGAACCAGGTCTAAACCAGGACTAAAGCAGGACTAAAGCAGGACTAAAGCAGGACTAAAGCAGGTCTAAACCAGGACTAAACCAGGACTAAACCAGGACTAAACCAGGACTAAACCAAGACTAAACCAGGACTAAACCAGGTCTAAACCAGGACTGAACCAGGTCTAAACCAGGACTAAAGCAGGACTAAAGCAGGACTAAAGCAGGACTAAAGCAGGACTAAACCAGGACTAAAGCAGGACTAAAGCAGGTCTAACCCAGGACTAAACCAGGACTAAACCAGGACTAAACCAGGACTAAACCAGGACTAAACCAAGACTAAACCAGGACTAAACCAGGACTAAACCAGGACTAAACCAGGACTAAACCAGGACTGAACCAGGTCTAAACCAGGTCTAAACCAGGACTGAACCAGGTCTAAACCAGGTCTAAACCAGGACTAAACCAGGTCTAAACCAGGACTAAACCAGGTCTAAACCCGGACTGAACCAGGACTGAACCAGGTCTAAACCAGGTCTAAACCAGGTCTAAACCAGGTCTAAACCAGGTCTAAACCAGGTCTAAACCAGGACTAAACCAGGACTAAACCAGGACTAAACCAGGACTAAACCAGGTCTAAACCAGGACTGAACCAGGTCTAAACCAGGACTAAACCAGGACTAAACCAGGACTAAATCAGGTTTAAACCAGGACTGAACCAGGTCTAAACCAGGTCTAAACCAGGACTAAACCAGGACTGAACCAGGTCTAAACCAGGTCTAAACCAGGACTAAACCAGGTCTAAACCAGGACTAAACCAGGACTAAACCAGGACTAAACCAGGACTAAACCAGGACTAAACCAGGTCTAAACCAGGTCTAAACCAGGACTAAACCAGGACTAAACCAAGACTAAACCAGGACTAAACCAGGTCTAAACCAGGACTAAACCAGGACTAAACCAGGTCTAAACCAGGACTAAACCAAGACTAAACCAAGACTAAACCAGGACTAAACCAGGACTGAACCAGGTCTAAACCAGGACTAAACCAGGACTAAACCAGGTCTAAACCAGGACTGAACCAGGTCTAAACCAGGACTAAACCAGGTCTAAACCAGGACTAAACCAGGACTGAACCAGGTCTAAACCAGGTCTAAACCAGGACTGAACCAGGTCTAAACCAGGTCTAAACCAGGACTAAAGCAGGACTAAAGCAGGACTAAAGCAGGACTAAAGCAGGACTAACCCAGGACTAAACCAGGACTAAACCAGGACTAAACCAGGTCTAAACCAGGTCTAAACCAGGACTAAACCAGGACTAAACCAGGTCTAAACCAGGACTAAACCAAGACTAAACCAAGACTAAACCAGGACTAAACCAGGACTGAACCAGGTCTAAACCAGGACTAAACCAGGACTAAACCAGGTCTAAACCAGGACTGAACCAGGTCTAAACCAGGACTAAACCAGGTCTAAACCAGGACTGAACCAGGACTGAACCAGGTCTAAACCAGGTCTAAACCAGGACTGAACCAGGTCTAAACCAGGACTAAAGCAGGACTAAAGCAGGACTAAAGCAGGACTAAAGCAGGACTAAAGCAGGTCTAACCCAGGACTAAACCAGGACTAAACCAGGACTGAACCAGGTCTAAACCAGGTCTAAACCAGGACTGAACCAGGTCTAAACCAGGACTAAAGCAGGACTAAAGCAGGACTAAAGCAGGACTAAAGCAGGACTAACCCAGGACTAAACCAGGACTAAACCAGGACTAAACCAGGTCTAAACCAGGTCTAAACCAGGACTAAACCAGGACTAAACCAGGTCTAAACCAGGACTAAACCAAGACTAAACCAAGACTGAACCAGGACTGAACCAGGTCTAAACCAGGACTAAACCAGGACTAAACCAGGTCTAAACCAGGACTGAACCAGGTCTAAACCAGGACTAAACCAGGTCTAAACCAGGACTAAACCAGGACTGAACCAGGTCTAAACCAGGTCTAAACCAGGACTGAACCAGGTCTAAACCAGGACTAAAGCAGGACTAAAGCAGGACTAAAGCAGGACTAAAGCAGGACTAAAGCAGGTCTAACCCAGGACTAAACCAGGACTAAACCAGGACTGAACCAGGTCTAAACCAGGACTGAACCAGGTCTAAACCAGGACTAAACCAGGTCTAAACCAGGACTAAACCAGGACTGAACCAGGTCTAAACCAGGTCTAAACCAGGACTGAACCAGGTCTAAACCAGGACTAAAGCAGGACTAAAGCAGGACTAAAGCAGGACTAAAGCAGGTCTAAACCAGGACTAAACCAGGACTAAACCAGGACTAAACCAGGACTAAACCAAGACTAAACCAGGACTAAACCAGGTCTAAACCAGGACTGAACCAGGTCTAAACCAGGACTAAAGCAGGACTAAAGCAGGACTAAAGCAGGACTAAAGCAGGACTAAAGCAGGACTAAAGCAGGACTAAAGCAGGTCTAACCCAGGACTAAACCAGGACTAAACCAGGACTAAACCAGGACTAAACCAGGACTAAACCAAGACTAAACCAGGACTAAACCAGGACTAAACCAGGTCTAAACCAGGACTAAACCAGGACTAAACCAGGTCTAAACCAGGACTAAACCAAGACTAAACCAAGACTAAACCAGGACTAAACCAGGACTGAACCAGGTCTAAACCAGGACTAAACCAGGACTAAACCAGGTCTAAACCAGGACTGAACCAGGTCTAAACCAGGACTAAACCAGGTCTAAACCAGGACTAAACCAGGACTGAACCAGGTCTAAACCAGGTCTAAACCAGGACTGAACCAGGTCTAAACCAGGTCTAAACCAGGACTAAACCAGGACTAAAGCAGGACTAAAGCAGGACTAAAGCAGGACTAACCCAGGACTAAACCAGGACTAAACCAGGACTAAACCAGGTCTAAACCAGGTCTAAACCAGGACTAAACCAGGACTAAACCAGGTCTAAACCAGGACTAAACCAAGACTAAACCAGGACTAAACCAGGACTGAACCAGGTCTAAACCAGGACTAAACCAGGACTAAACCAGGTCTAAACCAGGACTGAACCAGGTCTAAACCAGGACTAAACCAGGTCTAAACCAGGACTGAACCAGGACTGAACCAGGTCTAAACCAGGTCTAAACCAGGACTGAACCAGGTCTAAACCAGGACTAAAGCAGGACTAAAGCAGGACTAAAGCAGGACTAAAGCAGGACTAAAGCAGGTCTAACCCAGGACTAAACCAGGACTAAACCAGGACTGAACCAGGTCTAAACCAGGTCTAAACCAGGACTGAACCAGGTCTAAACCAGGACTAAACCAGGACTAAAGCAGGACTAAAGCAGGACTAAAGCAGGACTAACCCAGGACTAAACCAGGATTAAACCAGGACTAAACCAGGTCTAAACCAGGTCTAAACCAGGACTAAACCAGGACTAAACCAGGTCTAAACCAGGACTAAACCAAGACTAAACCAAGACTAAACCAGGACTAAACCAGGACTGAACCAGGTCTAAACCAGGTCTAAACCAGGACTGAACCAGGTCTAAACCAGGACTAAAGCAGGACTAAAGCAGGACTAAAGCAGGACTAAAGCAGGACTAAAGCAGGTCTAACCCAGGACTAAACCAGGACTAAACCAGGACTGAACCAGGTCTAAACCAGGTCTAAACCAGGACTCAACCAGGACTCAACCAGGACTAAACCAGGACTAAACCAGGACTAAAGCAGGACTAAAGCAGGACTAAAGCAGGACTAACCCAGGACTAAACCAGGACTAAACCAGGACTAAACCAGGTCTAAACCAGGTCTAAACCAGGACTAAACCAGGACTAAACCAGGTCTAAACCAGGACTAAACCAAGACTAAACCAGGACTAAACCAGGACTGAACCAGGTCTAAACCAGGACTAAACCAGGACTAAACCAGGTCTAAACCAGGACTGAACCAGGTCTAAACCAGGACTAAACCAGGTCTAAACCAGGACTAAACCAGGACTGAACCAGGTCTAAACCAGGTCTAAACCAGGACTGAACCAGGTCTAAACCAGGACTAAAGCAGGACTAAAGCAGGACTAAAGCAGGACTAAAGCAGGACTAAAGCAGGACTAAAGCAGGACTAAACCAGGACTAAAGCAGGACTAAAGCAGGTCTAAACCAGGACTAAACCAGGACTAAACCAGGACTGAACCAGGTCTAAACCAGGTCTAAACCAGGACTGAACCAGGTCTAAACCAGGACTAAAGCAGGACTAAAGCAGGACTAAAGCAGGACTAAAGCAGGACTAAAGCAGGACTAAACCAGGACTAAAGCAGGACTAAAGCAGGACTAAAGCAGGTCTAACCCAGGACTAAACCAAGACTAAACCAGGACTAAACCAGGACTGAACCAGGTCTAAACCAGGTCTAAACCAGGACTGAACCAGGTCTAAACCAGGACTAAAGCAGGACTAAAGCAGGACTAAAGCAGGACTAAAGCAGGACTAAAGCAGGTCTAACCCAGGACTAAACCAGGACTAAACCAGGACTGAACCAGGTCTAAACCAGGTCTAAACCAGGACTCAACCAGGTGTAAACCAGGACTAAAGCAGGACTAAAGCAGGACTAAAGCAGGACTAAAGCAGGACTAACCCAGGACTAAACCAGGACTAAACCAGGACTAAACCAGGTCTAAACCAGGTCTAAACCAGGACTAAACCAGGACTAAACCAGGTCTAAACCAGGACTAAACCAAGACTAAACCAGGACTAAACCAGGACTGAACCAGGTCTAAACCAGGACTAAACCAGGACTAAACCAGGTCTAAACCAGGACTGAACCAGGTCTAAACCAGGACTAAACCAGGTCTAAACCAGGACTAAACCAGGACTGAACCAGGTCTAAACCAGGTCTAAACCAGGACTGAACCAGGTCTAAACCAGGACTAAAGCAGGACTAAAGCAGGACTAAAGCAGGACTAAAGCAGGACTAAAGCAGGACTAAAGCAGGACTAAACCAGGACTAAAGCAGGACTAAAGCAGGTCTAAACCAGGACTAAACCAGGACTAAACCAGGACTGAACCAGGTCTAAACCAGGTCTAAACCAGGACTGAACCAGGTCTAAACCAGGGCTAAACCAGGTCTAAACCAGGACTAAACCAGGACTGAACCAGGTCTAAACCAGGTCTAAACCAGGACTGAACCAGGTCTAAACCAGGACTAAAGCAGGACTAAAGCAGGACTAAAGCAGGACTAAAGCAGGACTAAAGCAGGACTAAAGCAGGACTAAAGCAGGACTAAACCAGGACTAAAGCAGGACTAAAGCAGGACTAAAGCAGGTCTAACCCAGGACTAAACCAGGTCTAAACCAGGACTAAACCAGGACTGAACCAGGTCTAAACCAGGTCTAAACCAGGACTGAACCAGGTCTAAACCAGGACTAAAGCAGGACTAAAGCAGGACTAAAGCAGGACTAAAGCAGGACTAAAGCAGGACTAAAGCAGGACTAAACCAGGACTAAAGCAGGACTAAAGCAGGTCTAAACCAGGACTAAACCAGGACTAAACCAGGACTGAACCAGGTCTAAACCAGGTCTAAACCAGGACTGAACCAGGTCTAAACCAGGACTAAAGCAGGACTAAAGCAGGACTAAAGCAGGACTAAAGCAGGACTAAACCAGGACTAAACCAGGACTAAAGCAGGACTAAAGCAGGACTAAAGCAGGTCTAACCCAGGACTAAACCAGGACTAAACCAGGACTAAACCAGGTCAGAGCAGGGTCAGAGTTCAGAGGGTAAATGGTCTGTATTTATATAATGTGCTCCTAAAGTGCTTTACACGATGCTTTCCATGATGGGGGCCCAGAGCACCACTGAACTCACCTGCAGTCACACCTTCACACCGAGCAGCTGTGGCCCTGAGGGACACTCGTGTTCTTGTTTAAACACAGATATGTTCGAGCGAAAGAGGAGAGGCTTTTCTAAAGACCGTCTCATAGCAACAGGTTTTAGTGACAATAACTCGCAGCAGAATCAAGGCTGGCCTGAACAAGAGACAAAATGACGACATCCTCTTTGTTCTGGAGTCTGTCTCTGGTTCAGGCTTTGGTTCTGTCCTTTCAGTTTACTGTCAGCAGGATTTGTCACAGTCTGGGTCTGGGTTGGGTCTGGTCGGGCCTGGCCTGGTCTGGGTCGGGTCTGGCCTGGTCTGGGTCTGGTCTGGTCTGGCCTGGGTCTGGTCTGGTCTGGTCTGGTCTGGTAAAGGAGGTAACTGATTATCGAATAACACCAGAGAAAAACAGGTCTATCATAAAACCTGTTCCTGGATAAAACCTGTTCCTGGATAAAACCTGTTCCTGGATAAAACCTGTTCCTGGATAAAACCTGTTCCTGGATAAAACCTGTTTCTGGATAAAACTGGTTTCTGGATAAAACCTGTTCCTGGATAAAACCTGTTCCTGGATAAAACCTGTTCCTGGATAAAACCTGTTCCTGGATAAAACCTGTTCCTGGATAAAACCTGTTCCTGGATAAAACCTGTTCCTGGATAAAACCTGTTCCTGGATAAAACCTGTTCCTGGATAAAACCGGTTTCTGGTTAAAACCTGTTTCTGGATAAAACCTGTTCCTGGATAAAACCTGTTCCTGGATAAAACCGGTTTCTGGTTAAAACCTGTTTCTGGATAAAACTGGTTTCTGGATAAAACCGGTTTCTGGTTAAAACCTGTTTCTGGATAAAACTGGTTTCTGGATAAAACCGGTTTCTGGATAAAACCTGTTCCTGGATAAAACCGGTTTCTGGTTAAAACCTGTTCCTGGATAAAACCTGTTCCTGGATAAAACCTGTTTCTGGATAAAACCGGTTTCTGGTTAAAACCTGTTCCTGGATAAAACCTGTTCCTGGATAAAACCTGTTTCTGGTTAAAACCTGTTCCTGGATAAAACCTGTTCCTGGATAAAACCTGTTTCTGGTTAAAACCTGTTCCTGGATAAAACCTGTTCCTGGATAAAACCGGTTTCTGGTTAAAACCTGTTCCTGGATAAAACCGGTTTCTGGTTAAAACCTGTTCCTGGATAAAACCTGTTTCTGGATAAAACTGGTTTCTGGATAAAACCTGTTCCTGGATAAAACCTGTTCCTGGATAAAACCTGTTTCTGGTTAAAACCTGTTCCTGGATAAAACCTGTTCCTGGATAAAACCTGTTTCTGGTTAAAACCTGTTCCTGGATAAAACCTGTTCCTGGATAAAACCTGTTTCTGGATAAAACTGGTTTCTGGATAAAACTGGTTTCTGGATAAAACCTGTTCCTGGATAAAACCGGTTTCTGGTTAAAACCTGTTCCTGGATAAAACCTGTTCCTGGATAAAACCTGTTTCTGGATAAAACCTGTTTCTGGATAAAACTGGTTTCTGGTTAAAACCGGTTTCTGGTTAAAACCTGTTCCTGGATAAAACCTGTTCCTGGATAAAACCTGTTTCTGGATAAAACTGGTTTCTGGATAAAACCTGTTCCTGGATAAAACCTGTTCCTGGATAAAACCTGTTTCTGGATAAAACCTGTTCCTGGATAAAACCTGTTTCTGGTTAAAACCTGTTCCTGGATAAAACCTGTTCCTGGATAAAACCTGTTTCTGGTTAAAACCTGTTCCTGGATAAAACCTGTTCCTGGATAAAACCTGTTTCTGGATAAAACTGGTTTCTGGATAAAACCGGTTTCTGGATAAAACCTGTTTCTGGATAAAACTGGTTTCTGGATAAAACCTGTTCCTGGATAAAACCTGTTCCTGGATAAAACCTGTTCCTGGATAAAACCTGTTTCTGGATAAAACCTGTTCCTGGATGATAATATTTATTCTGTTGGTTCTCCTCTCGTCCTTCTGGAGCGCGCTGCGTCTTTAATCAGTTCCACGGCTTCAGGACAGATCCGGACCTGCTGCTCCGACAGCGGCCCGGTCTAAGTGCATTAAGTGGAGAGGACGCTCTGATTATTATTTATTCATTTAATATCAATGCTTACTTCTTATCTTGACCACACGGTTTTACAAAATAAAAGAACCTGGTCAGAACTCAGACCTGGAGAAGATGGATGAGAGGAGTTCAAAATCTACAAATGAGACATGTTCCTGGAGCGTTCCAAGAGTTTAATTCAAATCACGAGAATGAAGAGAACTGATAAAAGCTGGGGTGTTTTCTCACTGACGAGGGGTTGTGGCCAGGCCCAAGAAGAAAAGAAGTGATTCCCAACGGCCAAGCTTATTACATTTGTCTCAAAGTGGCTCCAGAATAAGCTGCAAACCAAGCCTAAAGGTTCTTTTATTAAGAAAGCCTTTCTGTTGGAGAAGCATGAGTCCGTTTGTTTCCACTGGAGCTGTTCGGGTCAGAGGTCAGAGTGGTCCCATCAGAGAGGAGCTCTACCGTCTGTTGACCGGACGAGAAACATGAGACTCATAAGAGAAAAACACGAAGAGTTTCTTTAAATCTGAAGTCTGAATTTAACAGAAGCAGGCCCTGACATGTCTCTGTGTTTAAAGTTTAGAAAGATGGACCTCTCCAGGGTTTAGACACTTCTTTAGGTTCATTATGGTCTGTGTTTTCTCTGGACACAGCTCAGAGGAAACTCAAGCCTCTTCAGGAGAAACCTCTCAGTAACACAGACTGGTACTTGGGCATCACACTTATTCTCCAGAAACAAAAAGAAATCGCTTTGAATCCAAAATCCTGTTTCTACTTCTCTTTAAAGCAACGCTGTGTAACCTTTAGCCACTAGAGGGCGCAGATCCCTCCACAGACTGCGTTTGTTTTTGAGAGGAAACTATCCAAAATGAACCAAGTTAGGAAGAAAAAACTACTTCTGGAACAGAAATGATGATTTATATCATGTATATCAGAGTTTTCTGTCCATATTTTACCTTTCAGCCAACACCAGACTGAATATTTATGGGCTAAAATAAAACGATGCTAGAGTCTGAATAGCAGGCTCCATTATTCTTTCATATAACTTCTTTTTCCAATTAGTTTTATTCTACATATTTATACCTCTTTCATAAATGCAAAAGCAAAGCGAAGGAAAGACACCGTTAACTCTCTTCAGGTGTGTTCGTCCCGGTCCCTGGAGGTAGTGGAGGCAGATTCTCGTTAAACACATAATGACCAGCCTCCCTCGTGCCTCCGAGCCTCCCTCTCGTCTCTCTTTATTAATTTTCTGATAAAGCCGGTCTCATTTCGCAGCTCCCTGGCGTCGGCGCTGATTTCCTGTTTCCCACTGAGCCTTGTTTTCAAACCGGCTCCATTTCCTGCTCCTGCGCTCGGCTGAAATTGCTTTGTGTGCGGTTCCTCCGAGAAAGACAGAGATGGATATCGGACTGCGGCGGCTGCTTTTACTGCTTTTCCTGTGAACCTGAATCATCCAGAGCACAGCCGTGATCACAGACACCGGAGCTGCTCCACTAATGTTCTGTGATGATGCAGACCTAAAGTGTGTTACATGGGTGTAACACACTCTAATGAATTACTCATGTTATAGTCTTTCACCATTTTTATCGATTAACAGCCATTTGGAGGCTTTGTTGGTTTATCCATGGCCTGTGCAAAGCTGAGTGTCTTTCTGCAGGTGTATGCGTTAAAACAAATAAGGATTATTTAAAGGGCCCTGAAGTTATATTGAGCAAAGTTCTTCTATGAATGGAGTGTATAGAAAATGAGGTTAGTTTGTGACGCACAGTAACGACACAGACAGTGGGAGTTCTATTAGTGCTGCAGATACGAGGGTTACACTGAACAAATAAATCTAATAATACAGAAATTAGTCCAGTTAACCTGTACATTCACGTGTTAGTTCAGTGGGAGGAACCGGAGTACCAGGAGCACCCACAGTAACACAGGGAGCTCTCACAGAAAGGCTGGAGTCGGCCGAGGTTTGAACCAACAGGCTTCCTGTGAGGCTCAGTTAGTTTTACAAAAATATTATTTGTCCAAAGCAGAGCATTTGTGAGCTCTTGTCTAATAAACAAATTAAACACTGCAAAATACGTTTTTGAAAGTACATTTAAAACAAATATAAAATTATCTGATTCATTTGATGTGTGTGTGTAGACGTGTGTAAATGTGTGTGTAGACGTGTGTGTAGATGTGTGTGTAGATGTGTGTGTAGACGTGTGTAAATGTGTGTGTAGATGTGTGTAGATGTGTGTGTAGACGTGTGTGTGTGTAAATGTGTGTGTAGATGTGTGTAGATGTGTGTGTAGACGTGTGTGTGTGTAAATGTGTGTGTAGATGTGTGTAGATGTGTGTGTAGACGTGTGTGTGTGTGTGTAAATGTGTGTGTAGACGTGTGTAAATGTGTGTGTAGACGTGTGTGTGTGTGTGTAAATGTGTGTGTAGACGTGTGTAAATGTGTGTGTAGATGTGTGTGTGTGTAGATGTGTGTGTAGATGTGTGTAGACGTGTGTAAATGTGTGTGTAGATGTGTGTAGACGTGTGTGTAGACGTGTGTGTGTGTAAATGTGTGTGTAGATGTGTGTAGATGTGTGTGTAGACGTGTGTGTAGATGTGTGTGTGTGTAGACGTGTGTGTAGATGTGTGTGTAGATGTGTGTAGACGTGTGTAAATGTGTGTGTAGACGTGTGTAAATGTGTGTGTAGATGTGTGTGTAGACGTGTGTAAATGTGTGTGTAGATGTGTGTGTAGACGTGTGTAAATGTGTGTGTAGACGTGTGTGTGTAAATGTGTGTGTAGACGTGTGTAAATGTGTGTGTAGACGTGTGTGTAGATGTGTGTGTGTGTAGACGTGTGTGTAGATGTGTGTGTAGATGTGTGTAGACGTGTGTAAATGTGTGTGTAGACGTGTGTAAATGTGTGTGTAGATGTGTGTGTAGACGTGTGTGTGTGTAAATGTGTGTGTAGATGTGTGTGTAGACGTGTGTAGGCGTGTGTGTGTAGACGCGTGTGTGGATGTGTGTGTAGACGTGTGTGTAGATGTGTGTGTAGACGTGTGTGTAGATGTGTGTGTAGACATGTGTGTAGACGTGTGTGTAGACGTGTGTGTAGACGTGTGTGTAGACGTGTGTGTAGACGTGTGTGTAGACGTGTGTGTAGACGTGTGTGTAGACGTGTGTGTAGACGTGTGTGTAGACGTGTGTGTAGACGTGTGTGTAGACGCGTGTGTCGATGTGTGTGTAGACGTGTGTGTAGACGCGTGTGTCGATGTGTGTGTAGACATGTGTGTAGATGTGTGGGTAGACGCGTGTGTAGATGTGTGTGTAGACGCGTGTGTAGATGTGTGTGTAGATGTGTGTGTAGACGCGTGTGTAGATGTGTGTGTAGATGTGTGTGTAGACGTGTGTAGATGTGTGTGTAGATGTGTGTGTTGATGTGTGTGTAGACGTGTGTGTAGATGTGTGTGTAGACGCGTGTGTAGATGTGTGTGTAGACGTGTGTGGATGTGTGTGTAGACGTGTGTGTAGACGTGTGTGTAGACGTGTGTGTAGACGTGTGTGTAGACGTGTGTGTAGACGTGTGTGTAGACGCGTGTGTAGATGTGTGTAGACGCGTGTGTAGACGCGTGTGTAGATGTGTGTAGACGCGTGTGTAGATGTGTGTAGACGCGTGTGTAGATGTGTGTGTAGATGTGTGTGTAGACGCGTGTGTAGATGTGTGTGTAGACGCGTGTGTAGATGTGTGTGTAGACGCGTGTGTAGATGTGTGTGTAGACGTGTGTGGATGTGTGTGTAGATGTGTGTGTAGACGTGTGTGTAGATGTGTGTGTAGACGTGTGTGTAGACGCGTGTGTAGATGTGTGTAGACGCGTGTGTAGACGCGTGTGTAGATGTGTGTAGACGCGTGTGTAGATGTGTGTAGACGCGTGTGTAGATGTGTGTGTAGACGCGTGTGTAGACGCGTGTGTAGACGCGTGTGTAGACGCGCGTGTAGATGTGTGTAGACGCGCGTGTGTAGATGTGTGTAGACGTGTAGATGTGTGTGTAGACGCGTGTGTAGACGCCGCGTGTGTAGACGCTGCGTGTAGACGCCGCGTGTGTAGACGCGTGTGTAGACGCGTGTGTAGACGCGTGTGTAGACGCGTGTGTGTAGACGCGTGTGTGTAGACGTGTGTGTATGTGTGTGTAGACGTGTGTGGACGTGTGTGTAGACGTGTGTGTAGACGCGTGTGTAGATGTGTGTAGACGCGTGTGTAGATGTGTGTGTAGATGCGTGTGTGTAGACGTGTGTGTATGTGTGTGTAGACGTGTGTAGACGCGTGTGTAGATGTGTGTGGATGTGTGTGTAGACGTGTGTGTAGATGTGTGTGTAGATGTGTGTGTAGACGTGTGTGTAGACGCGTGTGTAGATGTGTGTGTAGACGCGTGTGTAGATGCGTGTGTGTAGACGTGTGTGTAGATGTGTGTGTAGATGTATGCGTGTGTAGATGTGTGTGTAGACGCGTGTGTAGATGTGTGTGTAGATGCGTGTGTGTAGATGTGTGTGTAGATGTGTGTAGACGTGTGTGTAGATGTGTGTGGACGTGTGTGTAGACGCGTGTGGACGTGTGTGTAGACGCATGTGGATGTGTGTGTAGACGTGTGTGTAGATGTGTGTAGACGTGTGTGTAGATGCGTGTGTGTAGACGTGTGTGTAGACGCGTGTGTGTGTAGACGTGTGTGTATGTGTGTGTAGACGTGTGTGTATGTGTGTGTAGACGTGTGTGTAGATGTGTGTGTAGACGCGTGTGTAGATGTGTGTGTAGATGCGTGTGTGTAGACGTGTGTGGATGTATGTGTAGACGTGTGTGTAGATGTGTGTGTAGACGTGTGTGTAGATGTGTGTGTAGATGCGTGTGTGTAGACGTGTGTGTATGTGTGTGTAGACGTGTTTGTAGACGCGTGTGTAGACGTGTGTGTAGACGTGTGTGTGTAGACGTGTGTGTATGTGTGTGTAGACGTGTGTGTAGACGCGTGTGTAGACGTGTGTGTATGTGTGTGTAGACGTGTGTGTAGACGTGTGTGTAGACGTGTGTGTAGACGCGTGTATGTGTGTGTAGACGCGTGTAGACGCGCGTGTAGACGCCGCGTGTGTAGACGCGTGTGTGTATGTGTGTGTGTAGATGCGTGTGTGTAGACGCGTGTGTAGACGCGTGTAGATGTGTGTAGACGTGTGTGTAGATGCGTGTGTGTAGACGTGTGTATTTGTGTGTAGACGTGTGTGTAGGCGCGTGTGTGGATGTGTGTGTAGACGTGTGTGTAGATGTGTGTGTAGACGTGTGTGTAGATGTGTGTGTAGACATGTGTGTAGACGTGTGTAGAGCGTGTGTAGACGTGTGTAGACGCGTGTGTAGACGTGTGTAGACGCGTGTAGACGTGTGTAGACGTGTGTGTAGACGTGTGTGTAGGACGTGTGTGTAGACGTGTGTGTGTGTAGACGCGTGTGTCGATGTGTGTGTAGACATGTGTGTAGATGTGTGGGTAGACGCGTGTGTAGATGTGTGTGTAGACGCGTGTGTAGATGTGTGTGTAGACGCGTGTGTAGATGTGTGTGTAGACGCGTGTGTAGATGTGTGTGTAGATGTGTGTGTAGACGTGTGTAGATGTGTGTGTAGATGTGTGTGTTGATGTGTGTGTAGACGTGTGTGTAGATGTGTGTGTAGACGCGTGTGTAGATGTGTGTGTAGACGTGTGTGGATGTGTGTGTAGACGTGTGTGTAGACGTGTGTGTAGACGTGTGTGTAGACGTGTGTGTAGACGTGTGTGTAGACGTGTGTGTAGACGCGTGTGTAGATGTGTGTAGACGCGTGTGTAGATGTGTGTAGACGCGTGTGTAGATGTGTGTAGACGTGTGTAGATGTGTGTGTAGATGTGTGTGTAGACGCGTGTGTAGATGTGTGTGTAGACGCGTGTGTAGATGTGTGTGTAGACGCGTGTGTAGATGTGTGTGTAGACGTGTGTGGATGTGTGTGTAGATGTGTGTGTAGACGTGTGTGTAGATGTGTGTGTAGACGTGTGTGTAGACGCGTGTGTAGATGTGTGTAGACGCGTGTGTAGACGCGTGTGTAGATGTGTGTAGACGCGTGTGTAGATGTGTGTAGACGCGTGTGTAGATGTGTGTGTAGACGCGTGTGTAGACGCGTGTGTAGACGCGTGTGTAGACGCGTGTGTAGACGCGTGTGTAGACGCGTGTGTAGACGCGTGTGTAGACGCGTGTGTAGATGTGTGTAGACGCGTGTGTAGATGTGTGTAGACGCGTGTGTAGACGCGTGTGTAGACGCGTGTGTAGACGCGTGTGTAGACGCGTGTGTAGACGCGTGTGTAGACGCGTGTGTAGACGTGTGTGTAGACGCGTGTGTAGACGCGTGTGTGTAGACGCGTGTGTGTAGACGTGTGTGTATGTGTGTGTAGACGTGTGTGGACGTGTGTGTAGACGTGTGTGTAGACGCGTGTGTAGATGTGTGTAGACGTGTGTGTAGATGTGTGTGTAGATGCGTGTGTGTAGACGTGTGTGTATGTGTGTGTAGACGTGTGTGTAGACGCGTGTGTGTAGATGTGTGTGGATGTGTGTGTAGACGTGTGTGTAGATGTGTGTGTAGATGTGTGTGTAGACGTGTGTGTAGACGCGTGTGTAGATGTGTGTGTAGACGCGTGTGTAGATGCGTGTGTGTAGACGTGTGTGTAGATGTGTGTGTAGATGTATGCGTGTGTAGATGTGTGTGTAGACGCGTGTGTAGATGTGTGTGTAGATGCGTGTGTGTAGATGTGTGTGTAGATGTGTGTAGACGTGTGTGTAGATGTGTGTGGACGTGTGTGTAGACGCGTGTGGACGTGTGTGTAGACGCATGTGGATGTGTGTGTAGACGTGTGTGTAGATGTGTGTAGACGTGTGTGTAGATGCGTGTGTGTAGACGTGTGTGTAGACGCGTGTGTGTAGACGCGTGTGTATGTGTGTGTAGGACGTGTGTGTAGATGTGTGTGTAGACGTGTGTAGATGTGTGTGTAGGACGTGTGTGTAGATGTGTGTGTAGATGCGTGTGTGTAGACGTGTGTGGATGTATGTGTAGACGTGTGTGTAGATGTGTGTGTAGACGTGTGTGTAGATGTGTGTGTAGATGCGTGTGTGTAGACGTGTGTGTATGTGTGTGTAGACGTGTTTGTAGACGCGTGTGTAGACGTGTGTGTAGACGTGTGTGTGTAGACGTGTGTGTATGTGTGTGTAGACGTGTGTGTAGACGCGTGTGTGTAGACGTGTGTGTATGTGTGTGTAGACGTGTGTGTAGACGTGTGTGTAGACGCGTGTGTGTAGACGCGTGTGTATGTGTGTGTAGACGCGTGTGTAGACGCGTGTGTAGACGCGTGTGTGTAGACGTGTGTGTATGTGTGTGTAGACGTGTGTGTAGACGCGTGTGTGTAGACGCGTGTGTAGATGTGTGTAGACGTGTGTGTAGATGCGTGTGTGTAGACGTGTGTGTATTTGTGTGTAGACGTGTGTGTAGACGCGTGTGTGTAGACGTGTGTGGATGTGTGTGTAGACGTGTGTGTAGACGCGTGTGTAGATGTGTGTAGACGTGTGTGTAGATGTGTGTGTAGTTGCGTGTGTGTAGACGTGTGTGGATGTGTGTGGATGTGTGTGTAGATGTGTGTGTAGATGTGTGTGTAGACGTGTGTGGATGTGTGTGTAGATGTGTGTGTAGACGTGTGTGTAGATGTGTGTGTAGACGTGTGTGTAGACGTGTGTGTAGACGTGTGTGGATGTGTGTGTGGATGTGTGTGTAGACGTGTGTGTAGATGTGTGTGTAGATGTGTGTAGACGTGTGTGTAGATGTGTGTGTAGATGTATGCGTGTGTAGACGCGTGTGTAGATGTGTGTGTAGACGCGTGTGTAGATGTGTGTGTAGATGTGTGTGTGTGTAGATGTGTGCGTAGATGTGTGTGTGTGTAGATGTGTGTGTAGACGTGTGTGTGTGTAGATGTGTGTGTAGATGTATGCGTGTGTAGATGTGTGTGTAGACGTGTGTGTGTAGATGTGTGTGTAGACGCGTGTGTAGATGTGTGTGTAGATGTGTGTGTAGACGCGTGTGTAGATGTGTGTGTAGACGTGTGTGTAGATGTGTGTGTAGATGTGTGTGTAGACGCGTGTGTAGATGTGTGTGTAGACGCGTGTGTAGATGTGTGTGTAGACGCGTGTGTAGATGTGTGTGTAGACGCGTGTGTAGATGTGTGTGTAGACGCGTGTGTAGATGTGTGTGTAGACGTGTGTGTAGATGTGTGTGTAGACATGTGTGTATATGTTTATATTTGTGTGTAGATGTGTGTGTAGACGCGTGTGTAGATGTGTGTGTGTGTGTAGATGCGTGTGTGAGTGTAGATGTGTGTAGATGTGTGTGTATATGTGTGTAGATGTGTGCGTGTGTGTGTGTGTGAGTGTAGATGTGTGTAGATGTGTGCATGTATATAGATGTGTGTATGTGTGTGTATATGTATGTACACGTGTATATGTGTGCGTATGTGTGTGTAGATGTGTGCATGTGTGTAGATGTAGATGTGTGTGTGTGTGTGTGTATGTATGTGTACATGTGTGTGTGTGTGTGTAGATGTGTGTATGTGTATGTGTGTGTGTATATGCATGTGTAGATGTGTGTGTGTATGTAGATGTGTGTATGTGTGTGTGTATATGTGTGTATGTGTGTGTAGATGTGTGTATGTGTGTGTATGTGTGTGTAGATGTGTGTATGTGTATGTGTGTGTGTATATGCATGTGTAGATGTGTGCACATGTGTTTAGATGTCTGTGTCTGTAGACGCTTTTATCCAAAGACTTGCAGTGTTGTACAGTAATTACCAGTGTTACAGCCACTGGAGGCGAGGGGGGTTAAGTGTCTTGCGTTGTGAACAGTGTGAACTGTGGGGAATTGAACCGCCTACCTTCCGGTTGAAAGACGACTGCTCTACCCACTGAGCTAAACTAGAGTATAGAGTAGAAATAGAGTATTATAGAGTAGTGTACAGACATAACAAAAACAGACATCAGACAAGTTCAGGAGAACAGCACGTGGTGGGACTTTTCAGTGGCTTTTTTGAAGAGGGCATTAGAGTAAAGACGGTTGGTTTGGGCTGATGATAGTAAGTAAAGGAAATAAATATAGTGTTGAGCTCATGATAGAGATATGTTCTACACTGGTCTCAGGAAAATATCCGATTTGAAAAGTACAGTCGGAAGAATTACCTTCGGCTGCTCTCAGTCTGCTCTGGGTCTAGACCTGGTTTAGTCCTGTTCTAGACCTGGTTTAGTCCTGCACTACATCAGATTCTTCTGAGTCTGACCTTTTACTTGAACTGTTTGTGTTTTGTTCGGATCATAAAGTGTTCACTTTAATGGCTCTTTATCAAAGGTCAGTCCTGATGTGTGTTTTCTCCTACAGCCCCTGAACACATCTCCTTTGAGCTGCTCTTTATCACAGAATAAGGTTTGTATGTTACTTTTTTTAACAAATTAGTTTAATATGGAGTTTGTCCCGGTTGAGACCTGGTTAAGACCACGTTCACTCCTGGTCTAGACCTGGTTAAGACCTGGTTTAGTCCTGTCTAACCCTGTAGTCAGTGTAAAGAATATAAAGAATCAAATGAGGATAAAGTGTTTTTAAAATGAATGAGCAGAGTTTTGTTCTGAGACAGAGACACGACAAATGCATTAAAACCGGACTCAGCTCAGACTCAGAGACGGTTCAGGGCCTGATCCAGACAGAACCAGACCTCACTCATCTCTGAGCTCCTTAAGACACCGGGCTCTGCATTAATGACTAATGCATTATTTAAGGCGTTAAATATATAACAGGTTTAACAGCAGCAGTGGCTTTGTGGAGTTTTTTAGTCTGGTTCAGTAAAACTTGAACTTGTGTCTAAACTAAAACCGTTCGGACATCTCCCTCACGAACAGAACATTTTATTTTCAGAAGAGCTTCTGTGTTGTTCAGTTATTGTCACAAATTCTGATGATTATTATCATTTTCTCCAAATCTCTGTGAAAAAGCAACTTGAAAAGCAAAATAGACAACAGCTCCTGTTTTTCTTACTTGTGAAGTTTCACTGTGAGATGCATCCGACCACGAGCTGTAAAGGTTTCTATATTTTCATTTTGGCCTGTTTGACTCAAACAATAAAACTTTGTAGAGTCTTCACCTGACTGTCTGGATGGTCTGTTACACAGAGTTATCTGGTGGCCCAGAGACGAGCTACAACCCCAAGTGGTGCTTGGGTGGTGCATGTGGCAGAGTGGTTAGCACTCCTGCCTCACAGCAAGAAGGTCGTGAGTTCAAAACCCGGCCGACTCCGGTCTTTCTGTGAGGAGTCTGCATGTCCTCCGCGTGTTACCGTGGGTTCTCTCCGGGTACTCCGGCTTCCTCCCACCGACCAAAGACATGTATGTATAGGATCTAAAGTGTTTGTCTCTAAATGTCAATCCTACGACTAACTGTCCACTGTCCAGGGTAAACCCCGCCTCAGGCCCAAAGCTGCTGGGATAGGCTCCAGTCCACCCCTAACAGGACAAAGCGGTAGAAAATGAAAGAATGAGTTCATTTGTAAGTGCTGTGAGTCAGTTCTGGAGGGGCCCGAGCAGGTTCTGAGGTGAGTCTGGACGGAGGACCCTGGAGCAGGTTCGGAGGTTCTGAGGTGAGTCTGGACAGAGGGCCCTGGAGCAGGTTCTGAGGTTCTGAGGTGAGTCTGGACAGAGGGCCCTGGAGCAGGTTCTGAGGTTCTGAGGTGAGTCTGGACAGAGGGCCCTGGAGCAGGTTCTGAGGTGAGTCTGGACGGAGGGCCCTGGAGCAGGTTCTGAGGTTCTGAGGTGAGTCTGGACGGAGGACCCTGGAGCAGGTTCTGAGGTGAGTCTGGACGGAGGACCCTGGAGCAGGTTCTGAGGTGAGTCTGGACGGAGGACCCTGGAGCAGGTTCTGAGGTTCTGAGGTGAGTCTGGACGGAGGACCCTGGAGCAGGTTCTGAGGTGAGTCTGGACGGAGGACCCTGGAGCAGGTTCTGAGGTGAGTCTGGACGGAGGACCCTGGAGCAGGTTCTGAGGTTCTGAGGTGAGTCTGGACAGAGGGCCCTGGAGCAGGTTCTGAGGTGAGTCTGGACGGAGGACCCTGGAGCAGGTTCTGAGGTGAGTCTGGACAGAGGGCCCTGGAGCAGGTTCTGAGGTTCTGAGGTGAGTCTGGACAGAGGGCCCTGGAGCAGGTTCTGAGGTGAGTCTGGAGCAGGTTCTGAGGTTCTGAGGTGCGTCTGGAGCAGGTTCTGAGGTGCGTCTGGAGCAGGTTCTGAGGTTCTGAGGTGCGTCTGGAGCAGGTTCTGAGGTTCTGAGGTGAGTCTGGAGCAGGTTCTGAGGTTCTGAGGTGAGTCTGGAGCAGGTTCTGAGGTTCTGAGGTGAGTCTGGAGCAGGTTCTGAGGTTCTGAGGTGAGTCTGGAGTGTTCAAATGTGTTCAAATGTGTGACAAGTGTGAACGCAGCCTCAGTGAAACCCTGGAGATGATTGGAGGAACCATCTGTGAGTGACAGGAGGGTTATCCAATCAGAGCAGCTCCAGGTGGTTCACATTAGATCCATCTTCAAACATAAAACACGCCCAGAACAAAAGGATTTATGTAAAGTCTGGAGAATACAGCGGCCATTTGATGGAAAGTCATTCTTTTGCACAAACCTCACATAATAACCTTCAAACACACGACAATAACGTCAGGTCTGAAAGCCTGAACATATCAAGACCAGGTCTGAACCAGGTCTGAACCAGGACCAGGTCTGGACTCAGAACCTGGTCCAATCAGGTTTAGTTTCAGGTGAAGCCCCTCCCTCTTGAGGTAAAGCTCAGCTCTCGTACAGTTGAACTCAGAACTGATGAAGTCTCTTGGAATTAGAGACGATGCTTTTACTCAAACCTTTGCTACATATGTCCTGGATGACTGAGAACCTTCACAGACTGCTAAGACCCATCTGAGTCCGGACTAAAGCTCAGACCGAGGACTAAACCGGGACTTGAGTTGAGCTGTGTTTCTGTAGGTGTTGTGTTTGTTGTGGGCAGCAGCAGGATGTCGCCTACTCACCTTCATCTTCATCACGTTCTGTTAGATCTTCTTCACAAACAGAAAGAATATCACGAACGTCTGACAGAAGTTATTAGCTCATGAAGAGTCTGACAGAAGTTATTAGCTCATGAAGAGTCTGACAGAAGTTATTAGCTCATGAAGAGTCTGACAGAAGTTATTAGCTCATGAAGAGTCTGACAGAAGTTATTAGCTCATGAAGAGTCTGACAGAAGTTATTAGCTCATGAAGAGTCTGACAGAAGTTATTAGCTCATGAAGAGTCTGACAGAAGTTATTAGCTCATGAAGAGTCTGACGGAAGTTATTAGCTCATGAAGAGTCTGACGGAAGTTATTAGCTCATGAAGAGTCTGACAGAAGTTATTAGCTCATGAAGAGTCTGACAGAAGTTATTAGCTCATGAAGAGTCTGACAGAAGTTATTAGCTCATGAAGAGTCTGACAGAAGTTATTAGCTCATGAAGAGTCTGACAGAAGTTATTAGCTCATGAAGAGTCTGACGGAAGTTATTAGCTCATGAAGAGTCTGACGGAAGTTATTAGCTCATGAAGAGTCTGACGGAAGTTATTAGCTCATGAAGAGTCTGACGGAAGTTATTAGCTCATGAAGAGTCTGACAGAAGTTATTAGCTCATGAAGAGTCTGACAGAAGTTATTAGCTCATGAAGAGTCTGACAGAAGTTATTAGCTCATGAAGAGTCTGACGGAAGTTATTAGCTCATGAAGAGTCTGACGGAAGTTATTAGCTCATGAAGAGTCTGACAGAAGTTATTAGCTCATGAAGAGTCTGACAGAAGTTATTAGCTCATGAAGAGTCTGACAGAAGTTATTAGCTCATGAAGAGTCTGACAGAAGTTATTAGCTCATGAAGAGTCTGACAGAAGTTATTAGCTCATGAAGAGTCTGACGGAAGTTATTAGCTCATGAAGAGTCTGACGGAAGTTATTAGCTCATGAAGAGTCTGACGGAAGTTATTAGCTCATGAAGAGTCTGACGGAAGTTATTAGCTCATGAAGAGTCTGACAGAAGTTATTAGCTCATGAAGAGTCTGACAGAAGTTATTAGCTCATGAAGAGTCTGACAGAAGTTATTAGCTCATGAAGAGTCTGACAGAAGTTATTAGCTCATGAAGAGTCTGACGGAAGTTATTAGCTCATGAAGAGTCTGACGGAAGTTATTAGCTCATGAAGAGTCTGACAGAAGTTATTAGCTCATGAAGAGTCTGACAGAAGTTATTAGCTCATGAAGAGTCTGACGGAAGTTATTAGCTCATGAAGAGTCTGACAGAAGTTATTAGCTCATGAAGAGTCTGACAGAAGTTATTAGCTCATGAAGAGTCTGACAGAAGTTATTAGCTCATGAAGAGTCTGACAGAAGTTATTAGCTCATGAAGAGTCTGACAGAAGTTATTAGCTCATGAAGAGTCTGACGGAAGTTATTAGCTCATGAAGAGTCTGACGGAAGTCTTCAATCGACAAAGGTTATTTTAAATGATGCTTTGTGTTGCTCTGACAGATTTACTTTAGTTTAGTCAGTTTTAAAAAGTCCGAGGGTTCCACTTCTCACGTTTGTTTTTACCTGGTTTAGTCCTGGTTTAGTCCTGGTTTAGACCTGGTTTAGACCTGGTTTAGACCTGGTTTAGTCCTGGTTTAGTCCTGGTTTAGTCCTGGTTTAGTCCTGGTTTAGACCTGGTTTAGACCTTGCATTAGAACTGGTATTAGACTCGGTTTAGACCCGGTTTAGTCCTGGTTTAGACCTGGTATTAGACCCGGTTTGGACCCGGTTTAGACCCGGTTTAGACCCAGTTTGGACCCGGTTTAGACCCGGTATTAGACCTTGTATTAGACCCGGTTTAGACCCGGTTTGGACCCGGTATTAGACCCGGTATTAGACCCGGTTTAGACCCGGTTTAGACCCGGTTTGGACCCGGTTTAGACCCGGTTTAGACCCGGTTTAGACCCAGTTTGGACCCGGTTTAGACTCGGTTTGGACCCGGTTTAGACCCGGTTTGGACCCGGTTTAGACCCGGTTTAGACCTGGTATTAGACCCGGTTTAGACCTTGTATTAGACCCGGTTTGGACCCGGTTTAGACCCGGTTTAGACCTGGTATTAGACCTTGTATTAGAACTGGTATTAGACCCGGTTTAGACCCGGTTTAGACCTGGTTTAGACCTGGTTTAGGCCCGGTTTAGACCTTGTATTAGACCCGGTTTGGACCCGGTTTAGACCCGGTTTAGACCTTGTATTAGACCCGGTTTAGACCCGGTTTAGACCTTGTATTAGACCCGGTTTAGACCTGGTTTAGACCCGGTATTAGACCCGGTTTAGACCCGGTTTAGACCTTGTATTAGACCCGGTTTAGTCCTGGTTTAGACCCGGTTTAGACCCGGTTTAGACCTTGTATTAGACCCGGTTTAGTCCTGGTTTAGACCCGGTTTAGACCCGGTTTAGACCTGGTATTAGACCTTGTATTAGACCCGGTTTGGACCCGGTTTAGACCCGGTTTAGACCTGGTATTAGACCTTGTATTAGACCCGGTTTAGACCTGGTATTAGACCTTGTATTAGACCCGGTTTAGACACGGTTTAGACCTGGTATTAGACCTTGTATTAGACCCGGTTTAGACCTGGTATTAGACCTTGTATTAGACCCGGTTTAGACCTGGTATTAGACCTTGTATTAGACCCGGTTTAGACCTGGTATTAGACCTTGTATTAGACCCGGTTTGGACCCGGTTTGGACCCGGTATTAGACCTGGTATTAGACCCGGTTTAGACCCGGTTTGGACCCGGTTTGGACCTGGTTTAGACCTGGTTTATATTCTCCTCGTGTCTGGCGGAGATGACAGTGTTTTGTTGTTTCCATGGCAACAGAACAGAGTCCATTTCACACAAACAGATCCTTTTGGACGGAAACAACCCAGAGATAAATGTGACATTATTTGTGTCTCTGACCATCGCCTGGCGCTGAAGGAGTCTTGTAACACACCCAGGACTTGTTTTAGACCTGGTTTAGACCTGTTTTAGACCTGCTTTAGACCAGTATTAGTTCTTGGTACGTGTCCTGCTTCAGTCTGTGGCTCTTCGACAGATCGGTTTTTGGCAGATGCAGCTTTTATCTTCATCAGCGTTGGCTCCAAAGACACATTATGGACATTTGTTTGGATTCTGATCAGATTAGGACAGCTCTGATCCGAGTGGGTTCTGAGTTTGAGGTGATGGAGGAAGTGTTATGGACAGAAAACACCAGCCAAAGCACAGGAGCTGCCTCCGCTCAAAGTTTAAGAATTCAATTAGAGCTGAAATCATTAAGTCATTATGACAAAAAGAAAACAGACGCTTCTTTAACCTTTATTTATCCACGAGAGTTATTGTTGATTTTTACAGGTTTAATTTGGATTTGAACAGGTTTAAGATGGATTTGAACAGGTTTAAGATGGATTTGAACAGGTTTTAGTTGGATTTGAACAGGTTTTAGTTGGATTTGAACAGGTTTTAGTTGGATTTGAACAGGTTTTAGTTGGATTTGAACAGGTTTTAGTTGGATTTGAACAGGTTTTAGTTGGATTTGAACAGGTTTATGATGGATTTGAACAGGTTTTAGTTGGATTTGAACAGGTTTTAGTTGGATCTAAACAGGTTTTAGATGGATTTGAACAGGTTTAAGATGGATTTGAACAGGTTTTAGTTGGATCTGAACAGGTTTTAGTTGGATTTGAACAGGTTTTAGTTGGATTTTGAACAGGTTTTAGTTGGATCTGAACAGGTTTTAGTTGGATTTAAACAGGTTTTAGATGGATTTGGACAGGTTTTAGTTGGTTTTAAACAGGTTTTAGTTGGATTTAAACAGGGTTTAGATGGATTTGGACAGGTTTTAGATGGATTTGAACTGGTTTTAGTTGGATTTAAACAGGTTTTAGATGGATTTGAACAGGTTTTAGTTGGATTTGAACAGGTTTTAGTTGGATTTGAACAGGTTTTAGTTGGATTTGAACAGGTTTTAGTTGGATTTGAACAGGTTTTAGTTGGTTTTGGACAGGTTTTAGATGGATTTGAACAGGTTTTAGATGGATTTGGACAGGTTTTAGATGGATTTGAACTGGTTTTAGTTGGATTTAAACAGGTTTTAGATGGATTTGAACAGGTTTTAGTTGGATTTGAACAGGTTTTAGTTGGATTTGAACAGGTTTTAGTTGGATTTGAACAGGTTTTAGTTGGATTTGAACAGGTTTTAGTTGGATTTGAACAGGGTTTAGATGGATTTGGACAGGTTTTAGTTGGTTTTAAACAGGTTTTAGTTGGATTTAAACAGGGTTTAGATGGATTTGGACAGGTTTTAGTTGGTTTTGGACAGGTTTTAGATGGATCTGAACAGGTTTTAGTTGGATTTAAACAGGTTTTAGATGGATTTGGACAGGTTTTAGTTGGATTTAAACAGGTTTTAGTTGGATTTAAACTGGTTTAGTTGGATTTAAACCAGTTTTAGATGGATCTGAACAGGTTTTAGTTGGATTTAAACAGGTTTTAGATGGATTTGGACAGGTTTTAGTTGGATTTAAACAGGGTTTATATGGATTTGGACAGGTTTTAAATGGTTTTAAACAGGTTTAGTTGGTTTTAAACAGGTTTTAGTTGGTTTTAAACAGGTTTTAGTTGGATTTCGACAGGTTTTAGTTGGATTTAAACAGGGTTTATTTGGTTTTGGACAGGTTTTAGATGGATTTAAACAGGTTTTAGTTGGATTTCGACAGGTTTTAGTTGGATTTAAACAGGGTTTATATGGATTTGGACAGGTTTTAAATGGATTTAAACAGGTTTAGTTGGTTTTAAACAGGTTTTAGTTGGTTTTAAACAGGTTTTAGTTGGATTTCGACAGGTTTTAGTTGGATTTAAACAGGGTTTATTTGGTTTTGGACAGGTTTTAGATGGATTTAAACAGGTTTTAGTTGGATTTCGACAGGTTTTAGTTGGATTTACCAGGTGTTTGAGTCAGATGTGTGACATTATGAGCTGGTATTGATCTGATCCTGGAGGATTAATTAAGCCTGAACACAGCTCGACGCTCTGCATCAGAAACAAGAGGAAAACAAACAGATGACATGACCTCGTGACAGTCGTTCATATTCTGATCTTTATTTGAATTCTCCGTGTTTTTTCACGACAGCAGCAGCAGCGGTGTTTGTGGAGGAACAGGGCAGAAGCGTTTACAGCCGCAACAGACAGAGCTCGACACTGAAGCAGCTGTTCAGGAAGAAAACTACAAAACTGCTGCACATACAGCTCTTTAGAGAGACAAACGATAAATAAAAACTACAAAACTGCTGCACATACAGCTCTTTAGAAAGACAAACGATAAATAAAAACTACAAAGCTGGTCCTCACACACTCTTTTGTTCAGGAAAGACACACGTCACATCTGTTAGTGAGAAGAAGAAAAAACTACAAAGATGGCCACCACAAGAAAGTTCACAGGAAGTGTGTCTAAAATGAGGTTCATGTTGGTGAGTAATATTAAACCAGGTCTAAACTCGGACTTTAATACCACTTTAGATGAATGTCAGGTTATTGTCATGATTCTGCGGTGGCCATCTTTGACAGGAAGTGACATCATATGTATGGTTAATTTATACAGACACCTTTTTTTTTACTTAACTCTAAAACCATTTTGTGCAGCTTTTCAAAAAAAACTATCAAAACAACTCTTCATTCTTTTATCATGTAAAGTTTGTAAAATAATAAATGTAATGATTGGATTTTAATCTAGAACCATCACCAGTTTGGTGCTCTGTCAGTGACTGTGGCCACCTGCAGGAGGCGCTCTGTCAGTGACTGTGGCCACCTGCAGGAGGCGCTGTGACTGAGGCCACCTGCAGGAGGCGCTGTGACTGAGGCCACCTGCAGGAGGCGCTGTGACTGAGGCCACCTGCAGGAGGCGCTCTCTCAGTGAGGCTCTAGAGTAAAACCTGTTGAGGTCAAATGTAAGACACGGCTCCTACAGTTTTCACGTCGTCATTATTTCTTTAATATTTAGTGTTTTTCTGTCAAATTCAAAAAGAGACTAATATTTTAAACTGAGTTCACTTGGTCTTGGCTCAACTCAGGACTAACCCAGACTGAATTAAGTCTGACGGGATGTAAACCCGGGATCTAACAAAGACCAAATCAAGACCACTGCTCAGGACTAAACCAGAACCAGCTCTAAACCTGGACTAAAAAGGTTCTTTCACATTAAACCCCGTTAACCTTGAGGAGAAACAGAGGAGGCAGTAAGAAGAGGAGGTGAACCCATTTTAAAAGTGAGTGGAGCCTGACATTTCCATCTGAGTCTGTGGCATTTCCCTGGTTTCAAGGTTCCATCGTCTGCCTTTATCACTTCATCTAAAAACCTCTAAAAGCTCAGAAAACTCCTGCAGGAACCATGTCTTATCAGCCCTTTTCCCCAGAGTTTATTTCAGACGAGTTAAAACAGAACATCAGACACTTTCAAACATGGACTTCTCCTTTTTAACAGACTTCTTTTTGGAGATATTTGACATGTTTCATGATCAGCTGTAAGTCCGAGCTCTGAAACTGAAACGTTCACAGCAGCTTCATACATCGACACAGAGAGAAAAAAGAGAGAAGGAGCAGTGGAGACAAAGAAGTCATGCTTTGGGGCCAGGCACATCTGAGAAATGAACTAACATCAGCTGTTTCAGGATTTACCAAACCACAGACGTGTTTCAGCTCATCGTTAAGGTTTCGTAGGCCTGTTCTTTTGAGTCTTTTTAACCACACACTAACGTTAAGATCAACTTTTGAGGGGAGCTGTATTTATGAATATTCAGTCACAAAAGAGCGCTCCTCTGTGCTTTGGTGATCCGCTGTAAAAGCCTGTAGCGCTGAGCTTTACAGAGCGCAGTTGAACGCAGCATCGTGCTCTAATCTGTCCAACTTTGAAGTTACATAAATACAAATAGTTTTTAAATAAAGTCTTTGGTCTTCGTCAGAGGCTCAAGTCCAGTCTTCTACATTTCTGTCACAAACTGAAGATGCACATGAGCAGTTGTCTTTTTAAAGTCTTTTTAAATATTAGTGCCATCAAAATGAAGTCATAAAAACATAAAAATATGAATTTAACCATATGTTTAGCAGCCGCCGACTCTAACTCATTTAAATATGAACGAGCCGCTGAGCAAACTCCAGGCCTTTTGTGCTTTCTGCTCCTCCTGGAAATAATTACCACAGATTTTAGTGTTTGACTTGAACCCTTGTGCTCACTTTGTCTGAAAACTGCCCAAAACAACAATATTCGACCATGACTCGGCTCTTTCTGACTTAAATTCAACTGAAGGAGCAAAATCCAGGCCTTTTGTGCTGTTTTTAGACGGCCATGTTTGACCTGATATTTATTCATATTTTTGTATAAAACTGTCCAAAATATTAGAGTCGAGTCATAAAAACTGCACAAAACTAATAATAACCATGACTCAGCACTTTTCTCTGGGTTTAAATCAAATAAAGGTCCAATAACCTCAGACTTCCACAGATCTTCAATAACAGCGCCTCTCTAACACGACTTTAAACTAAATAATTATTCTGAGAGTCGACCAAAACCTGACGAGGCACAAAAGAACACTGTAGTAGGTTCTTAACACTTTCAGATGTTAGTGTTAATTTATCTACAACATGACTCAGCGCTTCTCCTGCACTTTCAGAGACTTTAACATGACAGTGCTCACTTTGTCCAGAGACTGCTTTAAATCAACCTGAGCAGAAGCACAATTGTGCTCATTTTGTCTGAAAACGCAATAACCTGATAAACTTTAAATCAACTTAAATATTCAGCCTTTTTCTGACTTGATATTAGAGATATCAGTGTTCGTCTTGAACATTGTGCTCATTTTGTCTCAACAAACTGCCTGTTTTTTTAAGACCCTGATCAGTTTAAGGCCAAGCTTTTGAACTTTTGACCAGTTCAGCCTGTTTTCCTACAAACCAACTCAGAAATACTCGACTTTCCCATGACTCGGCACCTTTCCTCACCTTTAACCCGGGTTTAAGAACAGAAGCGTGCTTCCAGCTGAACACACGTCTGCGGTTCAAACAGCTGCGTTTTATTTCCACTGTTTCTGAAGGAGGCACCAGTTTATCCCTTTTTAGTGAAAAGAAAAGAATGGGACTAAAACATGTTGTTTTTCGTCCTCAGGGCTCACTGTAGCTTCAGCTGTGCTTTTCCCTCCAAACGGACTGTCCACTGTTTTTATGGCCTTAAATTAAAAGCCCCAGGGTTAATCCTGGGTTTTAGCCCACAGTTTGTAAAGAGTCGTCCTTTTGTTGAAGCCAGTTTTAAAAAGATGATGCTATAATGTTGTCTTTCGGGAGAAACATGAGGCACATTTAATCCACGATGAAGAAGGTAAAATCCATCAAAGCTCCTTGTTCTGCTCAGTTCCACAAATAAGACCCCTTTTTCTGTAATCCCAGCCTTTTTTTCATTTATAACCTGTCCATCCTTGTCTTTTTTATTCCAAACAGAGAATGAGTCTGGGCTTAATCCGGATTCAAGTTGGATTTCCAGAAGGCTGTACAACTAACCTAAATAAAAACCATAAATAAATGATATATAAAAGCTGGAGAGTCAACCAGTCCAACAGGGTTTGAGTAGAGACTGTTGTGAAAGGAAGGGATTAGATTTCTATCTTTTCAAACAGGTGAGGCTGGACGGCGTCTCGAGGTCTCCTCAGACAGGACGCTCCATTAACCGTGTCTTACAAAGCCTTGGAACGAAGACGGAGCGAACGTGAGCCCGAAGCAGCGGCAGGTCGATGGATAAACCCGGGCTTTAAAGACGTCCACAGAACAGACACGTGTTCCCTGCAGAAACAGGACGGACAGGTGTTCTCTTCAGGTGAGGCTCCAGGTGTGTCAGCCTCACATTAAACCTCTCACCAGACAGGCCATCTTAGATTAGAGTCCAGACACTTCTGCAGAAACCGCTGTGGACAGGTTTCAGGAAGAATTTAATGAACTCAAGCCTAAAGATTTATTTGGATCAATGACATTCTTTTTCTAAACTGACTTTAATTAGAAAATGCTCTTTCCTTCGACTCAGATGTCTCTTGTTGAGCAGGATTTGAGCTCCACATTTGGCTTCAGCGGGCCCTATAGCGGCCCTAAAGCGACCCTAAAGCGGCCCTAAAGCGGCCCTAAAGCGACCCTAAACCGGCCCTAAACCGGCCCTAAAGCGGCCCTAAAGCGGCCCTAAAGCGGCCCTAAAGCGACCCTAAAGCGGCCCTAAAGCGACCCTAAAGCGGCCCTAAAGCGGCATTAAAGCGACCCTAAAGCGACCCTAAAGCGGCATTAAAGCGACCCTAAAGCGGCCCTAAAGCGACCCTAAAGCGGCCCTAAAGCGGCCCTAAAGCGGCCCTAAAGCGGCCCTAAAGCGGCCCTAAAGCGACCCTAAAGCGACCCTAAAGCGGCATTAAAGCGACCCTAAAGCGGCATTAAAGCGACCCTAAAGCGGCATTAAAGCGACCCTAAAGCGGCATTAAAGCGACCCTAAAGCGACCCTAAAGCGGCCCTAAAGCGAGCCTAAAGCGACCCTAAAGCGGCCCTAAACCGGCCCTAAAGCGGCCCTAAAGCGGCATTAAAGCGGCCTAAAGCGACCTAAAGCGACCTAAGCGGCCCTAAAGCGACCTAAAGCGGCCCTAAAGCGACCTAAAGCGGCCCTAAGCGACCTAAAGCGACCTAAAGCGGCCCTAAAGCGACCCTAAAGCGACCCTAAAGCGACCCTAAAGCGGCATTAAAGCGACCCTAAAGCGACCCTAAAGCGGCCCTAAAGCGGCCCTAAAGCGGCATTAAAGCGGCATTAAAGCGACCCTAAACCGGCCCTAAACCGGCCCTAAAGCGACCCTAAAGCGGCCCTAAAGCGACCCTAAAGCGACCCTAAAGCGGCCCTAAAGCGGCATTAAAGCGACCCTAAAGCGACCCTAAAGCGGCCCTAAAGCGGCATTAAAGCGACCCTAAAGCGGCCCTATAGCGGCCCTAAAGCGACCCTAAAGCGGCCCTAAAGCGGCCCTAAACCGGCCCTAAACCGGCCCTAAAGCGGCCCTAAAGCGGCATTAAAGCGGCCCTAAAGCGACCCTAAAGCGACCCTAAAGCGGCATTAAAGCGACCCTATAGCGGCCCTAAAGCGACCCTAAAGCGGCCCTAAAGCGACCCTAAAGCGACCCTAAAGCGGCCTAAAGCGGCCCTAAAGCGGCCTAAAGCGACCTAAAGCGACCTAAAGCGACCTAAAGCGGCATTAAAGCGACCCTAAAGCGACCCTAAAGCGGCCCTAAAGCGGCCCTAAAGCGGCATTAAAGCGGCATTAAAGCGACCCTAAACCGGCCCTAAACCGGCCCTAAAGCGACCCTAAAGCGGCCCTAAAGCGACCCTAAAGCGACCCTAAAGCGGCCCTAAAGCGGCATTAAAGCGACCCTAAAGCGACCCTAAAGCGGCCCTAAAGCGGCATTAAAGCGACCCTAAAGCGACCCTAAACCGGCCCTAAAGCGACCCTGAAGCGACCCTAAAGCGGCCCTAAAGCGGCCCTAAAGCGACCCTAAAGCGGCCCTAAAGCGGCATTAAAGCGACCCTAAAGCGGCCCTAAAGCGGCCCTAAAGCGGCATTAAAGCGGCATTAAAGCGACCCTAAAGCGGCCCTAAAGCGGCATTAAAGCGACCCTAAAGCGACCCTAAAGCGGCCCTAAAGCGGCCCTAAAGCGGCCCTAAAGCGACCCTAAAGCGGCCCTAAAGCGGCCCTAAAGCGACCCTAAAGCGGCCCTAAAGCGGCCCTAAAGCGGCATTAAAGCGACCCTAAAGCGGCCCTAAAGCGGCCCTAAAGCGGCCCTAAAGCGGCCCTAAAGCGACCCTAAAGCGGCCCCTGAACACTCGTCAGTGTCTGGTCCAAAAACCTTAAACACTGAAGCGGCTCTGGCCTCGAGGCGACTAAACAAAATGGCAGCTGACGACAGAGAGATGCAGACTGAGCATCTCGTTTATCCAGTTTTATTCTGTTTGATAGTTTTGGTCTCTGGGTTTGGACACCGAGGAGTTTAGAAGAACTCTAACTTGTTTATGTGATTATGGCTCGAAAACATGTTGAACACTGCCGTGTTATTTAATTATTATTTGGACGTGTTTAAGAGAAATGCAGCAGGATTTTGAGACAGATAAAAGGTTAGTTCCATCCTCTGGTATTTTGGACACGACAGATAAACTATTCTGTTTCTCTGATTTCATTCTGGCTGATTAAAAACCTGATCCGGATGGATTAAGGAATGAATTAAATACAACCATTATAAATGTATTTAAGAGAAGCACATGATGTTTTGGATCATGGCAGAAATAAAAACAGATTTTATATTTACACTTTAGTTTGTAAAAGCTCACTAAAAGCCGGATTTGAGCTCAAACCTTAAATACGGTGATTTTTGTAGATGGCGCTGGAGCAAAGATAATTGTGGACTTTAGATTTAATTCTGGCTCCAAAAACGTGACTTCTGCTCAAAGACCGGCTGGAGCTCTGGTTTAACACATGATGCGTCTCTGGTCGGACTCTGGCTCATGAACCTGATTAAAAACCTCTGCTCTGATAAATCCCTCGTGCGCCCGCGTGCTCAGCGCCTGCAGCACCTGAAGTGCACCAGTTTGTGAAAAGCCTGCTTAAAATCCTCGTTGGACATGGTGTAGATGATGGGGTTGATGAGAGAGTTGAGGTAACCGAGCCAAGTGAAGATGTCGAAGAGCTCCGGGTGGAAGCAGGACGCGCACACGGGCACGAGCAGCGTGTAGATGAAGAACGGCAGCCAACACACGATGTACGCGCCGAGGATTATCCCCAAAGTTTTCGTGGCTCTTCTCTCGCGCGCCGCGCAGATCCGCTTCTTCTCCAGGAGCGCGTCCGACACCGTGACTTTGACTTGACTCGGGGACGACGTGGGCTCGCAGCAGCTGGAGGACGGCGTCTCGTTGTTGGTGCCGTAGTTCAGGGACGTGGTGGACGCGACGGAACCGGGGGAGTTCGTGATGAGGTGAGCGGAGGTGAGTCTTTTCCCGGGCTTGTTGTTGGACTGCTTTAGAATCCTCTTCCTCGCCTCTACGTAGATGCGTCCGTACAGCACGATCAGGAGCAGCGTGGGGATGTAGAAGGCGCCGAAGGTGGAGTAGATGGTGTAGAAGATGTGGTCCGTGTTCACGTTACAGCTCGTGACCTCCTCAGCTTTCACCTGTCTCCAGAAAAACGGCGGGAGGGAGATGGAGATGGCGATGACCCACGCCGTGGCCACCATCCCCGCAGCGCGCTTTGGAGTGCGCTTCTTCGCGTACTCCACCGCGTCCGTGATGGCCCAGTAGCGGTCCAGCGCGATGACGCACAGGTGCAGGATGGACGCGGTGCAGCAGGTGATGTCCGAGGAGAGCCAGATGTCGCACACCACCTGCCCCAGAGTCCAGGTCTGACTCACGGTGTAGAGCGCGCTCACGGGCATCACCAGGATGGACACGAGCAGGTCCGTGACCGCCAGCGACGCGATCAGGAAGTTGGCGGGCGTGTGCAGCTTCCTGGACTGGTAGATCGTGGCGATCACGAAGGCGTTGGAGAGGGTCGTGGCCAGAGTGAGGAGCGCCAGAGTCAGGGCCAGTCCCGCCTGGAAAGCCACGCTGTTCGAGTCCCGCTCCGCGCCCTGCTCCGGCTCCGACCTCTGCGTTAAATTCACAAGATTCAAAGAAGAAGAGTCATTGTTGGAGACGTTCAGTAGCAGCTCGCCATAACTGAGCTGCCTGGCCATCCCTCTGCGTCTCTCCTCGCGCCGCGCTCACATCACGGAGCCACAGTCAGAGGCTCAGAGGAGGAACAGCACGCGCCTTTAATGCGTCCACAAAACAAACGCGACTCCATCGCGTCCGGATTTCAGCCCAAAACACCTTTCTGCCTCCGTTTCTTCATCTTTTTTCTTTGACAAAAACACAATTATCCACAAAACAGTTCCTTTACCCGCTTTCCTCTCATCATTCGGTCATCAAAAATCACATTGTCTTCATGTTTCCTGCAGAATCCAGGTGTTCAGGAGGATCTGGGGCTGGTCTCGGTCCGGTCTCGGTGCGCCTCTGCTCAAGTTGGAGCAGCTCTGCGCTGCTTTTATACTCCCCGTCTCTCTGAAGGTGAAGAGAGAGAGATTTAAAGGAAGATGTATCAGAAAGGCTTTGGATTTAGACAGAAAATATAAAACCGAACCAAACCAGGTCTAAACCAGGACTAAACCAGGTCTAAACCAGGTCTAAACCAGGTCTAAACCAGGACTAAACCAGGACTAAAGCAGGACTAAAGCAGGACTAAACCAGGTCTAAACCAGGTTTAAACCAGGACTAAACCAGGACTAAACCAGGACTAAACCAGGTCTAAACCAGGTCTAAACCAGGACTAAACCAGGACTAAACCAGGACTAAACCAGGTCTAAACCAGGTCTAAACCAGGTCTAAACCAGGTCTAAACCAGGACTAAACCAGGACTAAAGCAGGACTAAAGCAGGACTAAACCAGGTCTAAACCAGGTTTAAACCAGGACTAAACCAGGACTAAACCAGGACTAAACCAGGTCTAAACCAGGTCTAAACCAGGACTAAACCAGGACTAAACCAGGTCTAAACCAGGACTAAACCAGGACTAAACCAGGTCTAAACCAGGTCTAAACCAGGACTAAACCAGGACTAAACCAGGTCTAAACCAGGACTAAACCAGGCCTAAACCAGGACTAAACCAGGACTAAAGCAGGACTAAACCAGGTCTAAACCAGGACTAAACCAGGTTAAACCAGGTCTAAACCAGGTCTAAACCAGGACTAAACCAGGACTAAAGCAGGACTAAACCAGGTCTAAACCAGGTCTAAACCAGGACTAAACCAGGTTAAACCAGGTCTAAACCAGGTCTAAACCAGGTCTAAACCAGGTCTAAACCAGGACTAAACCAGGACTGAACCAGGACTGAACCAGGACTGAACCAGGACTAAACCAGGACTAAACCAGGACTGAACCAGGACTGAACCAGGACTGAACCAGGACTGAACCAGGTCTAAACCAGGACTGAACCAGGACTGAACCAGGTCTAAACCAGGTCTAAACCAGGTCTAAACCAGGTCTAAACCAGGTCTAAACCAGGTCTAAACCAGGTCTAAACCAGGACTGAACCAGGACTGAACCAGGACTGAACCAGGACTGAACCAGGTCTAAACCAGGACTGAACCAGGTCTAAACCAGGTCTAAACCAGGACTAAACCAGGACTAAACCAGGTCTAAACCAGGTCTAAACCAGGACTAAACCAGGTTAAACCAGGTCTAAACCAGGTCTAAACTAGGTCTGAACCAGGTCTGAACCAGGACTGAACCAGGACTAAACCAGGACTAAACCAGGTCTAAACCAGGACTAAACCAGGTCTAAACCAGGTCTAAACCAGGACTAAACCAGGACTAAACCAGGACTAAACCAGGACTAAACCAGGTCTAAACCAGGTCTAAACCAGGACTAAACCAGGACTAAACCAGGACTAAACCAGGTCTAAACCAGGTCTAAACCAGGTCTAAACCAGGACTAAACCAGGACTAAACCAGGACTAAACCAGGTCTAAACCAGGACTAAACCAGGTCTAAACCAGGTCTAAACCAGGACTAAACCAGGACTAAAGCAGGACTAAAGCAGGACTAAACCAGGTCTAAACCAGGTCTAAACCAGGTCTAAACCAGGACTAAAGCAGGACTAAAGCAGGTCTAAACCAGGTCTAAACCAGGTCTAAACCAGGACTAAAGCAGGTCTAAACCAGGACTAAAGCAGGTCTAAACCAGGACTAAACCAGGACTAAACCAGGACTAAACCAGGACTAAAGCAGGTCTAAACCAGGTCTAAACCAGGACTAAACCAGGTTAAACCAGGACTTAACCAGGTCTAAACCAGGTCTAAACCAGGACTAAACCAGGTTTAAACCAGGACTAAACCAGGTCTAAACCAGGTTTAAACCAGGACTAAACCAGGTCTAAACCAGGTCTAAACCAGGACTGAACCAGGACTGAACCAGGACTGAACCAGGACTGAACCAGGACTGAACCAGGACTGAACCAGGACTAAAGGACTAAACCAGGTCTAAACCAGGACTAAACCAGGTCTAAACCAGGACTAAACCAGGTCTAAACCAGGTCTAAACCAGGTCTAAACCAGGTCTAAACCAGGACTAAACCAGGACTAAAGCAGGACTAAAGCAGGACTAAACCAGGTCTAAACCAGGTCTAAACCAGGACTAAACCAGGTTAAACCAGGTCTAAACCAGGTCTAAACCAGGACTAAACCAGGACTAAACCAGGACTAAACCAGGTCTAAACCAGGTCTAAACCAGGTCTAAACCAGGACTAAACCAGGTCTAAACCAGGACTAAACCAGGTCTAAACCAGGTTTAAACCAGGTTTAAACCAGGACTAAACCAGGTCTAAACCAGGTCTAAACCAGGACTGAACCAGGACTGAACCAGGACTGAACCAGGACTGAACCAGGACTGAACCAGGACTGAACCAGGACTAAACCAGGACTAAACCAGGTCTAAACCAGGTCTAAACCAGGTCTAAACCAGGTCTAAACCAGGTCTAAACCAGGACTAAACCAGGACTAAAGCAGGACTAAAGCAGGACTAAACCAGGTCTAAACCAGGTCTAAACCAGGACTAAACCAGGTTAAACCAGGTCTAAACCAGGTCTAAACCAGGACTAAACCAGGACTAAACCAGGTCTAAACCAGGTCTAAACCAGGACTAAACCAGGACTAAACCAGGTTAAACCAGGTCTAAACCAGGTCTAAACCAGGACTAAACCAGGACTAAACCAGGTCTAAACCAGGTCTAAACCAGGACTAAACCAGGACTAAACCAGGACTAAACCAGGACTAAACCAGGACTAAACCAAGTCTAAACCAGGTTTAAACCAGGACTAAACCAGGACTAAACCAGGACTAAATCAGGTCTAAACCAGGTCTAAACCAGGACTAAACCAGGACTAAACCAGGACTAAACCAGGTCTAAACCAGGTCTAAACCAGGTCTAAACCAGGACTAAACCAGGACTAAACCAGGTCTAAACCAGTTCTAAACCAGTTCTAAACCAGGACTAAACCAGGACTAAACCAGGACTAAACCAGGACTAAACCAGGTCTAAACCAGGTCTAAACCAGGTCTAAACCAGGTCTAAACCAGGACTGAACCAGGACTGAACCAGGTCTGAACCAGGTTTAAACCAGGTCTAAACCAGGACTAAACCAGGTCTAAACCAGGTCTAAACCAGGTCTAAACCAGGTCTAAACCAGGACTGAACCAGGACTGAACCAGGTCTGAACCAGGTTTAAACCAGGTCTAAACCAGGTCTAAACCAGGACTAAACCAGGACTAAACCAGGACTAAACCAGGTCTAAACCAGGTTTAAACCAGGTCTAAACCAGGTTTAAACCAGGACTAACCAAGTCTAAACCAGGTCTAAACCAGGACTAAACCAGGACTAAACCAGGTCTAAACCAGGACTAAACCAGGACTAAACCAGGACTAAACCAGGTCTAAACCAGGACTAAACCAGGACTAAACCAGGACTAAACCAGGTCCCTTTACTTCAGAAGAGTTTAAAACTAATAAGAGCTTTGGAAAAGTAGATAAAAGTGATAAAAGAGCAGCAGAAGTGTATTGTTGTCAAATCTATAATCGACTCTGAAATAATCATAACCTTTATCAAAACTCATAATTAACCCGTCTGCTGCTCTCACTTTCAGTCAGGACGCGTTTTAAAAATAGAATGGCTCTGAACGCTCGGAGCTCTCAGGCGAAGAAACCAAAGAGAAGAGGAGGTGGTGAGGAAGAGCTCGGAGACGAAGAGGCGAGGAAGAGCTCGGAGACGAAGAGGCGAGGAAGAGCTCGGAGACGAAGAGGCGAGGAAGAGCTCGGAGACGAAGAGGCGAGGAAGAGCTCGGAGACGAAGAGGCGAGGAAGAGCTCGGAGACGAAGAGGCGAGGAAGAGCTCGGAGACGAAGAGGCGAGGAAGAGCTCGGAGACGAAGAGGCGAGGAAGAGCTCGGAGACGAACAGGCGAGGAAGAGCTCGGACCTGTAAATTGCAGTTTTGCATCAATCAAGTCAAAAGACTTAATCAAGTCAAGAGATTGGTTTCAGATGGATTTGAACAGGTTTTAGTTAGATTTGAACAGATTTTAGTTGGATTAGTATTTTTTGCCCCGCATTTTGACATTGTTAGCAACTGTTGAAAACTTTCATATAATTTTATTCATTATTATTATTATTATTATTATTATTATTATTATTATTATTATTATTATTATTATTATTGTTGTTGTTGTTGCTATGTTTATATATTTAAAATTTTATAAACACTTTATTTTATTCAAAACCATATTTTTTACTTATTATATAAGCTTATTCTTCATAATGAATGGCGGTTTTTCGGTTTTAAACGTTTTCCAAGAGTCACTTCCGGTTTCAGCTTTAGCTAAAGCCTTCAGCTAACAAGTATTTATTCATACTTTTTTTCAACTGTTCACTTTACACAATACATCGTTCATTCAGCATGCTTTTAATGTGTTTTTCTGAGAGATTCGGACACATTCAGTCACTCAAGTGTTTTTAAATTAAACAGATAAAGTGTAATAAGGGCTAGCATTTCAAATAGCATTAGCTCTAATTAGCGTCGTTAGCGTTAGCATTTCCTGTGGAGTTTATGGCTAAACGAGGTTCTGCAGAAGAATCTACACAAGGTAACAACATTTAACGACTGGTGTTTAGAATTAAAGCTAAAATAATAATAGTCACGTAGATAGTTTTTGTTTGTGAAATATTTGCATAAATGCGAGTAACAATGCTAAAACACCAGATTAATGTAGCTTTCACAGTGGCAAGTTCAGGTTATTTGACAAATTCTGTTCTTCTCTGCCTTTGCAGTTACATTTTAAATTTATTTTGGTTATTTATATTTTACCCAGAAAGAGTGCTCTGCTTATTAAATCTGGCGGTAAACAGACTCAAAATTACTTTTGCAGCCAATTTCTTGAATCACATAGGCTCTACCTGACAGAAAGATTTGGATTTAAAAGTAATTTGGACGCAGAACTCAAAGAGAACTATCATAAAAAAATTAAATAGAAATATAAAACTGTGCACGTGGCAGAGTGGTTAGCACTCCTGCCTTACAGCAAGAAGGTCGTGAGTTCAAAACCCGGCCGACTCCGGTCTTTCTGTGAGGAGTCTTCATGTCCTCCGCGTGTTACCGTGGGTTTTCTCTGGGTACTCCGGGTACTCCCACTGTCCAAAGACATGTATGTACAGGTTAATCGGCAACTCTAAAGTGTCCCTAGTGAATGAATGTGAGAGTGATGGTTGTCTGTCACTGTCTGTCTCTATATGTTAGCCCTGCGACTAACTGGCCACTGTCCAGGGTGAACCCCGCCTCAGGCCCAAAGCTGCTGGGATAGGCTCCAGTCACCCGCGACCCCTAACGGGACAAAGCGGTAGAAAATGAATGAATGAATATAAAACTGTGTTGAAAAATAAAAAAATATGCTGTGCCTGAATTAATTATAAAAGAATTGAAAAAATATATATGAAAAAATGATGAAAAGGATTTGCATTTTTGCTTCCACACATTATCAAGACGTTTGTTTTTTGTAGACCTCGTACTGATCAGTACAGTTTTGCCTAAATCCCAGAGAATACGCTTTTCTTCACTTTACAAAACTCCCAAAAAACAAACGAAATATACTTTTGTTTTTTAGCTTGTCAGATTTTCTCACATTTCCACCACAGCAAGAACATATTTGTAGTTTATCTTTCGTCAGCTTCTTCTAACGTGCCTCATTTTCAGTTTCTCTCTCGGAGCAGGACACATGGTTGCTCACCAAAGTGAAGATGGCGCTGGCCGTGGCCATTATCAAGTCAAAGCCCGAAGGCGTCAGCGGCAGAGAGTTTGTGGAGACGCTAGCCTCGAGGCTGAAGAACCAGGACGAGAAGTGGAAGGAAAAGGCCGAGGAGCTGGAGGAGGAAGTGCTGAGGCTGCGACAAGAGCTGCTGCTGTGGAAACTAAGGTCGAGCGAGGCCGAAACAGCAGGTAACGGGTTTAAGAAGGGGCATTCATCATAGTCAGACACGTTTCAGAGGAGAAGGACAAAACTGAGGATAAAAAAGAACAGAAGTGGGATTAAACCAGAACTAAACTGAAAAGATAATCACAATAAAACATGGAGCTGAGAGGAGTAGATATTTGGTTGAAATGAGAGACTGAACCAAGAAAAAACTGTATTGAACCAGGTCTAAACCAGGTTTTTTGTGTTGAACTCTTTCAGGAAGTGATGGGGCTGAGGTCTTCTCTGAGGATCTGTTTGGTCCAGTGAAGGAGACCTGCAGCACAGAGCAACTCCTGGACAGTGACTCAGAGACTCCAGACCTGCTGCTGGGTGTCACTACTGCCCCTGAGGCTCCTCCTACTGCCCCTGAGGCTCCTCCTACTGCCCCTGAGGCTCCTCCTACTGCCCCTGAGGCTCCTCCTACTGCCCCTGAGGCTCCTCCTACTGCCCCTGAGGCTCCTCCTACTGCCCCTGAGGCTCCTCTAACTGCCCCTGAGGCTCCTCTAACTGCCCCAGCTGCAGTCCCTAAAGCCCCTGACGATGGTTCTGCTGAGGCCTCGGTTTCTAAAGACCGTCCCGTTGAAGAGAAAATGCAGGTAACGACTCAAAAACCAACTCTGTGGGAAACTAATGCATGAGATAACTTTAAACGGGCAAAAGAAATGTGGGTGGCTCCATGTTTGGGCACCAGCCTCCTCAGGACCTGCGAGGGGAACAGATTTGGACCCTTCGGACCACATCACTGCCATAGAAAAAGAAAAGACTGAGAAATTATTGAAAAATGTCTTAAAATCTCGCCTAACCCAGTTCCCTGAGAAAGTGTGGCGGGGTCTTTAACTAAACGCTCGCATGGTTTTACTCAAATGTGAACAACCACAGACGACTACAGCTGACCAAAAGTAGACTTAAACTCACTTTTTGTAATTCAGACAGTTCTCTACCTCGTCCCGTCTCTCCTCAGGTAACCCTCCCTCACGTCCTCTTCCTCCAGTCGCTGCTCGGCCTCCAGCGCCTCACCTCTGACTCTGACGCTCTGGGGCTGGGGCTGGACTCGGACTCTGTCTCTCTGGTGGAGGACTCTGTGGCCCGGCTGCTGGACTGTGTCGGGGCCGCCCTCACAGAGTCCCCCGGTCCTGGTGTTCGTCCCAGCGGCGCTGCGGTGTTCCAGGCCTGTGAGGTCTCGGCCCGGGCCTTAGAGCTGTTCTGCTCCAGACGGACGCCGTCGGTGGAGTTCAGCAGGAGAGCGGAGGAGACGCTGAGGAGGCTGATGGAGACGCTGCTGCAGAGCAACCAGCTCAGCCAGGTCAGTCTCAGGACACAGCACTGCAGTCGCACCACGCAGCCCTTATTATTAGCTTCAGCTCTTGCCTTTAGTTTGACAGTTTAATCACTAAACAGGAACAGGAAACATCTGAAAAAATAAGACGTCCTCTAGAGTTTATAATGAAGGGTTTAGTAGATGAGAGTGATCAGCCCACAGCAGGAGTTCCACCAATCACAGCTCACTTCAGGAAAAAAGGCGCTCCCATTGGTCTACACGAGAGCCAGACCAATATGGATTTTTCAGGGTCGATATCGATATTAGGTGTAAGTAAACTTAATACAGTTCAATCACACAGTCAGATAGCCACTAAATCTCTGAGGCTATTATGAAGCTACCACAATAGAAGATGTTACTGGGTACACTTACTTACGGCACGGTGGCAGAGTGGTTAGCACTCATGCCTCACAGCAAGAAGGTCCTGGGTTCAATTCCCATCAAGGACAGGGCCTTTCTGTGTGGAGTTTGCATGTTCTCCCTGTGTCTGCGTAGGTTTCCTCCGGGTACTCCGGTTTCCCCCACCACCAAAGACATGTACAATATGTAGGACTACAGATGGAAATTAGCTGTTAAGGTATAATCTGGTACAAGCAACTCTGCTCCGTCTATCTAAAAACTATTGTTTTACTCTGGAGTAAAAGCGGAAAAGCCCGGAAGTAACCGCCATTTTATTGCCCTTTCGTAAGAACAATAAAAAAAATGTAAGTTCAAGAAGCACTGACAAGACACCCCTCTCGACAGATGATATCTGATCAATACTACTAAAGTTTAAAAAAACAGGTGCACTAGTCATCGTAATCGTAATGTTTTATTTACCCTCTCTATTCTCTGCATAAAGCTGTTAAATTAAATACTGTGCTCAGCAGCGGCAGGGTTTTGAAGAATATATTTACTTGAAGGAAAACCGTGTTCTATAAGCACACGTAAGATAAGGTTTTAACGCTGATAAACATATAGCAGGATAATTACGCTAGCTCATCCTAAACTGAGAAACATGTTGCAGTTGTTTATTTCACAGACCAGTTATAAACTTCACAGGACTTAGCTGCTCTCCAGGACTCTGCTTAAAAACTAATGTGCAGCGTGGCCGTAATGATAACAGCCTGCAGCCCTCTGCTGGACAAACGGCACAATTACACCATTAACAAATAAGCACAGGGCTTTTTTCAAGAACTTCATATGTCTGTGAAGGTTCTCAGTCATCCAGGACATCTTGAAAAAAGGTTAAAGCAAAAGCATCTGGACTCAGTTTTCAAGGTGAAGACGTTTCGTCTCTAATTCCAAGAGACTTTATTAATTCTGAGTTCAACTGTAAGAGCTGAGCTTTATCTCTAGAGGGAGGGGCTTAACCTGAAACCAAACCTGATGGACCAGACTGTTCTGGTCTCAGAGTCGTTGGTCATGTCAGGAAAGTGTGACTCCTGATGTGAGCGTCGTTAAGGCTCAGGATCGTCGTTAGTGTCACTGTTCCATTCAGGTGTTGTGTTTGTTGTTCTAGGGGCTCTTTTGATTTAGGTTTTTTAACAGTGTTCTGAAACCTAAAAGAGCCTCACTCTAGAACAGAGGTCACACTAGACTTTTTTTACTCTCCGTGATTTTGACGGACGGAGTCATAAAATTTCCGTCCTCGTCTAATATTATTATCATTTTTAATTTTCATACTTTCATAATACTTATAATGGCTTTTTGTTTTACTCACATTTTAGGAAATTTCAAGACGAGCATAGAGGACAGATTATTTGTTTTATTTAAGAACAGACACGTTATACACGTGTGATTGAACTCTAGAAATCGCAGTATATTACACAATATGATTCTGAAAAAAATGAACTGACCATCGCTGTTGTTGTGCACTCACCGACAAGTCCGTTACTTGTGTCAGCTTTACTTCAGATGTCGCAGTACTCCCTCTTCTTCACCTTCTTTTTGCTGCTGGATTGTCCCGTAACAGCTGTCGGAGACTGCTCAGTGTTTGCTGTTTGTTCTTCTTCATTCTCCACTGCATCATGTCCTCTTTTTTACCTTTATTCACAATATCAGAACTATTTATCTTTTATTTTGTAAAAAATACTCACACTCAACTGTCTACTAACATTTTTGCAACTGAATGCAGCAACAAAGATGACACAATTCCAGATAATTGCTGATTGATTTGTACATTCGCCACCAACTGGTCAGGAGTAGGAATTACAACAGATCACCCTCAGAATAATCCGTCGAAATGACGGATGTCATTCAGATTTTTCCGTCCCTGCTAGAAAAAAACTTGTCAATGACGGAAAATATTCTGTTAATCCAACCTCTGCCCTAGAACAACAAACTTAACACCTGAATGGAGCAGTGTCACTAACAACTCTCCTGAGCCTTAACGACGCTCACATCAGGAGTCACAGTTTCCTGACATGACCAACGACTATGAGACCAGAACAGCCTGGTCCATCAGGTTTGGTTTCAGGTTAAGCCCCTCCCTCTAGAGATAAAGCTCAGCTCTCTTACAGTTGATCTCAGAATTAATAAAGTCTCTTGGAATTAGAGACAAGTGTCTTCACCTTGAAAACTGAGTCCTGATGCTTTTGCTGAAACCTTTTTTCCACACGTCAAAAATAGAATGAGAACATCTGTGAAATTGTTGCCGGACGATATCAATCAAACGACCGATATAACAGTCAGTGTCGACTCAGAATCAACAACAGAATAAACCAGGAAATGCAGACTACATCACAGAAAATGAAACACGGATAAATGTTGTAAATTCTTTGACTCAATGAGATGGAGATAATTACAGGATCATTACAGTCTAACGGGAAACTCAGAGATAAAAGTTTCAGCTATAAACTTCAGTTTAATTAGTCCGGTTTGACTATATTTGTTAAAACAAAGAAGCAGAAAATGTTACTATGCTGCTGTCTGGGGAGAGAGACCGGGACCGAGCCTTTCCTAAAGTCAGAACTGACCACGATGGTCCACACCGACCCCTCTGCTGAATGTGAGTGTTGTGAGCCCGACTGTCGGACTCCATCGACAGAGCAGACGCTGAGACACAGGTGCTCAGTCAGAGCAGACAATCTCACAGAGAGGCAGGAGGTAAATGTGGAGCATGAAAACTGCACAGCGTGGATTTAAAGAGCTCTCTGAACACCGCCGCGGCTTCAGTTTGTGTCAGGGATAAAAAAGACGAGACGAGACAGGTGCCAGGTAATTACTGCACCACAGCAATTACATTTCAATTAGAGCCCGAGCCGTTAACGAAGAAATAAACACATCAACAAACAACAGCAGGACGCGCTCACAGGGAACAGTCTGCTGATGACAGAGTTACAATTGTGCTGTAATGATAAAACACTAATAAAATATATTCATAACATGAGGCCAGAGAATAGAGAGTTTAAGTTTCAGCAGCAAAAACCTGGAACAACCTCCCAAATGAAATAAAACAAGCCTCAACTTCAACAATGTTCAAGGGGAGGAATAAGGAGAGAAATAAAATAGCCTTGATCTGGAAAACTCTGACAGCTTTATATTTTGATGTATTTTGATGCAGTGACAATAAAGAACTGTGTCTGTAGTATTCTCACACGTTTGCCAAAGCACCAATAGTTTCAATGTGATTTCAATGGGCTGTGTTTGTCATCACTTTTTATTTCATAGCTCTCATAATTCTGTGTCGATCTCTGGTCAGACCCTCACATTTGGTCGAGTTTCCGCCACACGGTTATAGACGAGAAGCCACAGGGAAGGGCTCAGAGTAGAGCCGCTGCTCCACCTCATTGAGAGGATTCAATTTACAAAAGTGAATTAGTTTCCATTTCCCTAAATTTCCCCAGTGGCTTCAGGTCCTTTTTCTTTTCATAAAGAGTTAATGTGGATAAAGAGTAGAGTTTTTAGAACAAACTTGGCTGTTATTTTTCAGATCTACCATTTTATTCTCATTTCCTTCCCGTTTCATAAATAACTGTGCACAACTCTCTCTAAAGGCGCTGCAGCTCAGTGAGATTCTATTTCAGTGATTTATGTCGTCCCAAACTCATTTCCCTTCCATTGACATTGAGGATCTCATTATCACTGAAGATAGCGGCTGCTTTTTCACATCTCCACGGCCTTCAGTCTTTATCCAGAGCCAAGTCACGCTGAAAAAAACCCACATTTGAGCAGCTCATAAGTCACTCAGACTCACTTTAACCAGAACTGGCCTCTGTCAGAGCGATTCAGGACTGAGACGGAAGTTCCGACGTTAACAAGAACAGGGTTAAGACGGAGCAGGGTTTGGAAGAGTGCTACAAAACCCCAGAATGTTCAGAAATGGTGGACCGGTGTTAACGGTGCTGAGTGTAATGTGTAGGACAAGGAGACTAGAGTTTTTGACCAGAATATTGGCCCAAACGACACAGACGTCCTGCTCCTTCCTCAGACTAAGGGACAAGTCTGGACCTGGTTTTTACAGGTTGGTCATGAATTACTGTCAGATTTCTTGGAACAGGAGATTTGGAAACAAGGCCAGAAGACACTGAACCGGGACGAGGGGTGTAAATGCAGTTCTAAAGTCTAAACACAAAACACGTCAGGGAAACATCAGACTAACCCTGACCCAGGAAGGAACAAGAAGTTAGCATTGAAACATGTCGAGGCACAAACCTTTTTTGACGACTAAACAAACATTTTGTGAAACATGAAAATGAAAAGGTTAAAGTGAAAGCATCTGGACTCAGTTTTCAAGGTGAAGACGTTTTGTCTCTAATTCCAAGAGACTTCATTAATTCTGAGTTCAACTGTACAAGAGCTGAGCTTTATCTCTAGAGGGAGGGGCTTAACCTGAAACTAAACCTGATTGGACGAAGCTGTTCTGGTCTCATAGTCGTTAGCTCTGAAAGGACAGTGTGACTCCTGATGTGAGAGTCGTTAGTGACACTGCTGTTGTTCTAGAGTCAAACTGTTCTGATTCAGATTTCAGAACACTGTTGTAAATACTAGGCAACATGAAGGGCTTTTTCCATTTGAACAAAAATGACTGCCTTCACCCGTCTCCCAAACCATCTGGGCTCTCTGGACAAAATTGGGACATTCCAACACGCCAGGTCTTGTCCATATTTATAAACAGTATATATGTGTATACACAGTAGATATGTCTTCTATAGTAGCTCTGATGTTTCTTTAACCAAACACAAGCAGTTTCTTTGTTCTGTTAGAATATAATAGTTTTTTTTCTTCTCTGCAAAGTAAACCTGCTGCTCACACTGAAAATGTCCAGCTGAGTCTGGCCTGTGTCATATTATGATTTATTACAGCACGGTGTTAACTGATCGTGCTTTGGAAAGTTCTGGAAAGTCCTCTTCAGAAAAGTGAGGATTGTGTGGTTTATTCTTCTTTAAATTGGTGTGTGTTGTCACCTGAGCTGATGACATTACTGAGAAAGGGGCTAAAATAATTCTGTTTTAATGAGAGGCTCCATTAACGCCGCGGTAATCTGTGAGAGTTAATGCCCCACAGAGACAGGCGCTGTAATGGGAGCCCAATTAAAGATGCAGTTCAAGCAGGATCAGCTCTATACAGTGTACAGCAGCAGCTCCAGAGTCAGACCCACTTCAGAGGGACTTCATTTTATCCCTCCGAGTTTGGAGACAATGATTACCTTCAGGCGTTTGTCCGTACACACTGGAATGTGCTATCACTTAAGATCTCAGGAGCATCACCGACTTCTTTGTTACAACATGAGCATGTTGTATTATTTACAGCTTAATAATATAATGAAGTAACGGAAAGTTCCCTTTAGAGCGAGAGGAGAGCGACGCCTTTTACAACGTCATCTTCACAAGTGTACAAACTCGAGCGGACAAACGCGAGCGGACAAACTCGAGCGGACAAACTCGAGCGGACAAACTCGAGCGGACAAACGCGAGCGGACAAACGCGGCGGACAAACTCGAGCGGACAAACACGAGCGGACAAACTCTAGCGGACAAACTCTAGCGGACAAACGCGAGCGGACAAAGGCGAGCGGACAAACTCGAGCGGACAAAGGCGAGCGGACAAACTCGAGCGGACAAACTCGAGCGGACATAGGCGAGCGGACAAACTCGAGCGGACAAACTCGAGCGGACAAACTCGAGCGGACAAACTCGAGCGGACATAGGCGAGCGGACATAGGCGAGCGGACATAGGCGAGCGGACATAGGCGAGCGGACATAGGCGAGCGGACAAACTCTAGCGGACAAACTCTAGCGGACAAACTCTAGCGGACAAACTCTAGCGGACAAACTCTAGCGGACAAACTCTAGCGGACAAACTCGAGCGGACAAACTCTAGCGGGCAAACGCGAGCGGACAAACTCGAGCGGACAAACTCTAGCGGACAAACTCGAGCGGACAAACCGGCGGACAAACTCGGCGGACAAGCGCGGACAAACGCGAGCGGACAAACGGCGGACAAACGCGAGCGGACAAAGCGAGCGGACAAAGCGGCGGACAAACGCGGCGGACAAACGGCGGACAAGCGGCGGACAAAGCGAGCGGACAAACGCGGCGGACAAACTCGAGCGGACAAACGCGAGCGGACAAACGCGAGCGGACAAACGCGAGCGGACAAACGCGAGCGGACAAACGCGAGCGGACAAACTCGAGCGGACAAACGCGAGCGGACAAACTCGAGCGGACAAACGCGAGCGGACAAACGCGAGCGGACAAACGCGAGCGGACAAAGGCGAGCGGACAAAGGCGAGCGGACAAAGGCGAGCGGACAAAGGCGAGCGGACAAACGCGAGCGGACAAACGCGAGCGGACAAACGCGAGCGGACAAACGCGAGCGGACAAACGCGAGCGGACAAACGCGAGCGGACAAACGCGAGCGGACAAACTCGAGCGGACAAACTCGAGCGGACAAACTCGAGCGGACAAACTCGAGCGGACAAACGCGAGCGGACAAACGCGAGCGGACAAACGCGAGCGGACAAACTCGAGCGGACAAACGCGAGCGGACAAACTCGAGCGGACAAACGCGGCGGACAAGCGGCGGACAAAGCGGCGGACAAGCGGACAAACGCGAAGCGGACAAACTCGGCGGACAAAGCGAGCGGACAAAGCGGCGGACAAAGGCGGCGGACAAAGGCGAAGCGGACAAACTCGGCGGACAAACTCGGCGGACAAACTCGGCGGACAAACTCGGCGGACAAACGCGGCGGACAAACTCGGCGGACAAACTCGAGCGGACAAACTCGAGCGGACAAACGCGAGCGGACAAACTCGAGCGGACAAACGCGGCGGACAAGCGCGAGCGGACAAGCGCGGCGGACAAACGCGAGCGGACAACGCGGCGGACAACGCGGCGGACAAACGCGAGCGGACAAACGCGGCGGAAAAACTCGAGCGGACAAACGCGAGCGGACAAGCGCGCGGACAAGCGCGAGCGGACAAAGCGGCGGACAAACGCGGCGGACAAACGCGAGCGGACAAAGGCGAGCGGACAAACTCGAGCGGACAAACTCGAGCGGACAAACTCGAGCGGACAAACTCGAGCGGACAAACTCGAGCGGACAAACTCGAGCGGACAAACTCGAGCGGACAAACTCGAGCGGACAAACTCGAGCGGACAAACGCGAGCGGACAAAGCGGCGGACAAGCGGCGGACAAACGCAGCGGACAAAGCGGCGGACAAACTCAGCGGACAAAGCGGCGGACAAACTTCAGCGGACAAAGCGGCGGACAAAGCGGCGGACAAAGCGGCGGACAAAGCGGCGGACAAAAGCGGCGGACAAGCGCAGCGGACAAGCGCGGACAAAAGCGGCGGACAAAAGCGGCGGACAAAGCGGCGGACAAAAGCGGCGGACAAAGCGGCGGACAAGCTTCGGCGGACAAACTCGGCGGACAAACTCAGCGGACAAACTTCGGCGGACAAAGCGGCGGACAAAGCGGCGGACAAAGCGCGGACAAAGCGGCGGACAAAGCGGCGGACAAAGCGGCGGACAAAAGCGGCGGACAAACGCGCGGACAAAGCGGCGGACAAACTGCGGCGGACAAACTCTAGCGGACAAACTCTAGCGGACAAAGGCGAGCGGACAAAGGCGAGCGGACAAAGGCGAGCGGACAAAGGCGAGCGGACAAAGGCGAGCGGACAAACGCGAGCGGACAAACGCGAGCGGACAAACGCGAGCGGACAAACTCTAGCGGACAAACGCGAGTGAAAAATGTCAGCGCTAACTCTTCAGTCGACTCGTATGTCTGCTGTGCCTGAGCTCCACTGCACAAAGCCCCTCCAGAAAAACTAACCTAATGCTTCCAAATAGAAATGCACTGTAGCACGATACAAAGATCTTTGAAAGGGTCTTTCCAAACGACTCTTCTCTTCCACAGCTTCAAATGCCATTGGGGTTTAGTGTTACATGCAACACCGTCCATCAGGGGATGGTCCATGTTTTTCAGTACGGCATCCGTCCTTTTGAGTGTCCATTGCTCTTTAACGAGTGAGACCGTGGACAGAAGTAGAGATATCTTTAAGACTTTAGGATTTTCATAGAGCTCTTACAACAACCTTTCAGAGGCTAATGCTAAATGAACAAATAATGCTAATGTTAATTAGCTAAATTGACCGCAGGACCTTCTGTTCCGGTCACTTTTCTACTCACTCTGTCAAAAGTACAGTGAAGTTCTGTGTTAAAGGCTCAGGTTAATACAGGGGGGCGGGGCCTCACACCTGTCAATCACAAATTAAGAACGATGATGAGATGCACCAATATGAAGATTTTCTACCGATCCGATAACCAATAATTGTACATTTTAATCCAAACGTTTTTCGAATCTTTTTTATAGTCTAGAGTACATACTTTGGAAGGTCAGTTGTCCAAGGGTCCAAGTACTCGGGCTGTAAACTCCTCCTGAAATCTCTACAACGACAAAAGCTTGAAGTACACCAAGAATAAACCTAAAGTAAAAGTAGGACCGTCTGCCTCCAAACTAAATCCACGTTCCCCTGAGTCCCTCCTGTTCTGCGTCAGAGCTCCTCAGTCTCTCAGACGAGTGTTTATCTGAAACACCAGCCTCTCTCTGACTCCTCTCTGTTCCACGAGGCCTGAGACTGAAGCAGGTGCGTTTAAAGCGACAGGTAAAAGCCCGAGCAGTGACCCACGACGGCCCCAGACTCAACCATCTCATTTTCAAGAGCTCTGCCCAGGCCTTTATCCATCTGCAGAGGGAGACGAGTCACAGGGTCAGCCTCGGTGAAGAAAAAGACAGCAGCTGGGAGAGACCGCAGAGATTTAGCAGAAAAAAGAGAGAAAAGATCCAAGCAGAGAGAGTTTGTGGGAAAGAAAATCCACATCGACCCACCTTCCCTCGACATTATACAACAAAGATATAAAAGGCAGAAAAACCCCAGACTGTCTCCACCTCACTTTAGATTTTTGAAAGTATCGTCCCATTTCTGTGAACGACACTCGAGGCTCCTTCTGTTTTAAGGTTTTAATGGAGCTGCCTGTGTGTGGGTCTAAACCGGGTCTAAACCAGGGCTAAACCGGGTCTAAACCAGGTCTAAACCAGGTCTAACCCCGGTCTAAACCGGGTCTAAACCAGGTCTAACCCCGGTCTAAACCAGGTCTAAACCGGGTCTAAACCGGGTCTAAACCGTGTCTAAACCGTGTCTAAACCGTGTCTAAACCGTGTCTAAACCAGGTCTAATATCAGGTCTAAACCAGGTCTAAACCAGGTCTAAACCAGGTCTAACCCCAGTCTAAACCAGGTCTAATATCAGGTCTAAACCAGGTCTAAACCAGGTCTAAACCGTGTCTAAACCGTGTCTAAACCAGGTCTAATATCAGGTCTAAACCAGGTCTAAACCAGGTCTAAACCAGGTCTAACCCCAGTCTAAACCAGGTCTAAACCGTGTCTAAACCGTGTCTAAACCAGGTCTAATATCAGGTCTAAACCAGGTCTAAACCAGGTCTAAACCAGGTCTAAACCGGGTCTAAACCAGGTCTAACCCCAGTCTAAACCAGGTCTAAACCGGGTCTAAACCGGGTCTAAACCAGGTCTAACCCCAGTCTAAACCGGGTCTAAACCGTGTCTAAACCGGGTCTAAACCAGGTCTAAACCGGGTCTAAACCGGGTCTAAACCGGGTCTAAACCGGGTCTAACCCCAGTCTAAACCAGGTCTAAACCAGGTCTAAACCAGGTCTAACCCCAGTCTAAACCAGGTCTAAACCGGGTCTAAACCGTGTCTAAACCGGGTCTAAACCAGGTCTAAACCGGGTCTAAACCAGGTCTAACCCCGGTCTAAACCGTGTCTAAACCGGGTCTAAACCAGGTCTAAACCGGGTCTAAACCAGGTCTAAACCAAGTCTAATATCAGGTCTAAACCAGGTCTAAACCAGGTCTAAACCGGGTCTAAACCGGGTCTAAACCAGGTCTAACCCCGGTCTAAACCGGGTCTAAACCAGGTCTAACCCCAGTCTAAACCGTGTCTAAACCAGGTCTAACCCCAGTCTAAACTGGGTCTAAACCAGGTCTAAACCGGGTCTAAACCGGGTCTAAACCGGGTCTAAACCGGGTCTAAACCGGGTCTAAACCAGGTCTAACCCCGGTCTAAACCGGGTCTAACCCCGGTCTAAACCAGGTCTAAACCAGGTCTAAACCAGGACTAAACCAGGTCTAAACAAGGTCTAAACCAGGTCTAAACCAGGTCTAAACCGGGTCTAAACCGGGTCTAAACCGGGTCTAAACCAGGTCTAAACCAGGTCTAACCCCGGTCTAAACCGGGTCTAAACCAGGTCTAACCCCAGTCTAAACCGTGTCTATACCAGGTCTAACCCCAGTCTAAACTGGGTCTAAACCAGGTCTAACCCCGGTCTAAACCGGGCCTAAACCGGGTCTAAACCAGATCTAATATCAGGTCTAAACCAGGTCTAACCCCGGTCTAAACCGGGTCTAACCCCGGTCTAAACCCGGTCTAAACTGTGTCTAAACCGGGTCTATACCGGGTCTAACCCCGGTCTAAACCGTGTCTAAACCGGGTCTAAACCAGGTCTAAACCGGGTCTAAACCAGGTCTAAACCAAGTCTAATATCAGGTCTAAACCAGGTCTAAACCAGGTCTAAACCGGGTCTAAACCGGGTCTAAACCGGGTCTAAACCAGGTCTAACCCCAGTCTAAACCGGGTCTAAACCAGGACTAAACCAGGTCTAAACCAGGTCTAAACCAGGTCTAAAGCAGGTCTAACCCTTTAATCATTCTATGTTATTACTTTAATGAGAAGGAAGTCATTTGAATATGTTTCTGTTATAACAGTTCTGTTCTGAAGCAGTAGGGTAGTATTGAAGAGGAAGTTAATATCAGGGCTTGTCTTGGATTTTTCAGTTTGGTCCAGGTCAGTAAGTGTTGACTGAGGGACTGGTTTTGTTCTATGCTTAATAATTTTTGACTGGTGAATAAAGTGCTAATAGCAGACTCCTTCAGTTGCAGTTCTCTGAGCGGCTGCTGGACTGCCTGATGGCTTTAGGGAGCAGTCAGATGTTGAAGTGTTTCCTGATCCGTCACATCGTTTCTCAGCTCAGCGCTCTGACAGAGCAGCTCTGGCACTGTTTCCAGGTGAGTGCTCCGCTGTTCTCTCATTTCTGCCTCTTATTACACAAACACCGCAGGCTGCTCTTTCATTCACAGAGTCACACAGGCCCTTTGCAGACTGGCCGGTTTCATCAGCGGTCAGGTGTGTAGGGCTGAACAATTTATTTTTAATTAAATTACGATATTAAAAAACACGATTTTCCAAACGCTGAGGCCGCAGAGATTGGTCACGTGACACCTTCTGTGAGAAATGCAGCTGCCTCGAGTCTGTGTCTGAAAGATGTTTCTGAACATGAGCTTTTGCAGGGTCGGCTCTAAAAGGTGGGGGCCCATGGGCTAAGACAATGTGTAGGGCCCCCTTTGTGGAAGTCTGAGGGGCCCCCAAGATAATAACTGTCAGAAAGTGAAGTACGCCACGACAAAAAAGTTTAACTTCTATGACCCGAACCAAATCCAGTTCTGTGATTTTAATTCATATTTCATGCATCTTTTAATTTCTATATAACATATGGTCTGGCCACAAGAAACACAAGTTGAAGCTAAGTATCTTATTTCCATAAATAATCGCATTATTATATTGATTATCCAAACCCGTTCAGGCGTATTGGGGTCATGCCTAATGTAAATTACATTTATCCACCTCGAGAATAACTGGTGTTTCCCGGCTGTAGAGCTTTCTAAGAGCTGCATCTGCCTCGGCCTCAAACCTCAGCTGAAGGTCCTGGTTCAGAGCCAACATCATCTGTGGCCCACAAAAATACAGATCAGAATCAGTGACAACGGGCAGCTCTGAGTAGGACCTGCACCTCTGAGTAGGACCTGCAGCTTCTGAGTAGGACCTGCTGCTCTGAGTAGGACCTGCACCTCTGAGTAGGACCTGCACCTCTGAGTAGGACCTGCACCTCTGAGTAGGACCTGCTGCTCTGAGTAGGACCTGCACCTCTGAGTAGGACCTGCTGCTCTGAGTAGGACCTGCACCTCTGAGTAGGACCTGCTGCTCTGAGTAGGACCTGCACCTCTGAGTAGGACCTGCTGCTCTGAGTAGGACCTGCACCTCTGAGTAGGACCTGCACCTCTGAGTAGGACCTGCAGCTTCTGAGTACGACCTGCTGCTCTGAGTAGGACCTGCTGCTCTGAGTAGGACCTGCACCTCTGAGTAGGACCTGCTGCTTCTGAGTAGGACCTGCTGCTTCTGAGTAGAACCTGCTGCTTCTGAGTAGAACCTGCTGCTTCTGAGTAGGACCTGCTGCTCTGAGTAGGACTTGCTGCTTCTAAGTAGGACCTGCACCTCTGAGTAGGACCTGCTGCTTCTGAGTAGGACCTGCTGCTCTGAGTAGGACCTGCTGCTCTGAGTAGGACCTGCTGCTTCGAGTAGGACCTGCAGCTTCTGAGTAGGACCTGCACCTCTGAGTAGGACCTGCTGCTTCGAGTAGGACCTGCAGCTTCTGAGTAGGACCTGCTGCTCTGAGTAGGACCTGCTGCTCTGAGTAGGACCTGCTGCTCTGAGTAGGACCTGCACCTCTGAGTAGGACCTGCTGCTTCTGAGTAGGACCTGCTGCTCTGAGTAGGACCTGCTGCTTCTGAGTAGAACCTGCTGCTTCTGAGTAGGACCTGCACCTCTGAGTAGGACCTGCTGCTCTGAGTAGGACCTGCTGCTTCTGAGTAGGACCTGCACCTCTGAGTAGGACCTGCTGCTTCTGAGTAGGACCTGCTGCTCTGAGTAGGACCTGCTGCTTCTGAGTAGGACCTGCTGCTTCTGAGTAGGACCTGCTGCTCTGAGTAGGACCTGCTGCTTCTGAGTAGGACCTGCTGCTTCTGAGTAGAACCTGCTGCTTCTGAGTAGGACCTGCACCTCTGAGTAGGACCTGCTGCTCTGAGTAGGACCTGCTGCTTCTGAGTAGGACCTGCACCTCTGAGTAGGACCTGCTGCTTCTGAGTAGGACCTGCTGCTCTGAGTAGGACCTGCTGCTTCTGAGTAGAACCTGCTGCTTCTGAGTAGGACCTGCACCTCTGAGTAGGACCTGCTGCTCTGAGTAGGACCTGCTGCTTCTGAGTAGGACCTGCACCTCTGAGTAGGACCTGCTGCTCTGAGTAGGACCTGCTGCTTCTGAGTAGGACCTGCACCTCTGAGTAGGACCTGCTGCTTCTGAGTAGGACCTGCTGCTTCTGAGTAGAACCTGCTGCTTCTGAGTAGGACCTGCACCTCTGAGTAGGACCTGCTGCTTCTGAGTAGGACCTGCTGCTCTGAGTAGGACCTGCTGCTTCTGAGTAGAACCTGCTGCTTCTGAGTAGGACCTGCTGCTCTGAGTAGGACCTGCACCTCTGAGTAGGACCTGCTGCTCTGAGTAGGACCTGCACCTCTGAGTAGGACCTGCACCTCTGAGTAGGACCTGCTGCTCTGAGTAGGACCTGCACCTCTGAGTAGGACCTGCTGCTCTGAGTAGGACCTGCACCTCTGAGTAGGACCTGCACCTCTGAGTAGGACCTGCAGCTTCTGAGTACGACCTGCTGCTCTGAGTAGGACCTGCTGCTCTGAGTAGGACCTGCACCTCTGAGTAGGACCTGCTGCTTCTGAGTAGGACCTGCTGCTTCTGAGTAGAACCTGCTGCTTCTGAGTAGAACCTGCTGCTTCTGAGTAGGACCTGCTGCTCTGAGTAGGACTTGCTGCTTCTAAGTAGGACCTGCTGCTTCGAGTAGGACCTGCTGCTCTGAGTAGGACTTGCTGCTTCTAAGTAGGACCTGCACCTCTGAGTAGGACCTGCTGCTCTGAGTAGGACCTGCTGCTTCTGAGTAGGACCTGCACCTCTGAGTAGGACCTGCTGCTTCTGAGTAGGACCTGCTGCTCTGAGTAGGACCTGCTGCTTCTGAGTAGAACCTGCTGCTTCTGAGTAGGACCTGCACCTCTGAGTAGGACCTGCTGCTCTGAGTAGGACCTGCTGCTTCTGAGTAGGCCTGCACCTCTGAGTAGGACCTGCTGCTCTGAGTAGGACCTGCTGCTTCTGAGTAGGACCTGCACCTCTGAGTAGGACCTGCTGCTTCTGAGTAGGACCTGCTGCTTCTGAGTAGAACCTGCTGCTTCTGAGTAGGACCTGCACCTCTGAGTAGGACCTGCTGCTTCTGAGTAGGACCTGCTGCTCTGAGTAGGACCTGCTGCTTCTGAGTAGAACCTGCTGCTTCTGAGTAGGACCTGCTGCTCTGAGTAGGACCTGCACCTCTGAGTAGGACCTGCTGCTCTGAGTAGGACCTGCACCTCTGAGTAGGACCTGCACCTCTGAGTAGGACCTGCTGCTCTGAGTAGGACCTGCACCTCTGAGTAGGACCTGCTGCTCTGAGTAGGACCTGCACCTCTGAGTAGGACCTGCACCTCTGAGTAGGACCTGCAGCTTCTGAGTACGACCTGCTGCTCTGAGTAGGACCTGCTGCTCTGAGTAGGACCTGCACCTCTGAGTAGGACCTGCTGCTTCTGAGTAGGACCTGCTGCTTCTGAGTAGAACCTGCTGCTTCTGAGTAGAACCTGCTGCTTCTGAGTAGGACCTGCTGCTCTGAGTAGGACTTGCTGCTTCTAAGTAGGACCTGCACCTCTGAGTAGGACCTGCTGCTCTGAGTAGGACCTGCTGCTCTGAGTAGGACCTGTACCTCTGAGTAGGACCTGCACCTCTGAGTAGGACCTGCACCTCTGAGTAGGACCTGCTGCTCTGAGTAGGACCTGCTGCTCTGAGTAGGACCTGTACCTCTGAGTAGGACCTGCACCTCTGAGTAGGACCTGCACCTCTGAGTAGGACCTGCTGCTCTGAGTAGGACCACAGTGAGGCTCTGGTCGAACAGGGACAGTCCTGTCTCGGTCTTTCAGACCTGCTCCTGGAGGATTGTTGTGTTTCTGTCTCAGGATCAGAGTGAGACAACTCCAGAGGGATTTAGAGAAAGAGAAATAAATGAAGCACACTAAAGCAGCACAGTTTTGATAAAAGGACGTTCTCCTGACAGGCTGACTGTGTTTTGTTGAATGCGTCCTGAGCCTGTTGCTGTTTCTGAATCTGTTGTGTGTTTTTTGAAAAGCCCAGAGCGTCTGTCTCCGTCTCTCGCTGTTCCACTTTCATTCACTCTCTGGCTCCTCGGGCCTCTTCAAAGACACAAAAGCTCACGGCGAGTGTTTCTCAGCGTGAGGCGGCTTCTCTGAGCAATAAAATGTCACGCTCTGATGACGAGGGAGGGAGTTCTCGCTCCTGATTTAAATGTTGTCCGTCGCTAGAGCTTTTTAGATTCACACATTTGGTCTCACACTGGGCTCCGAGAGATTTCTGAGGTTTGGTGATTTTTTTTTTTTAACTTTATTTTTGTAATGGACAGGTTTTAGTTGGATTTGAACAGGTTTTAGATGGATTTGAACAGGTTTTAGATGGATTTGAACAGGTTTTAGTTGGATTTGAACAGGTTTTAGTTGGATTTGAACAGGTTTTAGATGGATTTGAACAGGTTTTAGATGGTTTTGGACAGATTTTAGTTGGATTTGAACAGGTTTTAGATGGATTTGAACAGGTTTTAGATGGTTTTGGACAGATTTTAGTTGGATTTGAACAGGTTTTATTTGGATTTGAACAGGTTTTAGATGGTTTTGGACAGGTTTTAGTTGGATTTGAACAGGTTCTAGATGGATTTGAACAGGTTTTAGATGGATTTGAACAGGTTTTAGTTGGATTTGAACAGGTTTTAGTTGGATTTGAACAGGTTTTAGATGGATTTGAACAGGTTTTAGATGGTTTTGGACAGATTTTAGTTGGATTTGAACAGGTTTTAGATGGATTTGAACAGGTTTTAGATGGTTTTGGACAGATTTTAGTTGGATTTGAACAGGTTTTATTTGGATTTGAACAGGTTTTAGATGGTTTTGGACAGGTTTTAGTTGGATTTGAACAGGTTCTAGATGGATTTGAACAGGTTTTAGATGGTTTTGGACAGGTTTTAGTTGGATTTGGGCAGGTTTTAGTTGGATTTGAACAGGTTTTAGATGGGTTTTGGACAGGTTTTAGAAGGATCTGGACCGGTTTTAGATGGATTTGAACAGGTTTTAGATGGATTTGAACGGTTCCTAATGTAATATAATGTTAAAGACCTTTAAAACACATTAGACTCAGTGAAAGTGTTTTCTTTGTTTCTGGTTTGATCTGGACTCATTATCAAACTGTGACGAGATAAATGCTCTGGATAAATGGGAAGCTTAATGTTACTGTCGTTAATAAATGAAATGCAGCAGCATTTACATAAAACCTTCAGTGATTATGGTTTAAAAGGCTGCTCGGGTGAGAACAAATGCACAAATATTTACCATTAACCGGTGAATTAGCCACAGTCTGAAGGTAATAACCGTTTTAGATGAATTTAAAAAACCTTAAAGAGGTATTAGATGCACATGGTAAGGTTTTAGATGGTTTTGAACAGGTTTTATTTAGATCTAAACAGGTTTTAGATGGCTTTGAACAGGTTTTATTTAGATCTAAACAGGTTTTAGATGGATTTGAGCAGGTTTTAGTTGGACCTATACAGTTTGTAATGTCCTAACGTCTCAGTATAAACCCTGTGTTCATGCCATCTTTTGCTGATCTTACACGAGTCGTATCGTCTCTGAAACATTTACAAACAGTGTCAGGGTTGAAAGTCCGAGTTAAAAGCTGTAATAGTTTCCTGTGGCGAGCGGCGTGTGGGCTAAATGTGGTCAGCTCAGAAAGCCTCGGCCTCGAGGAGTGAACCGTGGAGAGCACAGAGTGTGGAGTCTTCTAAAGCAGCTCAAAGGAAATGCTCCGCGGCCAAAGAAACGAGAGGACGCCTCTGAAATGTCAAACCAACGCATTAACCAATGGCAACAGGCCTCAATTAGTCACAGTCGACTCTGGGGATTTATGAAAAAGACAGGAGTTAGTGACAAAGAATGTTTCAACTTGTATTTACTTAATAAAATGGACTGGTTTTAGTAGGATCTGGTCAGGTTTTAGATGGATCTGGATAGGATTTAGTAGGATCTGGACAGGTTTTAGGTGGATATTGACAGGGTTTAGATGGATCTGGACAGGTTTTGTATGGATCTGGACAGGTTTTACATGGATCTGGACAGGTTTTGTATGGATCTGGACAGGTTTTGTATGGATCTGGACAGGTTTTGTATGGATCTGGACAGGTTTTGTATGGATCTGGACAGGTTTTACATGGATCTGGACAGGTTTTACATGGATCTGGACAGGTTTTACATGGATCTGGACAGGTTTTACATGGATCTGGACAGGTTTTACATGGATCTGGACAGGTTTTGTATGGATCTGGACAGTATTCCTGTCAGCAGGTGATAAATGGATGTGATGAGTTCCTGTTAACCCGTTCCTATCGGAGCCAGTGTTCGAGGTCAGAGCGGGTCGTGCCGCGGGACGGTCCGTCGGGATCAGGCGTTGGCGACAGATCGGAGACAACACGAGGCCATCAGTCACAATAAACACGGCGGCGTTGGCAGGAACATGGCTCGTCTCTGGAGGAACAGCCTGTCGTAGCTCTGCCAGGTTCTGATGAAAATACAAAACACACTAATGAGAAAATCTGAAAAACATCTGCAACAGAAGAAAGGCTGTTGTCTGCATTTTTGTTTGGAATCCCAGTCGAATAAATGCCATTAACACATCAGGCATTTTTCTTTCAAAACCTGTGTAATTCCTTTTAATTAGTTTTTTTTGGAAAAGGGGAAATATCAGTGAGAACCAATCTTCACAGGATGTTTTAAAAGTGGTTCATTTTTCTATAAAATCCACATTAGCTGCATAAAGCACTAATAAAACGTTTGAGAGTTTTGGTTTATTCCAATAGACACTGTTTCTGCTCTGGGATCATTTCAAGTCACGTTCCTCCTTCTTCTGAACAAATATCACACGGATGCAAACTTAAAAATAAACAAATTAAACAAAGCCACAATAAAAAATGAATTCCCACACTTTCACCCCACATGGTGGACTTCCTGTTGAGTTTAGGCTGTGGCTGTCATAGACTTTTCTGTTTGGCCTGAGGTGTCCTATGGATGTACCAAGTTTCATTTTTCTACGTTGGAAAAAATTACTTTCACTTTTTATAGGCACAATGTATTTTCATTTTCCAGGGGTCGCCACTGAGTCATTTCTTTTCATTATTTTTTCAAATACTTAAAATACATACATTTTTCGCCAGGCTTAAGTTTAGTGGCCAATAAAATGTATTTTTGCGCACATTTACTGGGTCAAAATTGAGGATCATTTTGCAGAAAAATTAAAATAAGAAAAAAATAGAAATTGAGCAAAAACAACAAGAAAAGGCACTGTCTATTGTGCACACCTGTCTTTAGCTCATTTTGCCTAAGTTTGGTGTTTCTTGAATGAAGCAGCTATTTTCTGTCAATTTTTAAAAGTGAGGTGTTTTCTAAGACGGTTCACATTTTCAATTCAAAATGGCTGCCTTCGCGTGTGTGATGGGGTGTGGTCCCCATTGGCTTTTATGTTCATAAGCCCATGCTGGGTGTGTGTACCAAGTTTCATTTGCCTAGGACAAACTAAAATTTTCCCTTCCCATTGACTTTTTCCACATATTTGTGCCGTTGCTATGGCAACACATTTATAAATAGGGGGAGGTTGTCATTAGCTTTTATGTTCGTCATGACATAAGTGATGTGTGTGCCAAATTTTATGTCTCTATGACAAACTAAATTCTTGGGTCCCATTATAAGTTTGTAGGGGGCGCTAGAGGGCCATTTCTAAAGCAAACCCTTTTATTTACATATCTTTGTGTTCAGGTCATGAATGTGCACAAACGCCTTTTTGGGTCCAACTTGATCCGAGAAGGCGTTTAAGAGTTAAGGGATAATTTATTACCACAAAAATGTCTGCAAAAAAACAAAAAGACCACTTTTGTTGGCACTCGTGTCTAGATGATACCCTTTTAGACAAAAACACAATGAGTTGAATCTTTTGGCGTAAGGGCTGTGATTTAGGTGGCCGCGCCTTTCACCCCACATGGCGGACTTCCTGTTGAGTTTAGGCTGTGGCTGTCATAGACTTTTCTGTTTGCCCTGAGGTGTTCTATGGACCTACCAAGTTTTGTATTTCTACATTGGAAAAAAAAATACTTTCACTTTCCATAGGCCCAATGTATTTTGACTTTTCTAGGGGTCGCCACTGAGTCATTTTTCATATTTTTTGGGGGGGACTTCAATTACATAAATTTTTCGCCGACCTTGAACTTTGGGCCCAATAAAAATTTCTTTGCGCATGTTCATTGGTTCAATAAATAAACTCCAAAATTGAACGCTGTGGCAGGCTAAGACATGTGGGTTAACACTGAAGACGCGTCACTGACCCATTGCACATGAGTCTTTACCCGAGACAGTGCATTTATGTAAGATGTGGATGAGTACAGGAAAGGTGACAATGATGCTGACGGTCAACAGAAAGTGTCTCCCCATGCTCACCCTCCCGCCATAATCCAAAACCCCCTTCCCTCACAGCTGAACACACACACAGTAATACAGACACCACGCCCCAGTGCCCCCCACAGTAACTGATGACGTCAGTTAGGGCATGCACACACAACAGCATAAAAAAAGAAATCAGACCCAATGTATGGCTCCTACAATAATAATGATTAAAGCCACAGCGATAAAGGCCCTGGCCTCCCGTGCGACCGCGGGACATGTACTCGTTCTGCTGGGGCCTCTACACCTCCTTGTATTTAGACTTAAAGGTCTCCACATTCCCTGGTTTTCTGGGATCTGTCTGAACTTTTGAAAATAAGAGTTTATGCTTGGTCTAAGGCAGCCTTTCTCAAACTTTTTTCAGTCAGGGCACCTTTCAAAAGTGCATAAAACTTTAAGGCACCCCAGTTTAAAATATAATTTAAAAACACTGCATAACCCAAATTAAAATGCAAATGTCATGTTTATTTAGACAGGACAGCAATGAACAGAGCATAATACGAACTGTAAATTACAATAATAACAACTTTATAGCAACTTTAAAAACACTGGTTTACAAAGTAATTCACAAAATAATTAATCGCAGACACAAATGCCATAAAACCGTAAGAGGTGCACCGCACAATACAAGAACCCAACAACAAATCCTGAGCAGGAGAACTAAACTGAAGTGCAGGATGCAGATAAAATAAAAAGGGGCAGACATAACAAAAATAAGTAAAATTAGATTGTAATATATATACAAGTGGAAGTATATTATTGTTTAAACACCTTTATAACGATCGCATTAGTTGAGCTGTATGCACGATGGGAGCCGCCATCGCCACCGCAGGCGCAGTTCAGAAAATCGGATCTGTTGGATTTACAAGACGTGAATTCATCCACTTCTCCCAAAATACATAAAAGTAAGTGGCAGGTGAACTGGGAGAAGAATAGAGTAAACTTTAAAGTTACTTACACAATGTGTATCTGATATGAATAAAACTAATTATAATGGAAAGGATTATTATTGCCACTTCATTTTTCATCATTGTGTATTTTACAAACTCTAAATGTATTGTTTTTTTTAGTACGTATATGTATGAAACCTAAAATAAACGTTGTGATATATGACAGCTCTGAGCGCGCCTGTGTCTGGCTCAGTGCAAGCCAACGCAAAATTACATTTGAAAATATAGCTGCAAGCAGCAATGACGGGGCCAAGCACAAGGCCGGCATTAAACCTCATGCCGACATGGCTGGCAGCATCAGACCAACGGCAGTAAGCATCTGAAGACATTTCAATAAGATTTCAGTCTAAATGGCCGAGAAATCATCAATCCGGTCTTTAGCACTTTGATTGAATGGTTTATCACGTCCAATCCAGAGGCAGCGCTGTAACCACACTGATGTGTGAAACAACTAAAGTCCTCAAACTCTGCAGGCAGACTCAAGTCATGGTTGCCATAACAATTACTAAGTTTAATTAGAATGTATTAAAGCATTGCAGAGATATAGCCTGACTTTTATTTTTGTGCGCACTAAGTTGTTTTCATTTGCGCAGTATTCGACAACGGTTTGACGAATCAACTTTCTTTTAATAACTTTTTGTCATCATAGTCTGAAGAAGATCTGGTTCAATTTTGGTGAAAATCGGACAAACGGTGTGGGAGGAGTTCTAAAAAGTAGGTTTTTGAAAAAAAACAACATGGCAAACGGGACGTTTGTCCGAATAGGACATATTTGTTATCTGTGCTCTCGGCTTGATCCAGTGAACACATTAAGACCATTTGTTTTACAATAGGTTAACGGAATCAAAAGTTATTAGCATATTTGTGAATTTGGTTATAACTTTTGACCACAAGGTGGCGCTGCCCCAAAACTTTTTGAGTACCTTCAGGCCTTAGTCCCGAAGATGCATACCAAGTTTTGTAATGATGCGGCAATGCGTTCCAAAAATATAGCACTTTATGACAAAATTCATAATGGCCGACGCTCAAAATGGCCGATATGGGAAACTTTGGTATCGCAGGACTCGGCATGACGCACTGAATCTAAAGAGACCAGTTTTATGATTTTTGGCAAAAGCGTTCAGAAGATATAAGCAAATAATTCACTTTTTCATATCTCCTGACCACTAGGAGGCGCTGCGCCAAAACTCTGCAGGCATCCTCAAATCTTAGTTGCAATAACAGGTACTAAGTTTGGTGAGAATATGTTAAAGCATTGCAGAGATATAGCCCGACTTTCATTTTTGTGCGCATTAAGTCAAATTTATTTGTGCGGTATTCAAAAACGGTTTGACGAATCAACTTTCTTTTAATAACTTTTTGTCAGCATAGTCTGAAGATGATCTGGTGATGATCTTCAATTTTCGTGATAATTAGTCAAACGGCCTAGGAGGAGATCGCAAAAGTACATTTTTTAGAAAATTCAAAATGGCGGAAAAACTATCATGGCGGAAAATAACGTCATAGGGTGCAATCGAATCGTCATGAGCTAAGGAATCAGAGGAAAAAAGAATTTTATTTCTAGGCCTTACGGTTCAAAAGTTATTGACATAAACATAAGTCCAACTTTGGACAGTTGGTGGCGCTAGAGGGATTAAGGTAGACACTTCAGATTTGTTAGGATGACAGCTCACACTGTCCACTTTTAGTGTACCAAATTTCACAACTTTTTATCATACGGTTCTATGGCCTACCATAGACTCCCATGCGGAATTATAATAATAAGAAATCTAACGGGTTCAATAGGGCCTAATTACATTTGAATGAACGAGATGCACTGACCGTTCTAATCACGTGAATGTGTGATCGTACGTGCGAAAGGGTTAAAAAGAAAGAAGACTGTATTTGTGTAAATTCAAATATATTTTATATAGGAAATTTCAGAATTTTTTAATTTATTTATTTATTTTTTTAGCCTACGTACAGGGGGCACCCCAGTGTGCCGCAGCACCCACTTTGAGAAAGGCAGGTCTAAGAGAAAAACAAAGTACTGGCTGGAGATTTGCAATGACTCAGAAAGCGCTGCACCCCCCTGTTGAAAAGTAAAAATGTAAATATTAGTTGTCTAAAAGAACAAGTTTACCAGTTCCAAAAGATTCTGAGGAGTTTTCCAAGACTCTAGTCTTGGCTCTGGAGGAGCGTCCTCCAAAGGAAGAAATGGCTGCCTCTTCACAGGCTCATTACGAACACAGCCACAAATGTATCAAAAAAACAAACTGATTTAGATGATACTCACCAAATTTGGGCCATTTAGATTAAAACACATTGAGTTTAATCTTTAGACGCGGGGGGTGTGATTTAGGTGGTCATGCATTCCACCCAATATGGCAGACTTCCTGTTGAGTTTAGGCTGTGGCCGTCAGACTTTTCTGTTTGCCCTGAGGTGTCCTATAGATGTACCAAGTTTTGTTTTTTTATGTTGGAAAAAATTACTTTCACTTTCGATAGGCCCAATGTATTTTCATTTTCCAGGGGTTGCCACTCAGTCATTTTTTATTATTTTTTTCGGGGACTTAAAATACATACATTTTTTGCCGGGCTTGAGTTTTGTGGCCAATAAAATTTACTTTTTGCGCACAGTTACTGGCTCAAATTGAGGATCATTTCGGAGAAAAATATAAAGAAGAAGAATAAAAAAATAAATAATAAATAAAAACAATAGGCCCTCCCGGTCATCACCAGCTCAGGCCTAATAAATAAAATAAAATAACAGTTACAGTAAAAGACAACACACTGAGTTAAAAGACAAAGAGAAGAAATGAGTTTTCAGAAGACATTTAAAAACAAAGAGTTGTTGAAATGTGTTGAAATGTCTCAAAAGTAGAAGCGGCAGATGGTTGGATGTAGTGCTTTCAGCTCCTGTGGCTGTTTACTGCGTTTTGTAGCTGTTCATCAAAAGCCATGTGACTCTGAACTTATTACACTAATGTTAAACCCCTTCAGTGATTGTCAGTCACAGTCATAGCCTCCTCCTTCAGTAGTCGTATTCTCTCTGAGGTGGTCTTTGGGTTGACCCTGTGACCTCCTGTGAGCCTGCCGTCTGTCCCGGGACGCCGCTGACTCTGCAGTTTTTCCGTCGCAGAGGTCGTGGGGACATGTGCCGTGGCTCCGAGGCTTTGTTGTCGCGCTTCATCAGCTTTATTCCCTCGTTATCATTCCCTTCAGACCAGAGCGGACTTTAGAGGCTCCTCTGGGCACGAGCCGAGGTGTGAGCAGCACTTCAGCACAGATTTATATCAACCTACTTTTCATTTGGGAACGTTTTTAGGATTTAAATAGGTCACCGAGTAAATATGGTGCAGTATTTTTCCATTCATCCAGGATTTAACAAACAATAATCCGTTTTTTATTGTCCCAAAGAGAAGGTCACAGGGCTTTCAGACACTTCCACAAGTATTTCCCTTTCATGTACATAAAAGTTCTACATAAATACTCGGTAACACTCAGACAGATGCACCTGGACTCTCCTCTGACATGAACTGTCAGTGGGGGATGGACCAAGCTAACACGGAGCTAACGGACAGCTAGCGAACGTAAAAACGTAGCTCTAGAGACTGGAGCCATCTTTTGTACCAGGCTGTAAACATGATTTTTACACTTGTAAAGTCGCCATTGGGTTTATTCTTATATTTCTGCTTTTGGAGCCTGCCCTCTGGTGGACGGAGGTATATTGCGGTATGGTGGCACTCTCACTCAACGGCCTTTTAAGGGGTTCCATGAGTGATGCTTGGTTACACTGGATCTCAGTGGATCTGTGAAAGGGGCCTTACTGTGTTTAGTCAAAATTTTATTGAACGATGTCACATCCAAAGGTTCAACCAAAGGAAGGCTCAGACAGAGCTGTAGAGGGGGGTTACTAACATGAGGAGAAAGAGATGTTGTATGATTTAATTATGCTGTTGAACAGTGTTGACAGGACATGAATTGTACATTAATCAAGGAAGCTGAGGGCCATAATTGGACAAGTCTTCTTAAATCCAAGTATAAACCATCGGGGACTGACAGTATTCTGTTTTTGAACAGTAGTTCTCATATTGAGCAGGTTTTGTGTTTGTGTCTGTTCTCTGTGACTCTCTGTCCTTGAGTCTGAGGTGAATACAGATCAGCTGCCATCTGCCTCAGCCTCAGGACAGAGGCTCCAGGTCTGAGCAAACGAATAATGCATACAGACAGTTATGTTTAGAGGATATCTTGTTCAAATCCAGCTAAAACCTCTTCAAATCCAGCTAAAACCTGTTCAGATCCATCTAAAACCTGTTCAGATCCATCTAAAACCTGTTCAGATCTAGCCAAAACCTTCAAATCCAGCTAAAACCTCTTCAAATCCTGCTAAACCCAGTTCAAATCCATCTAAAACCTGTTCAAATCTAGCCAAAACCTTCAAATCCAACTAAAACCTCTTCAAATCCTGCTAACCCCAGTTCAAATCCATCTAAAACCTGTTCAAATCAATTCTAAAACCCAGTTCAAATCTATCTAAAACCTGTTCAAATCAATTCCAAAACCTGCTAAAACCAGTTCCAATCTATCTAAAACTTGTTCAAATCCATCTACAATCTTATGAAATCCATCTTTTCTCTTGTCACTGAATGAAAACAGATATTTTCCGTCTGAGCTGTTATTATCTGCTCTAATGCTCTGCGGTCGATAAAAGCTGATTTCTCGTGGACCGACTCGGAGCGAAGGCAGAACTAATGGCTGTGTAGTTTTTTTAAAAGCCGTGTACATACCTTCAGTCAGACCTCTGGGTCGTCATGGCGACCGCTGCAAACGAGCTCAGAGCACCGTTTAATGGAAATGTTATCCAAGCTTCTGTGTGACTCTCACTCAGAGAAAGAAGCAGCGTTTAAATCACAATTCCTCCAGAAAAATCCATCTAATCCTGTCACAGATTACAGAAGTATTACAGAGGCCGACACCGTCTGAGCTCTGTGACAAAGGACGAGTGAGAAATCCCTGAGTGAGAAGTTTCTGGAGCTCTGCTGAAAGTGTGCTATAATACGTAATAAATAAACGTCTCCCATATTAGTCAGGAATATTAACAACGCTCTGTACGTTACATGACTCAATCTGAGTCTGGACCCATCCCACAAACCTCTTCACCTGCAGCTGCTCCAGACCTGAGTCTGGACCCATCCCACAAACCTCTTCACCTGCAGCTGCTCCAGACCTGAGTCTGGACCCATCCCACAAACCTCTTCACCTGCAGCTGCTCCAGACCTGAGTCTGGACCCATCCCACAAACCTCTTCACCTGCAGCTGCTCCAGAGTCACTGAGTCTGGACCCATCCCACAAACCTCTTCACCTGCAGCTGCTCCAGACCTGAGTCTGGACCCATCCCACAAACCTCTTCACCTGCAGCTGCTCCAGACCTGAGTCTGGACCCATCCCACAAACCTCTTCACCTGCAGCTGCTCCAGACCTGAGTCTGGACCCATCCCACAAACCTCTTCACCTGCAGCTGCTCCAGAGTCACTGAGTCTGGACCCATCCACAAACCTCTTCACCTGCAGCTGCTCCAGACCTGAGTCTGGACCCATCCCACAAACCTCTTCACCTGCAGCTGCTCCAGACCTGAGTCTGGACCCATCCCACAAACCTCTTCACCTGCAGCTGCTCCAGACCTGAGTCTGGACCCATCCCACAAACCTCTTCACCTGCAGCTGCTCCAGACCTGAGTCTGGACCCATCCCACAAACCTCTTCACCTGCAGCTGCTCCAGACCTGAGTCTGGACCCATCCCACAAACCTCTTCACCTGCAGCTGCTCCAGACCTGAGTCTGGACCCATCCCACAAACCTCTTCACCTGCAGCTGCTCCAGACCTGAGTCTGGACCCATCCCACAAACCTCTTCACCTGCAGCTGCTCCAGACCTGAGTCTGGACCCATCCACAAACCTCTTCACCTGCAGCTGCTCCAGACCTGAGTCTGGACCCATCCCTAAACCTCTTCACCTGCAGCTGCTCCAGACCTGAGTCTGGACCCATCCCACAAACCTCTTCACCTGCAGCTGCTCCAGAGTCACTGAGTCTGGACCCATCCCACAAACCTCTTCACCTGCAGCTGCTCCAGACCTGAGTCTGGACCCATCCCACAAACCTCTTCACCTGCAGCTGCTCCAGACCTGAGTCTGGACCCATCCCACAAACCTCTTCACCTGCAGCTGCTCCAGAGTCACTGAGTCTGGACCCATCCCACAAACCTCTTCACCTGCAGCTGCTCCAGACCTGAGTCTGGACCCATCCCACAAACCTCTTCACCTGCAGCTGCTCCAGACCTGAGTCTGGACCCATCCCACAAACCTCTTCACCTGCAGCTGCTCCAGACCTGAGTCTGGACCCATCCCACAAACCTCTTCACCTGCAGCTGCTCCAGACCTGAGTCTGGACCCATCCCACAAACCTCTTCACCTGCAGCTGCTCCAGACCTGAGTCTGGACCCATCCCACAAACCTCTTCACCTGCAGCTGCTCCAGACCTGAGTCTGGACCCATCCCACAAACCTCTTCAAATAAACTTCTGTCGTCGTCTTGTTAGTGACGCGTTACAGAAATCCCCTGAAAACTGTGCTCCGTTGCACAGATTCGTGTTGTCTTTATATTTACACATATATATTATACAGGGACGTCATCTCCTGGAGCTCTTTTCAGTAAGTCTGGCTCCAGAGGTATTTTAAATGCATCTGAAGGTCTGTAAAAGTCCGTTCTCTGTGGAGTCTGCTGTCTGAGGAAGAGGCTCACGCCCTAAAGGCCAGACAGGTCAGGCTCAGTGTCTGCTTCAGGTGCTTGACTCAGCAGCTCATAAACCAGTCCAGACCCGCCTCCAGAGCCACTGCTGCAGTCATCCATCATCTTCATCACACGCTGGACCCTCTCCCGAACATTTACGGAGACGCAACTAGGAGCCAGACTCAAAGTTCTTACTACAGTCTGCTGTCATGATTATCAGTCCAGACCTGTCCAGATCCATCTAAAACCTGTCCAGATCCATCTAAAACCTGTCCAGATCCATCTAAAACCTGTTCAGATCCACCTAAAACCTGTTCAGATCCATCTAAAACCTGTTCAGATCCACCTAAAACCTGTCCAGATCCACCTAAAACCTGTCCAGATCCATCTAAAACCTGTTCAGATCCACCTAAAACCTGTCCAGATCCACCTAAAACCTGTTCAGATCCATCTAAAACCTGTTCAGATCCATCTAAAACCTGTCCAGATCCATCTAAAACCTGTCCAGATCCATCTAAAACCTGTTCAGATCCATCTAAAACCTGTCCAGATCCATCTAAAACCTGTCCAGATCCAAACCTGTTCAGATCCATCTAAAACCTGTCCAGATCCACCTAAAACCTGTCCAGATCCACCTAAAACCTGTCCAGATCCACCTAAAACCTGTCCAGATCCACCTAAAACCTGTCCAGATCCATCTAAAACCTGTCCAGATCCACCTAAAACCTGTTCAGATCCAAACCTGTTCAGATCCATCTAAAACCTGTTCAAATCCACCTAAAACCTGTCCAGATCCATCTAAAACCTGTTCAGATCCATCTAAAACCTGTCCAGATCCATCTAAAACCTGTCCAGATCCATCTAAAACCTGTTCAGATCCATCTAAAACCTGTCCAGATCCATCTAAAACCTGTCCAGATCCATCTAAAACCTGTTCAGATCCATCTAAAACCTGTTCAGATCCACCTAAAACCTGTCCAGATCCATCTAAAACCTGTTCAGATCCATCTAAAACCTGTCCAGATCCATCTAAAACCTGTTCAGATCCACCTAAAACCTGTCCAGATCCATCTAAAACCTGTCCAGATCCATCTAAAACCTGTTCAGATCCATCTAAAACCTGTCCAGATCCATCTAAAACCTGTCCAGATCCATCTAAAACCTGTCCAGATCCATCTAAAACCTGTTCAGATCCATCTAAAACCTGTCCAGATCCATCTAAAACCTGTCCAGATCCAAACCTGTTCAAATCCATCTAAATCCTGTTCAAATCCATCTAAAACCTGTCCAGATCCATCTAAAACCTGTCCAGATCCACCTAAAACCTGTCCAGATCCACCTAAAACTTGTTCAGATCCATCTAAAACCTGTTCAGATCCATCTAAAACCTGTTCAGATCCACCTAAAACCTGTCCAGATCCATCTAAAACCTGTTCAGATCCACCTAAAACCTGTCCAGATCCATCTAAAACCTGTTCAGATCCATCTAAAACCTGTCCAGATCCATCTAAAACCTGTCCAGATCCAAACCTGTTCAAATCCATCTAAATCCTGTTCAAATCCATCTAAAACCTGTCCAGATCCATCTAAAACCTGTCCAGATCCACCTAAAACCTGTCCAGATCCACCTAAAACCTGTCCAGATCCACCTAAAACCTGTCCAGATCCACCTAAAACCTGTCCAGATCCATCTAAGACCTGTTCAGATCCATCTAAAACCTGTTCAGATCCATCTAAAACCTGTTCAGATCCACCTGTTCAGATCCACCTGTTCAGATCCATCTAAAACCTGTTCAGATCCATCTTAAACCTGTTCAGATCCATCTAAAACCTGTTCAGATCCATCTAAAACCTTTCCAGATCCATCTAAAACCTGTTCAGATCCACCTAAAACCTGTCCAGATCCATCTAAAACCTGTCCAGATCCATCTAAAACCTGTTCAGATCCATCTAAAACCTGTCCAGATCCATCTAAAACCTGTCCAGATCCAAACCTGTTCAGATCCATCTAAAACCTGTCCAGATCCACCTAAAACCTGTCCAGATCCACCTAAAACCTGTCCAGATCCACCTAAAACCTGTCCAGATCCACCTAAAACCTGTCCAGATCCATCTAAAACCTGTCCAGATCCACCTAAAACCTGTTCAGATCCAAACCTGTTCAGATCCATCTAAAACCTGTTCAAATCCACCTAAAACCTGTCCAGATCCATCTAAAACCTGTCCAGATCCATCTAAAACCTGTTCAGATCCATCTAAAACCTGTCCAGATCCATCTAAAACCTGTCCAGATCCAAACCTGTTCAGATCCACCTAAAACCTGTCCAGATCCACCTAAAACCTGTCCAGATCCACCTAAAACCTGTCCAGATCCACCTAAAACCTGTCCAGATCCATCTAAAACCTGTCCAGATCCACCTAAAACCTGTCCAGATCCACCTAAAACCTGTCCAGATCCATCTAAAACCTGTTCAGATCCATCTAAAACCTGTTCAAATCCATCTAAAACCTGTTCAAATCCATCTAAAACCTGTTCAGATCCAAACCTGTTCAGATCCATCTAAAACCTGTTCAAATCCACCTAAAACCTGTTCAAATCCATCTAAAACCTGTTCAAATCCACCTAAAACCTGTTCAGATCCATCTAAAACCTGTCCAGATCCATCTAAAACCTGTCCAGATCCATCTAAAACCTGTTCAGATCCATCTAAAACCTGTCCAGATCCATCTAAAACCTGTCCAGATCCAAACCTGTTCAGATCCATCTAAAACCTGTCCAGATCCACCTAAAACCTGTCCAGATCCACCTAAAACCTGTCCAGATCCACCTAAAACCTGTCCAGATCCACCTAAAACCTGTCCAGATCCATCTAAAACCTGTCCAGATCCACCTAAAACCTGTCCAGATCCACCTAAAACCTGTCCAGATCCATCTAAAACCTGTTCAGATCCATCTAAAACCTGTTCAAATCCATCTAAAACCTGTTCAAATCCATCTAAAACCTGTTCAGATCCAAACCTGTTTAGATCCATCTAAAACCTGTTCAAATCCACCTAAAACCTGTTCAAATCCATCTAAAACCTGTTCAAATCCACCTAAAACCTGTTCAGATCCATCTAAAACCTGTCCAGATCCATCTAAAACCTGTCCAGATCCATCTAAAACCTGTTCAGATCCATCTAAAACCTGTCCAGATCCATCTAAAACCTGTCCAGATCCAAACCTGTTCAGATCCATCTAAAACCTGTCCAGATCCACCTAAAACCTGTCCAGATCCACCTAAAACCTGTCCAGATCCACCTAAAACCTGTCCAGATCCATCTAAAACCTGTTCAGATCCATCTAAAACCTGTCCAGATCCATCTAAAACCTGTTCAAATCCATCTAAAACCTGTTCAGATCCAAACCTGTTCAGATCCATCTAAAACCTGTCCAGATCCATCTAAAACCTGTCCAGATCCACCTAAAACCTGTCCAGATCCACCTAAAACCTGTCCAAATCCATCTAAAACCTGTCCAAATCCATCTAAAACCTGTCCAGATCCATCTAAAACCTGTCCAGATCCATCTAAAACCTGTTCAGATCCAAACCTGTTCAGATCCATCTAAAACCTGTTCAGATCCATCTAAGACCTGTTCAGATCCATCTAAAACCTGTTCAGATCCAAACCTGTTCAGATCCATCTAAAACCTGTCCAGATCCATCTAAAACCTGTCCAGATCCATCTAAAACCTGTTCAGATCCATCTAAAACCTGTTCAGATCCATCTAAAACCTGTCCAGATCCATCTAAAACCTGTCCAGATCCATCTAAAACCTGTTCAGATCCATCTAAAACCTGTTCAGATCCACCTAAAACCTGTCCAGATCCATCTAAAACCTGTTCAGATCCATCTAAAACCTGTCCAGATCCATCTAAAACCTGTTCAGATCCACCTAAAACCTGTCCAGATCCATCTAAAACCTGTCCAGATCCATCTAAAACCTGTTCAGATCCATCTAAAACCTGTCCAGATCCATCTAAAACCTGTCCAGATCCATCTAAAACCTGTCCAGATCCATCTAAAACCTGTTCAGATCCATCTAAAACCTGTCCAGATCCATCTAAAACCTGTCCAGATCCAAACCTGTTCAAATCCATCTAAATCCTGTTCAAATCCATCTAAAACCTGTCCAGATCCATCTAAAACCTGTCCAGATCCACCTAAAACCTGTCCAGATCCACCTAAAACTTGTTCAGATCCATCTAAAACCTGTTCAGATCCATCTAAAACCTGTTCAGATCCACCTAAAACCTGTCCAGATCCATCTAAAACCTGTCCAGATCCATCTAAAACCTGTCCAGATCCATCTAAAACCTGTCCAGATCCATCTAAAACCTGTCCAGATCCACCTAAAACCTGTCCAGATCCACCTAAAACCTGTCCAGATCCACCTAAAACCTGTCCAGATCCACCTAAAACCTGTCCAGATCCACCTAAAACCTGTCCAGATCCATCTAAAACCTGTCCAGATCCATCTAAAACCTGTTCAGATCCATCTAAAACCTGTTCAGATCCACCTGTTCAGATCCACCTGTTCAGATCCATCTAAAACCTGTTCAGATCCATCTTAAACCTGTTCAGATCCATCTAAAACCTGTTCAGATCCATCTAAAACCTTTCCAGATCCATCTAAAACCTGTTCAGATCCACCTAAAACCTGTCCAGATCCACCTAAAACCTGTCCAGATCCATCTAAAACCTGTCCAGATCCACCTAAAACCTGTCCAGATCCATCTAAGACCTGTTCAGATCCATCTAAAACCTGTTCAGATCCATCTAAAACCTGTTCAGATCCACCTGTTCAGATCCATCTAAAACCTGTTCAGATCCATCTAAAACCTGTTCAGATCCATCTTAAACCTGTTCAGATCCATCTAAAACCTGTTCAGATCCATCTAAAACCTGTCCAGATCCACCTAAAACCTGTCCAGATCCATCTAAAACCTGTCCAGATCCATCTAAAACCTGTTCAGATCCATCTAAAACCTGTCCAGATCCACCTAAAACCTGTTCAGATCCATCTAAAACCTGTTCAGATCCATCTAAAACCTGTTCAGATCCATCTAAAACCTGTCCAGATCCATCTAAAACCTGTTCAGATCCATCTAAAACCTGTTCAGATCCATCTAAAACCTGTTCAGATCCATCTAAAACCTGTTCAAATCCACCTGTTCAGATCCATCTAAAACCTGTCCAGATCCACCTAAAACCTGTCCAGATCCATCTAAAACCTGTTCAGATCCATCTAAAACCTGTTCAAATCCACCTGTTCAGATCCATCTAAAACCTGTTCAAATCCACCTGTTCAGATCCATCTAAAACCTGTTCAGATCCACCTAAAACCTGTCCAGATCCATCTAAAACCTGTTCAGATCCATCTAAAACCTGTTCAAATCCACCTGTTCAGATCCATCTAAAACCTGTCCAGATCCACCTAAAACCTGTCCAGATCCATCTAAAACCTGTTCAGATCCATCTAAAACCTGTCCAGATCCACCTAAAACCTGTCCAGATCCATCTAAAACCTGTTCAGATCCATCTAAAACCTGTTCAAATCCACCTGTTCAGATCCATCTAAAACCTGTTAAGATCCATCTAAAACCTGTTCAAATCCACCTGTTCAGATCCATCTAAAACTTGTTCAGATCCATCTAAAACCTGTTCAAATCCACCTGTTCAGATCCATCTAAAACCTGTTCAAATCCACCTGTTCAGATCCATCTAAAACCTGTTCAGATCCATCTAAAACCTGTTCAAATCCACCTATTCAGATCCATCTAAAACCTGTTCAAATCCACCTGTTTAGATCCATCTAAAACTTGTTCAGATCCATCTAAAACCTGTTCAAATCCATCTGTTCAGATCCATCTAAAACCTGTTCAAATCCATCTGTTTAGATCCATCTAAGACCTGTTCAGATCCATCTAAAACCTGTTCAGATCCATCTAAAACCTGTTCAGATCCATCTAAAACCTGTTCAAATCCATCTGTTTAGATCCATCTAAGACCTGTTCAGATCCATCTAAAACCTGTTCAGATCCATCTAAAACCTGTTCAGATCCACCTGTTCAGATCCATCTAAAACCTGTTCAGATCCATCTAAAACCTGTTCAGATCCATCTAAAACCTGTTTAGATCCATCTAAAACCTGTTCAGATCCATCTAAAACCTGTCCAGATCCACCTGTTCAGATCCATCTAAAACCTGTTCAAATCCATCTGTTTAGATCCATCTAAAACCTGTTCAAATCCACCTGTTCAGATCCATCTAAAACCTGTTCAAATCCATCTGTTCAGATCCATCTAAAACCTGTTCAAATCCATCTGTTTAGATCCATCTAAAACTTGTTCAGATCCATCTAAAACCTGTTCAAATCCACCTGTTCAGATCCATCTAAAACCTGTTCAAATCCACCTGTTCAGATCCATCTAAAACCTGTTCAGATCCATCTAAAACCTGTTCAGATCCATCTAAAACCTGTTCAGATCCATCTAAAACCTGTTCAGATCCATCTAAAACCTGTTCAGATCCATCTAAAACCTGTTCAGATCCATCTAAAACCTGTTCAAATCTGACTAAAACCTGTTCAAATCCATCTGTTCAGATCCATCTAAAACCTGTTCAGATCCACCTAAAACCTGTCCAGATCCATCTAAAACCTGTTCAGATCCATCTAAAACCTGTTCAAATCCACCTGTTCAGATCCATCTAAAACCTGTCCAGATCCACCTAAAACCTGTCCAGATCCATCTAAAACCTGTTCAGATCCATCTAAAACCTGTCCAGATCCACCTAAAACCTGTCCAGATCCATCTAAAACCTGTTCAGATCCATCTAAAACCTGTTCAAATCCACCTGTTCAGATCCATCTAAAACCTATTCAGATCCATCTAAAACCTGTTCAAATCCACCTGTTCAGATGCATCTAAAACTTGTTCAGATCCATCTAAAACCTGTTCAAATCCACCTGTTCAGATCCATCTAAAACCTGTTCAAATTCACCTGTTCAGATCCATCTAAAACCTGTTCAGATCCATCTAAAACCTGTTCAAATCCACCTGTTCAGATCCATCTAAAACCTGTTCAAATCCACCTGTTTAGATCCATCTAAAACCTGTTCAAATCCATCTAAAACCTGTTCAAATCCATCTAAAACCTGTTCAAATCCACCTGTTTAGATCCATCTAAGACCTGTTCAGATCCATCTAAAACCTGTTCAGATCCATCTAAAACCTGTTCAGATCCATCTAAAACCTGTTCAAATCCATCTGTTTAGATCCATCTAAGACCTGTTCAGATCCATCTAAAACCTGTTCAGATCCATCTAAAACCTGTTCAGATCCACCTGTTCAGATCCATCTAAAACCTGTTCAGATCCATCTAAAACCTGTTCAGATCCATCTAAAACCTGTTTAGATCCATCTAAAACCTGTTCAGATCCATCTAAAACCTGTCCAGATCCACCTGTTCAGATCCATCTAAAACCTGTTCGAATCCATCTGTTTAGATCCATCTAAAACCTGTTCAAATCCACCTGTTCAGATCCATCTAAAACCTGTTCAAATCCATCTGTTCAGATCCATCTAAAACCTGTTCAAATCCATCTGTTTAGATCCATCTAAAACTTGTTCAGATCCATCTAAAACCTGTCCAGATCCATCTAAAACCTGTTCAGATCCATCTAAAACCTGTCCAGATCCACCTAAAACCTGTTCAGATCCATCTAAAACCTGTCCAGATCCATCTAAAACCTGTCCAGATCCATCTAAAACCTGTTCAGATCCATCTAAAACCTGTCCAGATCCACCTAAAACCTGTTCAGATCCATCTAAAACCTGTCCAGATCCATCTAAAACCTGTTCAGATCCATCTAAAACCTGTCCAGATCCATCTAAAACCTGTTCAGATCCATCTAAAACCTGTTCAAATCTACCTGTTCAGATCCATCTAAAACCTGTTCAGATCCATCTAAAACCTGTCCAGATCCACCTAAAACCTGTCCAGATCCATCTAAAACCTGTTCAGATCCATCTAAAACCTGTTCAAATCCACCTGTTCAGATCCATCTAAAACCTGTTCAAATCCACCTGTTCAGATCCATCTAAAACCTGTTCAGATCCACCTAAAACCTGTCCAGATCCATCTAAAACCTGTTCAGATCCATCTAAAACCTGTTCAAATCCACCTGTTCAGATCCATCTAAAACCTGTCCAGATCCACCTAAAACCTGTCCAGATCCATCTAAAACCTGTTCAGATCCATCTAAAACCTGTCCAGATCCACCTAAAACCTGTCCAGATCCATCTAAAACCTGTTCAGATCCATCTAAAACCTGTTCAAATCCACCTGTTCAGATCCATCTAAAACCTGTTCAGATCCATCTAAAACCTGTTCAAATCCACCTGTTCAGATCCATCTAAAACTTGTTCAGATCCATCTAAAACCTGTTCAAATCCACCTGTTCAGATCCATCTAAAACCTGTTCAAATCCACCTGTTCAGATCCATCTAAAACCTGTTCAGATCCATCTAAAACCTGTTCAAATCCACCTATTCAGATCCATCTAAAACCTGTTCAAATCCACCTGTTTAGATCCATCTAAAACTTGTTCAGATCCATCTAAAACCTGTTCAAATCCATCTGTTCAGATCCATCTAAAACCTGTTCAAATCCATCTGTTTAGATCCATCTAAGACCTGTTCAGATCCATCTAAAACCTGTTCAGATCCATCTAAAACCTGTTCAGATCCATCTAAAACCTGTTCAAATCCATCTGTTTAGATCCATCTAAGACCTGTTCAGATCCATCTAAAACCTGTTCAGATCCATCTAAAACCTGTTCAGATCCACCTGTTCAGATCCATCTAAAACCTGTTCAGATCCATCTAAAACCTGTTCAGATCCATCTAAAACCTGTTTAGATCCATCTAAAACCTGTTCAGATCCATCTAAAACCTGTCCAGATCCACCTGTTCAGATCCATCTAAAACCTGTTCAAATCCATCTGTTTAGATCCATCTAAAACCTGTTCAAATCCACCTGTTCAGATCCATCTAAAACCTGTTCAAATCCATCTGTTCAGATCCATCTAAAACCTGTTCAAATCCATCTGTTTAGATCCATCTAAAACTTGTTCAGATCCATCTAAAACCTGTTCAAATCCACCTGTTCAGATCCATCTAAAACCTGTTCAAATCCACCTGTTCAGATCCATCTAAAACCTGTTCAGATCCATCTAAAACCTGTTCAGATCCATCTAAAACCTGTTCAGATCCATCTAAAACCTGTTCAGATCCATCTAAAACCTGTTCAGATCCATCTAAAACCTGTTCAAATCTGACTAAAACCTGTTCAAATCCATCTGTTCAGATCCATCTAAAACCTGTTCAGATCCACCTAAAACCTGTCCAGATCCATCTAAAACCTGTTCAGATCCATCTAAAACCTGTTCAAATCCACCTGTTCAGATCCATCTAAAACCTGTTCAGATCCATCTAAAACCTGTCCAGATCCACCTAAAACCTGTCCAGATCCATCTAAAACCTGTTCAAATCCACCTGTTCAGATCCATCTAAAACCTATTCAGATCCATCTAAAACCTGTTCAAATCCACCTGTTCAGATCCATCTAAAACTTGTTCAGATCCATCTAAAACTTGTTCAGATCCATCTAAAACCTGTTCAAATCCACCTGTTCAGATCCATCTAAAACCTGTTCAAATCCACCTGTTCAGATCCATCTAAAACCTGTTCAGATCCATCTAAAACCTGTTCAAATCCACCTGTTTAGATCCATCTAAAACCTGTTCAAATCCATCTAAAACCTGTTCAAATCCATCTAAAACCTGTTCAAATCCACCTGTTTAGATCCATCTAAGACCTGTTCAGATCCATCTAAAACCTGTTCAGATCCATCTAAAACCTGTTCAGATCCATCTAAAACCTGTTCAAATCCATCTGTTTAGATCCATCTAAGACCTGTTCAGATCCATCTAAAACCTGTTCAGATCCATCTAAAACCTGTTCAGATCCACCTGTTCAGATCCATCTAAAACCTGTTCAGATCCATCTAAAACCTGTTCAGATCCATCTAAAACCTGTTCAGATCCATCTAAAACCTGTTCAGATCCATCTAAAACCTGTCCAGATCCACCTGTTCAGATCCATCTAAAACCTGTTCAAATCCATCTGTTTAGATCCATCTAAAACCTGTTCAAATCCACCTGTTCAGATCCATCTAAAACCTGTTCAAATCCATCTGTTCAGATCCATCTAAAACCTGTTCAAATCCATCTGTTTAGATCCATCTAAAACTTGTTCAGATCCATCTAAAACCTGTTCAAATCCACCTGTTCAGATCCATCTAAAACCTGTTCAAATCCACCTGTTCAGATCCATCTAAAACCTGTTCAGATCCATCTAAAACCTGTTCAGATCCATCTAAAACCTGTTCAGATCCATCTAAAACCTGTTCAGATCCATCTAAAACCTGTTCAGATCCATCTAAAACCTGTTCAGATCCATCTAAAACCTGTTCAGATCCATCTAAAACCTGTTCAAATCCATCTGTTCAGATCCATCTAAAACCTGTTCAAATCCATCTGTTTAGATCCATCTAAAACTTGTTCAGATCCATCTAAAACCTGTTCAAATCCACCTGTTCAGATCCATCTAAAACCTGTTCAAATCCACCTGTTCAGATCCATCTAAAACCTGTTCAGATCCATCTAAAACCTGTTCAGATCCATCTAAAACCTGTTCAAATCTGACTAAAACCTGTTCAAATCTGACTAAAACCTGTTCAAATCCACCTGTTCAGATCCATCTAAAACCTGTTCAAATACACCTGTTCAGATCCATCTAAAACCTGTTCAGATCCATCTAAAACCTGTTCAAATCCATCTGTTTATATCCATCTAAAACCTGTTCAGATCCATCTAAAACCTGTTCAGATCCATCTGTTCAGATCCATCTAAAACCTGTTCAGATTCATCTAAAACCTGTTCAGATCCATCTAAAACCTGTTCAGATTCCTCTAAAACCTGTTCAGATCCATCTAAAACCTGTCCAGATCCATCTAAAACCTGTTCAGATCCATCTAAAACCTGTTCAAATCCACCTGTTCAGATCCATCTAAAACCTGTTCAGATCCATCTAAAACCTGTTCAGATCCATCTAAAACCTGTTCAGATCCATCTAAAACCTGTTCAGATCCATCTAAAACCTGTTTAAATCCATCTGTTTAGATCCATCTAAAACCTGTTCAGATCCATCTAAAGCCTGTTCAGATCCATCTGTTCAGATCCATCTAAAACCTGTTCAGATCCATCTAAAACCTGTTCAGATCCATCTGTTCAGATCCATCTAAAACCTGTTCAGATCCATCTAAAACCTGTTCAGATCCATCTAAAACCTGTTCAGATCCATCTAAAACCTGTTCAAATCCATCTGTTTAAATCCATCTAAAACCTGTTCAGATCCATCTAAAACCTGTTCAGATCCATCTAAAACCTGTTCAGATTCCTCTAAAACCTGTTCAGATCCATCTAAAACCTGTTCAGATCCATCTAAAACCTGTTCAGATTCCTCTAAAACCTGTTCAGATCCATCTACAACCTGTTCAAATCCATCTGTTCAGATCCATCTAAAACCTGTTCAGATCCACCTGTTCAGATCCATCTAAAACCTGTTCAAATCCATCTAAAACCTGTTCAGATCCATCTAAAACCTGTTCAGATCCATCTAAAACCTGTTCAAATCCATCTAAAACCTGTTCAAATCCAACTAAAACCTGTTCAGATCCATCTAAAACCTGTTCAGATCCATCTAAAACCTGTTCAGATCCATCTAAAACCTGTTCAAATACACCTGTTCAGATCCATCTAAAACCTGTTCAGATCCATCTAAAACCTGTTCAGATCCATCTAAAACCTGTTTAGATCCATCTAAAACCTGTTCAAATCCATCTGTTTAAATCCATCTAAAACCTGTTCAGATCCATTTAAAACCTGTTCAGATCCATCTAAAACCTGTTCAGATCCATCTAAAACCTGTTCAGATCCATCTAAAACCTGTTCAGATTCCTCTAAAACCTGTTCAGATCCATCTAAAACCTGTTCAGATCCATCTAAAACCTGTTCAGATCCATCTAAAACCTGTTCAGATCCATCTGTTTAGATCCATCTAAAACCTGTTCAGATCCATCTGTTCAAATCCATCTAAAACCTGTTCAGATCCATCTAAAACCTGTTCAGATCCATCTAAAACCTGTTCAGATCCATCTAAAACCTGTTCAAATCTATCTAAAACCTGTTCAGATCCATCTGTTTAGATCCATCTAAAACCTGTTCAAATCTATCTAAAACCTGTTCAGATCCATCTGTTCAGATCCATCTAAAACCTGTTCAGATCCATCTAAAACCTGTTCAGATCCATCTAAAACCTGTTCAAATCCATCTGTTCAGATTCCTCTAAAACCTGTTCAGATTCATCTAAAACCTGTTCAGATCCATCTAAAACCTGTTCAGAACCATCTAAAACCTGTTCAGATCCATCTAAAACCTGTTCAGATCCATCTAAAACCTGTTCAAATCCATCTAAAACCTGTTCAAATCCAACTAAAACCTGTTCAGATCCATCTAAAACCTGTTCAGATCCATCTAAAACCTGTTTAGATCCATCTGTTCAGATCCATCTAAAACCTGTTCAGATCCATCTAAAACTTGTTCAGATCCATCTAAAACCTGTTCAGATCCATCTAAAACCTGTTCAAATCCATCTGTTTAAATCCATCTAAAACCTGTTCAGATCCATTTAAAACCTGTTCAGATCCATCTAAAACCTGTTCAGATCCATCTAAAACCTGTTCAGATTCCTCTAAAACCTGTTCAGATCCATCTAAAACCTGTTCAAATCCACCTGTTCAGATCCATCTAAAACCTGTTCAGATTCCTGTAAAACCTGTTCAGATCCATCTAAAACCTGTTCAGATCCATCTAAAACCTGTTCAGATCCATCTAAAACCTGTTCAGATCCACCTGTTCAGATCCATCTAAAACCTGTTCAGATCCATCTGTTCAAATCCATCTAAAACCTGTTCAGATCCATCTAAAACCTGTTCAGATCCATCTAAAACCTGTCCAGATCCATCTGTTTAGATCCATCTAAAACCTGTTCAAATCCATCTAAAACCTGTTCAGATCCATCTAAAACCTGTTCAAATCCATCCGTTAAGATTCCTCTAAAACCTGTTCAGATCCATCTAAAACCTGTTCAGATCCATCTAAAACCTGTTCAGATCCATCTAAAACCTGTTCAAATCCACCTGTTCAAATCCATCTAAAGCCTGGTTCTTGGTGTTCCAGTCCCACTCCTCTTCCTGAGCCTGTAAACCTCACAGATGTTAGACTTTGACATTAAGTCTTTGTTCTACTCCAGAGATTTACTGCTCAGATGTAAAAACTCATTTGTACGACAGGTTTTTGTGCAGCGGGATCAGCACTTGCTCATTGTTCTGGTGTTTCTGCTGCTGACTCCACACACTCGGCTCTGGAGGAACCACAGCGTGACTTTAGTTTAGAGCCGGATCGGTCTGAGGTCTCCTGAGGAACAGAGCTGGAGGTGAGTAATGAAGAACCGAAGGAGAAATACTGACCCAGCGCTTTACACAGACGAGAGTTTCTGCTGCAGGAGGCTCTCAGTCCAGCTGCAAACTGTCTTTGTCTTTCATTTCAGATGGAAATACAGCAAAGAAGTGGGTTTAAAGGGGTTTAGATGGATTTGAACAGGTTTAAGATGGATTTGAACAGGTTTAAGATGGATTTGAACAGGTTTAAGATGGATTTGAACAGGTTTAAGATGGATTTTGAACAGGTTTTAGTTGGATTTGAACAGGTTTTAGGTGGATTTGAACAGGTTTTAGTTGAATTTGAACAGGTTTTAGTTGAATTTGAACAGGTTTTAGTTAGATTTGAACAGGTTTAAGATGGATTTGAACAGGTTTAAGATGGATTTGAACAGGTTTTAGTTAGATTTGAACAGGTTTAAGATGGATTTGAACAGGTTTTAGTTGGATTTGAACAGGTTTAAGATGGATTTGAACAGGTTTAAGATGGATTTGAACAGGTTTTAGTTGGATTTTGAACAGGTTTTAGTTGGATTTGAACAGGTTTTAGTTGGATTTGAACAGGTTTTAGTTAGATTTGAACAGGTTTTAGTTGGATTTGAACAGGTTTTAGTTGGATTTGAACAGGTTTAAGATGGATTTGAACAGGTTTAAGATGGATTTAAACAGGTTTTAGTTAGATTTGAACAGGTTTAAGATGGATTTGAACAGGTTTTAGTTGGATTTGAACAGGTTTAAGATGGATTTGAACAGGTTTTAGTTGGATTTGAACAGGTTTTAGTTGGATTTGAACAGGTTTAAGATGGATTTGAACAGGTTTTAGTTGGATTTGAACAGGTTTTAGTTGGATTTGAACAGGTTTTAGTTGGATTTGAACAGGTTTTAGTTGGATTTGAACAGGTTTAAAATGGATTTGAACAGGTTTTAGTTGGATTTGAACAGGTTTTAGTTTGATTTGAACAGGTTTAAGATGGATTTGAACAGGTTTAAGATGGATTTGAACAGGTTTAAGATGGATTTGAACAAGTTTAAGATGGATTTGAACAGGTTTAAGATGGATTTGAACAGGTTTAAGATGGATTTGAACAGGTTTAAGATGGATTTGAACAGGTTTTAGTTTGATTTGAACAGGTTTAAGATGGATTTGAACAGGTTTTAGTTGGATTTGAACAGGTTTTAGTTGGATTAGAACAGGTTTTAGTTGGATTTGAACAGGTTTTAGTTGGATTTGAACAGGTTTTAGTTGGATTAGAACAGGTTTTAGTTGGATTTGAACAGGTTTTAGTTGGATTTGAACAGGTTTTAGATGGATTTGAACAGGTTTTAGTTGGATTTGAACAGGTTTTAGATGGATTTGAACAGGTTTAAGATGGATTTGAACAGGTTTTAGTTTGATTTGAACAGGTTTAAGATGGATTTGAACAGGTTTTAGTTGGATTTGAACAGGTTTTAGTTGGATTTGAACAGGTTTTAGTTGGATTTGAACAGGTTTTAGTTTGATTTGAACAGGTTTAAGATGGATTTGAACAGGTTTAAGATGGATTTGAACAGGTTTAAGATGGATTTGAACAGGTTTAAGATGGATTTGAACAGGTTTTAGTTGGATTAGAACAGGTTTTAGTTGGATTTGAACAGGTTTTAGTTGGATTTGAACAGGTTTAAGATGGATTTGAACAGGTTTAAGATGGATTTGAACAGGTTTTAGATGGATTTGAACAGGTTTTAGATGGATTTGAACAGGTTTTAGTTTGATTTGAACAGGTTTAAGATGGATTTGAACAGGTTTAAGATGGATTTGAACAGGTTTAAGATGGATTTGAACAGGTTTAAGATGGATTTGAACAGGTTTTAGTTGGATTAGAACAGGTTTTAGTTGATTTGAACAGGTTTTAGTTGGATTTGAACAGGTTTAAGATGGATTTGAACAGGTTTAAGATGGATTTGAACAGGTTTTAGATGGATTTGAACAGGTTTTAGATGGATTTGAACAGGTTTTAGTTTGATTTGAACAGGTTTAAGATGGATTTGAACAGGTTTAAGATGGATTTGAACAGGTTTAAGATGGATTTGAACAGGTTTAAGATGGATTTGAACAGGTTTTAGATGGATTTGAACAGGTTTTAGATGGATTTGAACAGGTTTAAGATGGATTTGAACAGGTTTAAGATGGATTTGAACAGGTTTAAGATGGATTTGAACAGGTTTAAGATGGATTTGAACAGGTTTTAGATGGATTTGAACAGGTTTAAGATGGATTTGAACAGGTTTAAGATGGATTTGAACAGGTTTAAGATGGATTTGAACAGGTTTAAGATGGTTTTGAACAGGTTTAAGATGGATTTGAACAGGTTTAAGATGGATTTGAACAGGTTTTAGTTTGATTTGAACAGGTTTTAGTTTGATTTGAACAGGTTTAAGATGGATTTGAACAGGTTTTAGTTGGATTAGAACAGGTTTTAGTTGGATTTGAACAGGTTTAAGATGGATTTGAACAGGTTTAAGATGGATTTGAACAGGTTTTAGTTGGATTAGAACAGGTTTTAGTTGGATTAGAACAGGTTTTAGTTGGATTTGAACAGGTTTTAGTTGGATTTGAACAGGTTTTAGTTTGATTTGAACAGGTTTAAGATGGATTTGAACAGGTTTAAGATGGATTTGAACAGGTTTAAGATGGATTTGAACAGGTTTTAGATGGATTTGAACAGGTTTAAGATGGATTTGAACAGGTTTTGGATGGATTTGAACAGGTTTAAGATGGATTTGAACAGGTTTAAGATGGATTTGAACAGGTTTAAGATGGATTTGAACAGGTTTTAGTTTGATTTGAACAGGTTTAAGATGGATTTGAACAGGTTTTAGTTGGATTTGAACAGGTTTAAGATGGATTTGAACAGGTTTAAGATGGATTTGAACAGGTTTAAGATGGATTTGAACAGGTTTTAGTTAGATTTGAACAGGTTTAAGATGGATTTGAACAGGTTTTAGTTGGATTTGAACAGGTTTAAGATGGATTTGAACAGGTTTTAGTTGGATTTGAACAGGTTTTAGTTGGATTTGAACAGGTTTAAGATGGATTTGAACAGGTTTTAGTTGGATTTGAACAGGTTTTAGTTGGATTTGAACAGGTTTTAGTTGGATTTGAACAGGTTTTAGTTGGATTTGAACAGGTTTAAAATGGATTTGAACAGGTTTAAGATAGATTTGAACAGGTTTTAGTTTGATTTGAACAGGTTTTAGTTTGATTTGAACAGGTTTAAGATGGATTTGAACAGGTTTAAGATGGATTTGAACAGGTTTAAGATGGATTTGAACAAGTTTAAGATGGATTTGAACAGGTTTAAGATGGATTTGAACAGGTTTAAGATGGATTTGAACAGGTTTAAGATGGATTTGAACAGGTTTTAGTTGGATTTGAACAGGTTTAAGATGGATTTGAACAGGTTTTAGTTGGATTTGAACAGGTTTTAGTTGGATTTGAACAGGTTTAAGATGGATTTGAACAGGTTTTAGTTGGATTTGAACAGGTTTTAGTTGGATTTGAACAGGTTTTAGTTGGATTTGAACAGGTTTTAGTTGGATTTGAACAGGTTTAAAATGGATTTGAACAGGTTTAAGATGGATTAGAACAGGTTTTAGTTGGATTAGAACAGGTTTTAGTTGGATTTGAACTGGTTTTAGTTGGATTTGAACAGGTTTTAGTTGGATTTGAACAGGTTTTAGTTGGATTTGAACAGGTTTTAGATGGATTTGAACAGGTTTTAGTTGGATTTGAACAGGTTTTAGATGGATTTGAACAGGTTTTAGTTGGATTAGAACAGGTTTTAGTTTGATTTGAACAGGTTTTAGTTGGATTTGAACAGGTTTTAGTTGGATTTGAACAGGTTTTAGTTGGATTAGAACAGGTTTTAGTTGGATTTGAACAGGTTTAAGATGGATTTGAACAGGTTTAAGATGGATTTGAACAGGTTTTAGTTGGATTAGAACAGGTTTTAGTTGGATTAGAACAGGTTTTAGTTGGATTTGAACAGGTTTTAGTTGATTTGAACAGGTTTTAGTTTGATTTGAACAGGTTTAAGATGGATTTGAACAGGTTTAAGATGGATTTGAACAGGTTTAAGATGGATTTGAACAGGTTTTAGATGGATTTGAACAGGTTTAAGATGGATTTGAACAGGTTTTGATGGATTTGAACAGGTTTAAGATGGATTTGAACAGGTTTAAGATGGATTTGAACAGGTTTAAGATGGATTTGAACAGGTTTTAGTTTGATTTGAACAGGTTTAAGATGGATTTGAACAGGTTTAAGATGGATTTGAACAGGTTTTAGTTGGATTTGAACAGGTTTAAGATGGATTTGAACAGGTTTAAGATGGATTTGAACAGGTTTAAGATGGATTTGAACAGGTTTTAGTTAGATTTGAACAGGTTTAAGATGGATTTGAACAGGTTTTAGTTGGATTTGAACAGGTTTAAGATGGATTTGAACAGGTTTTAGTTGGATTTGAACAGGTTTTAGTTGGATTTGAACAGGTTTAAGATGGATTTGAACAGGTTTTAGTTGGATTTGAACAGGTTTTAGTTGGATTTGAACAGGTTTTAGTTGGATTTGAACAGGTTTTGGATGGATTTGAACAGGTTTAAGATGGATTTGAACAGGTTTAAGATGGATTTGAACAGGTTTAAGATGGATTTGAACAGGTTTTAGTTTGATTTGAACAGGTTTAAGATGGATTTGAACAGGTTTAAGATGGATTTGAACAGGTTTTAGTTGGATTTGAACAGGTTTAAGATGGATTTGAACAGGTTTAAGATGGATTTGAACAGGTTTAAGATGGATTTGAACAGGTTTTAGTTAGATTTGAACAGGTTTAAGATGGATTTGAACAGGTTTTAGTTGGATTTGAACAGGTTTAAGATGGATTTGAACAGGTTTTAGTTGGATTTGAACAGGTTTTAGTTTGATTTGAACAGGTTTAAGATGGATTTGAACAGGTTTAAGATGGATTTGAACAGGTTTAAGATGGATTTGAACAAGTTTAAGATGGATTTGAACAGGTTTAAGATGGATTTGAACAGGTTTAAGATGGATTTGAACAGGTTTAAGATGGATTTGAACAGGTTTAAGATGGATTTGAACAGGTTTTAGTTTGATTTGAACAGGTTTAAGATGGATTTGAACAGGTTTTAGTTGGATTTGAACAGGTTTTAGTTGGATTTGAACAGGTTTTAGTTGGATTAGAACAGGTTTTAGTAGGATTTGAACAGGTTTTAGTTGGATTTGAACAGGTTTTAGTTGGATTAGAACAGGTTTTAGTTGGATTTGAACAGGTTTTAGTTGGATTTGAACAGGTTTTAGATGGATTTGAACAGGTTTTAGTTGGATTAGAACAGGTTTTAGTTGGATTTGAACAGGTTTTAGTTGGATTTGAACAGGTTTAAGATGGATTTGAACAGGTTTAAGATGGATTTGAACAGGTTTTAGATGGATTTGAACAGGTTTTAGATGGATTTGAACAGGTTTTAGTTTGATTTGAACAGGTTTAAGATGGATTTGAACAGGTTTAAGATGGATTTGAACAGGTTTAAGATGGATTTGAACAGGTTTAAGATGGATTTGAACAGGTTTTAGATGGATTTGAACAGGTTTTAGATGGATTTGAACAGGTTTAAGATGGATTTGAACAGGTTTAAGATGGATTTGAACAGGTTTAAGATGGATTTGAACAGGTTTAAGATGGATTTGAACAGGTTTTAGATGGATTTGAACAGGTTTAAGATGGATTTGAACAGGTTTAAGATGGATTTGAACAGGTTTAAGATGGATTTGAACAGGTTTAAGATGGATTTGAATAGGTTTAAGATGGATTTGAACAGGTTTAAGATGGATTTGAACAGGTTTTAGTTTGATTTGAACAGGTTTTAGTTTGATTTGAACAGGTTTAAGATGGATTTGAACAGGTTTTAGTTGGATTAGAACAGGTTTTAGTTGGATTTGAACTGGTTTTAGTTGGATTTGAACTGGTTTTAGTTGGATTTGAACAGGTTTTAGTTGGATTTGAACAGGTTTTAGATGGATTTGAACAGGTTTTAGTTGGATTTGAACAGGTTTTAGATGGATTTGAACAGGTTTTAGTTGGATTAGAACAGGTTTTAGTTTGATTTGAACAGGTTTTAGTTGGATTTGAACAGGTTTTAGATGGATTTGAACAGGTTTTAGATGGATTTGAACAGGTTTTAGATGGATTTGAACAGGTTTAAGATGGATTTGAACAGGTTTTAGTTTGATTTGAACAGGTTTAAGATGGATTTGAACAGGTTTAAGTTTGATTTGAACAGGTTTTAGTTGGATTAGAACAGGTTTTAGTTGGATTTGAACAGGTTTTAGTTGGATTTGAACAGGTTTTAGTTGGATTAGAACAGGTTTTAGTTGGATTTGAACAGGTTTAAGATGGATTTGAACAGGTTTAAGATGGATTTGAACAGGTTTAAGATGGATTTGAACAGGTTTAAGATGGATTTGAACAGGTTTAAGATGGATTTGAACAGGTTTTAGTTTGATTTGAACAGGTTTAAGATGGATTTGAACAGGTTTAAGATGGATTTGAACAGGTTTTAGTTGGATTAGAACAGGTTTTAGTTGGATTAGAACAGGTTTTAGTTGGATTTGAACAGGTTTTAGTTGGATTTGAACAGGTTTTAGTTTGATTTGAACAGGTTTAAGATGGATTTGAACAGGTTTAAGATGGATTTGAACAGGTTTAAGATGGATTTGAACAGGTTTTAGATGGATTTGAACAGGTTTTAGATGGATTTGAACAGGTTTAAGATGGATTTGAACAGGTTTAAGATGGATTTGAACAGGTTTAAGATGGATTTGAACAGGTTTTAGTTTGATTTGAACAGGTTTAAGATGGATTTGAACAGGTTTAAGATGGATTTGAACAGGTTTAAGATGGATTTGAACAGGTTTAAGATGGATTTGAACAGGTTTTAGTTTGATTTGAACAGGTTTTAGTTTGATTTGAACAGGTTTAAGATGGATTTGAACAGGTTTTAGTTGAATTAGAACAGGTTTTAGTTGGATTTGAACTGGTTTTAGTTGGATTTGAACAGGTTTTAGTTGGATTTGAACAGGTTTTAGTTGGATTTGAACAGGTTTTAGATGGATTTGAACAGGTTTTAGTTGGATTTGAACAGGTTTTAGATGGATTTGAACAGGTTTTAGTTGGATTAGAACAGGTTTTAGTTTGATTTGAACAGGTTTTAGTTGGATTTGAACAGGTTTTAGTTGGATTTGAACAGGTTTTAGTTGGATTAGAACAGGTTTTAGTTGGATTTGAACAGGTTTAAGATGGATTTGAACAGGTTTAAGATGGATTTGAACAGGTTTTAGTTGGATTAGAACAGGTTTTAGTTGGATTAGAACAGGTTTTAGTTGGATTTGAACAGGTTTTAGTTGGATTTGAACAGGTTTTAGTTTGATTTGAACAGGTTTAAGATGGATTTGAACAGGTTTAAGATGGATTTGAACAGGTTTAAGATGGATTTGAACAGGTTTTAGATGGATTTGAACAGGTTTAAGATGGATTTGAACAGGTTTTGGATGGATTTGAACAGGTTTAAGATGGATTTGAACAGGTTTAAGATGGATTTGAACAGGTTTAAGATGGATTTGAACAGGTTTTAGTTTGATTTGAACAGGTTTAAGATGGATTTGAACAGGTTTAAGATGGATTTGAACAGGTTTTAGTTGGATTTGAACAGGTTTAAGATGGATTTGAACAGGTTTAAGATGGATTTGAACAGGTTTAAGATGGATTTGAACAGGTTTAAGATGGATTTGAACAGGTTTTAGTTTGATTTGAACAGGTTTTAGTTTGATTTGAACAGGTTTTAGTTTGATTTGAACAGGTTTAAGATGGATTTGAACAGGTTTTAGTTGGATTAGAACAGGTTTTAGTTGGATTTGAACTGGTTTTAGTTGGATTTGAACAGGTTTTAGTTGGATTTGAACAGGTTTTAGTTGGATTTGAACAGGTTTTAGATGGATTTGAACAGGTTTTAGTTGGATTTGAACAGGTTTTAGATGGATTAGAACAGGTTTTAGTTTGATTTGAACAGGTTTTAGTTGGATTTGAACAGGTTTTAGATGGATTTGAACAGGTTTTAGATGGATTTGAACAGGTTTTAGATGGATTTGAACAGGTTTAAGATGGATTTGAACAGGTTTTAGTTTGATTTGAACAGGTTTAAGATGGATTTGAACAGGTTTTAGTTGGATTAGAACAGGTTTTAGTTGGATTTGAACAGGTTTTAGTTGGATTTGAACAGGTTTTAGTTGGATTTGAACAGGTTTTAGTTGGATTAGAACAGGTTTTAGTTGGATTTGAACAGGTTTAAGATGGATTTGAACAGGTTTAAGATGGATTTGAACAGGTTTAAGATGGATTTGAACAGGTTTAAGATGGATTTGAACAGGTTTAAGATGGATTTGAACAGGTTTAAGATGGATTTGAACAGGTTTAAGATGGATTTGAACAGGTTTAAGATGGATTTGAACAGGTTTTAGTTTGATTTGAACAGGTTTAAGATGGATTTGAACAGGTTTAAGATGGATTTGAACAGGTTTTAGTTGGATTAGAACAGGTTTTAGTTGGATTAGAACAGGTTTTAGTTGGATTTGAACAGGTTTTAGTTGGATTTGAACAGGTTTTAGTTTGATTTGAACAGGTTTTAGTTGGATTTGAACAGGTTTTAGTTGGATTTGAACAGGTTTTAGTTGGATTAGAACAGGTTTTAGTTGGATTTGAACAGGTTTTAGTTGGATTTGAACAGGTTTTAGTTGGATTTGAACAGGTTTTAGTTTGATTTGAACAGGTTTAAGATGGATTTGAACAGGTTTAAGATGGATTTGAACAGGTTTAAGATGGATTTGAACAGGTTTAAGATGGATTTGAACAGGTTTTAGTTGGATTAGAAAAGGTTTTAGTTGGATTTGAACAGGTTTTAGTTGGATTTGAACAGGTTTAAGATGGATTTGAACAGGTTTAAGATGGATTTGAACAGGTTTTAGATGGATTTGAACAGGTTTTAGATGAATTTGAACAGGTTTTAGTTTGATTTGAACAGGTTTAAGATGGATTTGAACAGGTTTAAGATGGATTTGAACAGGTTTAAGATGGATTTGAACAGGTTTAAGATGGATTTGAACAGGTTTTAGATGGATTTGAACAGGTTTTAGATGGATTTGAACAGGTTTAAGATGGATTTGAACAGGTTTAAGATGGATTTGAACAGGTTTAAGATGGATTTGAACAGGTTTTAGATGGATTTGAACAGGTTTAAGATGGATTTGAACAGGTTTAAGATGGATTTGAACAGGTTTAAGATGGATTTGAACAGGTTTTAGATGGATTTGAACAGGTTTAAGATGGATTTGAACAGGTTTAAGATGGATTTGAACAGGTTTAAGATGGATTTGAACAGGTTTAAGATGGATTTGAACAGGTTTAAGATGGATTTGAACAGGTTTAAGATGGATTTGAACAGGTTTTAGATGGATTTGAACAGGTTTAAGATGGATTTGAATAGGTTTAAGATGGATTTGAACAGGTTTAAGATGGATTTGAACAGGTTTTAGATGGATTTGAACAGGTTTAAGATGGATTTGAACAGGTTTAAGATGGATTTGAACAGGTTTAAGATGGATTTGAACAGGTTTAAGATGGATTTGAACAGGTTTTAGATGGATTTGAACAGGTTTAAGATGGATTTGAATAGGTTTAAGATGGATTTGAACAGGTTTAAGATGGATTTGAACAGGTTTTAGTTTGATTTGAACAGGTTTTAGTTTGATTTGAACAGGTTTAAGATGGATTTGAACAGGTTTTAGTTGGATTAGAACAGGTTTTAGTTGGATTTGAACTGGTTTTAGTTGGATTTGAACTGGTTTTAGTTGGATTTGAACAGGTTTTAGTTGGATTTGAACAGGTTTTAGATGGATTTGAACAGGTTTTAGTTGGATTTGAACAGGTTTTAGATGGATTTGAACAGGTTTTAGTTGGATTAGAACAGGTTTTAGTTTGATTTGAACAGGTTTTAGTTGGATTTGAACAGGTTTTAGATGGATTTGAACAGGTTTTAGATGGATTTGAACAGGTTTTAGATGGATTTGAACAGGTTTAAGATGGATTTGAACAGGTTTTAGTTTGATTTGAACAGGTTTAAGATGGATTTGAACAGGTTTTAGTTGGATTAGAACAGGTTTTAGTTGGATTAGAACAGGTTTTAGTTTGATTTGAACAGGTTTAAGATGGATTTGAACAGGTTTAAGATGGATTTGAACAGGTTTTAGTTGGATTAGAACAGGTTTTAGTTGGATTAGAACAGGTTTTAGTTGGATTTGAACAGGTTTTAGTTGGATTTGAACAGGTTTTAGTTTGATTTGAACAGGTTTAAGATGGATTTGAACAGGTTTAAGATGGATTTGAACAGGTTTAAGATGGATTTGAACAGGTTTTAGATGGATTTGAACAGGTTTTAGATGGATTTGAACAGGTTTAAGATGGATTTGAACAGGTTTAAGATGGATTTGAACAGGTTTAAGATGGATTTGAACAGGTTTTAGTTGGATTAGAACAGGTTTTAGTTGGATTAGAACAGGTTTTAGTTGGATTTGAACAGGTTTTAGTTGGATTTGAACAGGTTTTAGTTTGATTTGAACAGGTTTAAGATGGATTTGAACAGGTTTAAGATGGATTTGAACAGGTTTAAGATGGATTTGAACAGGTTTTAGATGGATTTGAACAGGTTTTAGATGGATTTGAACAGGTTTAAGATGGATTTGAACAGGTTTAAGATGGATTTGAACAGGTTTAAGATGGATTTGAACAGGTTTTAGTTTGATTTGAACAGGTTTAAGATGGATTTGAACAGGTTTAAGATGGATTTGAACAGGTTTAAGATGGATTTGAACAGGTTTAAGATGGATTTGAACAGGTTTTAGTTTGATTTGAACAGGTTTTAGTTTGATTTGAACAGGTTTAAGATGGATTTGAACAGGTTTTAGTTGGATTAGAACAGGTTTTAGTTGGATTTGAACTGGTTTTAGTTGGATTTGAACAGGTTTTAGTTGGATTTGAACAGGTTTTAGTTGGATTTGAACAGGTTTTAGATGGATTTGAACAGGTTTTAGTTGGATTTGAACAGGTTTTAGATGGATTTGAACAGGTTTTAGTTGGATTAGAACAGGTTTTAGTTTGATTTGAACAGGTTTTAGTTGGATTTGAACAGGTTTTAGTTGGATTTGAACAGGTTTTAGTTGGATTAGAACAGGTTTTAGTTGGATTTGAACAGGTTTAAGATGGATTTGAACAGGTTTAAGATGGATTTGAACAGGTTTTAGTTGGATTAGAACAGGTTTTAGTTGGATTAGAACAGGTTTTAGTTGGATTAGAACAGGTTTTAGTTGGATTTGAACAGGTTTTAGTTGGATTTGAACAGGTTTTAGTTTGATTTGAACAGGTTTAAGATGGATTTGAACAGGTTTAAGATGGATTTGAACAGGTTTTAGATGGATTTGAACAGGTTTAAGATGGATTTGAACAGGTTTTGGATGGATTTGAACAGGTTTAAGATGGATTTGAACAGGTTTAAGATGGATTTGAACAGGTTTTAGTTTGATTTGAACAGGTTTAAGATGGATTTGAACAGGTTTAAGATGGATTTGAACAGGTTTTAGTTGGATTTGAACAGGTTTAAGATGGATTTGAACAGGTTTAAGATGGATTTGAACAGGTTTAAGATGGATTTGAACAGGTTTAAGATGGATTTGAACAGGTTTTAGTTTGATTTGAACAGGTTTTAGTTTGATTTGAACAGGTTTTAGTTTGATTTGAACAGGTTTAAGATGGATTTGAACAGGTTTTAGTTGGATTAGAACAGGTTTTAGTTGGATTTGAACTGGTTTTAGTTGGATTTGAACAGGTTTTAGTTGGATTTGAACAGGTTTTAGTTGGATTTGAACAGGTTTTAGATGGATTTGAACAGGTTTTAGTTGGATTTGAACAGGTTTTAGATGGATTTGAACAGGTTTTAGTTGGATTAGAACAGGTTTTAGTTTGATTTGAACAGGTTTTAGTTGGATTTGAACAGGTTTTAGATGGATTTGAACAGGTTTTAGATGGATTTGAACAGGTTTTAGATGGATTTGAACAGGTTTAAGATGGATTTGAACAGGTTTTAGTTTGATTTGAACAGGTTTAAGATGGATTTGAACAGGTTTTAGTTGGATTAGAACAGGTTTTAGTTGGATTAGAACAGGTTTTAGTTGGATTTGAACAGGTTTTAGTTGGATTTGAACAGGTTTTAGTTGGATTAGAACAGGTTTTAGTTGGATTTGAACAGGTTTAAGATGGATTTGAACAGGTTTAAGATGGATTTGAACAGGTTTAAGATGGATTTGAACAGGTTTAAGATGGATTTGAACAGGTTTAAGATGGATTTGAACAGGTTTAAGATGGATTTGAACAGGTTTTAGTTTGATTTGAACAGGTTTAAGATGGATTTGAACAGGTTTAAGATGGATTTGAACAGGTTTTAGTTGGATTAGAACAGGTTTTAGTTGGATTAGAACAGGTTTTAGTTGGACTTGAACAGGTTTTAGTTGGATTTGAACAGGTTTTAGTTTGATTTGAACAGGTTTAAGATGGATTTGAACAGGTTTAAGATGGATTTGAACAGGTTTAAGATGGATTTGAACAGGTTTTAGATGGATTTGAACAGGTTTAAGATGGATTTGAACAAGTTTTAGATGGATTTGAACAGGTTTAAGATGGATTTGAACAGGTTTAAGATGGATTTGAACAGGTTTAAGATGGATTTGAACAGGTTTTAGTTTGATTTGAACAGGTTTAAGATGGATTTGAACAGGTTTTAGTTGGATTTGAACAGGTTTTAGTTGGATTTGAACAGGTTTTAGTTGGATTTGAACAGGTTTTAGTTGGATTTGAACAGGTTTTAGTTGGATTTGAACAGGTTTTAGTTGGATTTGAACAGGTTTTAGTTGGATTTGAACAGGTTTTAGTTGGATTTGAACAGGTTTTAGTTGGATTTGAACAGGTTTTAGTTGGATTAGAACAGGTTTTAGTTGAATTTGAACAGGTTTTAGTTGGATTTGAACAGGTTTTAGTTGGATTTGAACAGGTTTTAGATGGATTTGAACAGGTTTTAGTTGGATTTTGAATCCTCTAACTGACCATAACTGAGACCTGAGCCTGGTCTTCGGCTGAGGCTGCTGAGGGAAGTGTTGAATTAATGGAGCCAGTATTTGACTCTGGCGTCTGTGGCAGCTTCAGAGCCGAGAGAGCAGGGCTTTGGCTCAGAGCGAGAGGAATCTGGGCCTATTTATCTTTTATCCCTAATGAGGACAGATGGATTAAGGTTTAACTGAACAAAGTCCTTTATGGATTTGGAACACTGACGCTTTGGAGCCAATATCTGTGTTCATATACTCCATCTTTTATTTAAACTGGTCTTAGTTGGATTTGAACAAGTTTTGTTATTTATTTTTGCTAATTTAACTTATTTCACAAATCTAGACAGATAGATTTCTTTATTGTCATTACACATGTACAAGTACAGTACAACAAAATGAGTCTGTGCTTAACGGTGCATAGACACAAAGGCTGCAGACCACACCAATGCAGCCGTAGTCTACGACAAACATCTACTGCAATGTTTTAAAATTCAGTCCGTTTATAGAAATGCAGTTAAAGAATGAAGTGTATGTCCCAGGTTCTTTTGTTCCTTCAGATTTTTATTTATTGATAATATATTTTATTTATATATATATATATATAATTTTAGTTTTTTTCTAATGTAGTTTCTGGAGTAATTTGTCTCAAAGCTCTCACTGACGTCCTTCAAAGCCTCAGTTTCTTATTAAACCAAGGAACCTCGACAGGAAACCAGTCTGAGTCCTGATCAAAGTGTCTTTTAATCAGAAACAAACGCAAACGCTTCATACAGAGCAAACGTTAAAATTCTGCACTGTTTTAGTCTGGGTTTAGTCCTCCATTAGACCTGTTTTAGTCCTGGTTTAGACCTGCTCTAGACCTGCTTTAGTCCTGCTTTAGACCTGCATTAGACCTGCTTTAGACCTGGCCTAGATCTGGTTTAGACCTGGTTTAGACCTGTTTTAGTTTAGTTTAATTTATGTTAGAATCACATTTTTTTTAACCACATTGCCTCAAAATACAAACACTACTATTACCTACTCACCTGTCCTCTCATGTCTCCTGTCTCCTCTGTCCTCTCATGTCTCCTGTCTCCTCTGTCCTCTCATGTCTCATGTCTCCTCTGTCCTCTCATGTCTCATGTCTCCTCTGTCCTCTCATGTCTCCTGTCTCCTCTGTCCTCTCATGTCTCCTGTCTCCTCTGTCCTCTCATGTCTCATGTCTCCTCTGTCCTCTCATGTCTCCTGTCTCCTCTGTCCTCTCATGTCTCCTGTCTCCTCTGTCCTCTCATGTCTCATGTCTCCTCTGTCCTCTCATGACTCCTCTGTCCTCTCATGTCTCCTGTCTCCTCTGTCCTCTCCTGTCTCCTCTGTCCTCTCATGTCTCCTGTCTCCTCTGTTCTCTCATGTCTCCTATCTCCTCTGTCCTCTCATGTCTCCTGTCTCCTCTGTCCTCTCATGTCTCCTGTCTCCTCTGTCCTCTCATGTCTCCTCTGTCCTCTCATGACTCCTCTGTCCTCTCATGTCTCCTGTCTCCTCTGTCCTCTCATGTCTCCTCTGTCCTCTCATGACTCCTCTGTACTCTCATGTCTCCTGTCTCCTCTGTCCTCTCATGTCTCCTCTGTACTCTCATGTCTCCTCTGTCCTCTCATGTCTCCTCTGTCCTCTCATGTCTCATGTCTCCTCTGTCCTCTCATGTCTCCTGTCTCCTCTGTCCTCTCCTGACTCCTCTGTCCTCTCATGTCTCCTCTGTTCTCTCATGTCTCATGTCTCCTCTGTCCTCTCATGACTCCTCTGTCCTCTCATGTCTCCTCTGTCCTCTCATGACTCCTCTGTCCTCTCATGACTCCTCTGTCCTCTCATGACTCCTCTGTCCTCTCATGTCTCATGTCTCCTCTGTCCTCTCATGACTCCTCTGTCCTCTCATGTCTCATCTCTCCTCTGTCCTCTCATGACTCCTCTGTCCTCTCATGTCTCCTCTGTTCTCTCCTGTCTCCTCTGTTCTCTCCTGTCTCCTGTCTCCTCTGTCCTCTCATGTCTCCTCTGTCCTCTCCTGTCTCCTCTGTCCTCTCATGTCTCCTCTGTCCTCTCATGTCTCCTCTGTCCTCTCCTGTCTCCTCTGTCCTCTCATGTCTCCTCTGTCCTCTCATGTCTCCTCTGTCCTCTCATGTCTCATGTCTCCTCTGTCCTCTCATGTCTAATGTCTCCTCTGTCCTCTCATGTCTCATGTCTCCTCTGTCCTCTCATGTCTCCTGTCTCCTCTGTCCTCTCCTGACTCCTCTGTCCTCTCATGTCTCCTCTGTCCTCTCATGACTCTTCTGTCCTCTCATGTCTCCTCTGTCCTCTCATGTCTCATGTCTCCTCTGTCCTCTCATGTCTCCTCTGTCCTCTCATGACTCCTCTGTCCTCTCATGTCTCATCTCTCCTCTGTCCTCTCATGACTCCTCTGTCCTCTCATGTCTCCTCTGTTCTCTCCTGTCTCCTCTGTTCTCTCCTGTCTCCTGTCTCCTCTGTCCTCTCATGTCTCCTCTGTCCTCTCCTGTCTCCTCTGTCCTCTCATGTCTCCTCTGTCCTCTCATGTCTCCTCTGTCCTCTCATGTCTCATGTCTCCTCTGTCCTCTCATGTCTCATGTCTCCTCTGTCCTCTCATGTCTCCTCTGTCCTCTCATGTCTCCTGTCTCCTCTGTCTTCTCATGTCTAATGTCTCCTCTGTCCTCTCATGTCTCATGTCTCCTCTGTCCTCTCATGTCTCATGTCTCCTCTGTCCTCTCATGACTCCTCTGTCCTCTCATGTCTCCTATGTCCTCTCATGACTCTTCTGTCCTCTCATGTCTCATGTCTCCTTTGTCCTCTCATGTCTCATGTCTCCTCTGTCCTCTCATGTCTCATGTCTCCTCTGTCCTCTCATGACTCCTCTGTCCTCTCATGTCTCATCTCTCCTCTGTCCTCTCATGTCTCATGTCTCCTCTGTCCTCTCATGTCTCCTGTCTCCTCTGTCCTCTCATGTCTCATGTCTCCTCTGTTCTCTCATGACTCTTCTTTCCTCTCATGACTCCTCTGTCCTCTCATGTCTCCTCTGTTCTCTCATGACTCCTCTGTCCTCTCATGTCTCCTCTGTCCTCTCATGTCTCCTCTGTCCTCTCATGTCTCATGTCTCCTCTGTCCTCTCATGACTCCTCTGTTCTCTCATGACTCTTCTGTCCTCTCATGTCTCCTCTGTTCTCTCATGACTCCTCTGTCCTCTCATGTCTCTTCTGTCCTCTCATGACTCCTCTGTCCTCTCATGTCTCCTCTGTTCTCTCATGACTCCTCTGTCCTCTCATGACTCTTCTGTCCTCTCATGTCTCATGTCTCCTCTGTCCTCTCATGACTCTTCTGTCCTCTCATGTCTCATGTCTCCTCTGTCCTCTCATGTCTCCTCTGTCCTCTCATGTCTCATGTCTCCTCTGTCCTCTCATGACTCCTCTGTCCTCTCATGTCTCATCTCTCCTCTGTCCTCTCATGACTCCTCTGTCCTCTCATGTCTCCTCTGTTCGCTCCTGTCTCCTGTCTCCTCTGTTCTCTCCTGTCTTCTGTCTCCTCTGTCCTCTCCTGTCTCCTCTGTCCTCTCATGTCTCCTCCGTCCTCTCATGTCTCCTCTGTCCTCTCATGACTCTTCTGTCCTCTGTCTCATGTCTCCTCTGTCCTCTCATGTCTAATGTCTCCTCTGTCCTCTCATGTCTCATGTCTCCTCTGTCCTCTCATGTCTAATGTCTCCTCTGTCCTCTCATGACTCCTCTGTCCTCTCATGTCTCCTCTGTCCTCTCATGACTCTTCTGTCCTCATGTCTCATGTCTCCTTTGTCCTCTCATGTCTCATGTCTCCTCTGTCCTCTCATGTCTCCTCTGTCCTCTCATGACTCCTCTGTCCTCTCATGTCTCCTCTGTCCTCTCATGTCTCATCTCTCCTCTGTCCTCTTATGTCTCATGTCTCCTCTGTCCTCTCATGACTCCTTTGTCCTCTCATATCTCCTGTCTCCTCTGTCCTCTCATGTCTCATGTCTCCTCTGTTCTCTCATGACTCCTCTGTCCTCTCATGTCTCCTCTGTCCTCTCATGACTCCTCTGTCCTCTCATGTCTCCTCTGTCCTCTCATGACTCCTCTGTCCTCTCATGTCTCCTTTGTCCTCTCATGTCTCATGTCTCCTCTGTCCTCTCATGTCTCCTCTGTCATCTCATGACTCCTCTGTCCTCTCATGTCTCATCTCTCCTCTGTCCTCTTATGTCTCATGTCTCCTCTGTCCTCTCATGACTCCTTTGTCCTCTCATATCTCCTGTCTCCTCTGTCCTCTCATGTCTCATGTCTCCTCTGTTCTCTCATGACTCCTCTGTCCTCTCATGTCTCCTCTGTCCTCTCATGACTCCTCTGTCCTCTCATGTCTCCTCTGTCCTCTCATGACTCCTCTGTCCTCTCATGTCTCCTCTGTCCTCTCATGTCTCCTCTGTCCTCTCATGTCTCCTCTGTCCTCTCATGACTCCTTTGTCCTCTCATATCTCCTGTCTCCTCTGTCCTCTCATGTCTCATGTCTCCTCTGTTCTCTCATGACTCCTCTGTCCTCTCATGTCTCCTCTGTCCTCTCATGACTCCTCTGTCCTCTCATGTCTCCTCTGTCCTCTCATGTCTCCTCTGTCCTCTCATGTCTCATGTCTCCTCTGTCCTCTCATGACTCCTCTGTCCTCTCATGTCTCCTCTGTTCTCTCATGACTCTTCTGTCCTCTCATGTCTCCTCTGTTCTCTCATGACTCCTCTGTCCTCTCATGTCTCCTGTCTCCTCTGTCCTCTCCTGACTCCTCTGTCCTCTCATGTCTCTTCTGTCCTCTCATGACTCTTCTGTCCTCTCATGTCTCATGTCTCCTCTGTCCTCTCATGTCTCCTGTCTCCTCTGTCCTCTCCTGACTCCTCTGTCCTCTCATGTCTCCTGTCTCCTCTGTCCTCTCATGTCTCATGTCTCCTCTGTCCTCTCATGACTCCTCTGTCCTCTCATGACTCCTCTGTCCTCTCATGTCTCATGTCTCCTCTGTCCTCTCATGTCTCCTGTCTCCTTTGTCCTCTCATGTCTCATGTCTCCTCTGTCCTCTCATGACTCCTCTGTCCTCTCATGACTCTTCTGTCCTCTCATGTCTCATGTCTCCTCTGTCCTCTCATGACTCCTCTGTCCTCTCATGTCTCCTGTCTCCTCTGTCCTCTCATGTCTTCTGTCTCCTCTGTCCTCTCATGTCTCATGTCTCCTCTGTCCTCTCCTGACTCCTCTGTCCTCTCATGTCTCCTCTGTTCTCTCATGACTCTTCTGTCCTCTCATGTCTCCTCTGTCCTCTCATGTCTCCTCTGTCCTCTCATGTCTCATGTCTCCTCTGTCCTCTCCTGACTCCTCTGTCCTCTCATGTCTCCTCTGTCCTCTCATGACTCCTCTGTCCTCTCATGTCTCATGTCTCCTCTGTCCTCTCATGTCTCATGTCTCCTCTGTCCTCTCCTGACTCCTCTGTCCTCTCATGACTCCTCTGTTCTCTCATGACTCTTCTGTCCTCTCATGTCTCCTCTGTCCTCTCATGTCTCCTCTGTCCTCTCCTGACTCCTCTGTCCTCTCATGTCTCATGTCTCCTCTGTCCTCTCCTGACTCCTCTGTCCTCTCATGTCTCATGTCTCCTCTGTCCTCTCATGTCTCCTCTGTTCTCTCATGACTCTTCTGTCCTCTCCTGACTCCTCTGTCCTCTCATGTCTCCTCTGTCCTCTCATGTCTCCTCTGTCCTCTCATGACTCCTCTGTCCTCTCATGACTCCTCTGTCCTCTCATGTCTCATGTCTCCTCTGTCCTCTCATGACTCCTCTGTCCTCTCATGTCTCCTGTCTCCTCTGTCCTCTCATGACTCCTCTGTCCTCTCATGACTCCTCTGTCCTCTCATGACTCCTCTGTCCTCTCATGACTCCTCTGTCCTCTCATGACTCTTCTGTCCTCTCATGTCTCTTCTGTCCTCTCATGACTCCTCTGTCCTCTCATGTCTCCTGTCTCCTCTGTCCTCTATCTGGTTTTCCTGAGTTTATGTTTTCTCGTGTCTGAGTTGGAAAAAAGCCAGGTGTGACCTCTGAGTGACCTCTGAGTGACCTCTGAGTGACCTTACGTTTACATAATGTACAGAATTAGATGTAGTTGTTTATAACACAGTCATTTACACACGAGGAATAACTGTGAGGGAAGTGTCTGTGGCTCTGGTGATGAAGGTGTGAGTGTGCCCCAGTGTGCACAGACGACCTCCAGTGTGTGACTGTGGAGTGAGCAGTAGTCTTTCAACCGGAAGGTAGGTGGTTCGATTCCCGCTCTCCCCACAGTTCATACTGTCGTTGTGTCCTTGGGCAAGACACTTAACCCACCTTGCCTCCAGTGGCTGTAACACTGGTGATTACTGTAGAACAATGTAAGTCTCTTTGGATAAAAGCGTCAGTAAATGAATAAATGTAAATGTAATGGGTCAGTCCCAAGGCGCAGTGGCTCAGGGGTAGAGCAGTCATCCTATAACCATTTACATTTACATTTAGTCATTTACAGACTCTTTTATCCAAAGTTACTTACAAGAGAGGAAAACAATGGAAGCAATTTCAACAACACAAGGAACAAAAAGTGCACCAAAACTAGTCTGTTACAACCCAGCAGAGTTTACAAAGCTAAGGACAGGAGAGAATTATTATTTATTTTTTAGAATTTTTTTTGAGAAGGTATCAATAGAAAGGAAGTAGAAGTCAGTGTTTGTCAGTCAGGTGTTGATGAAGAGATGTGTTTTCAGTTGTTTTTTAAAGATGGCTACAGAATCTGCTGATCTAGTAGCAGCAGTAGATCATTCACCAATGAACAGATCCTTTTTGGGACGGTACGGTGTTCATTTGCAGAGCGCAGGATCTGGTAGAACATAGGTCTGTATCAGTGAGTGAAGGGATGAGGGGGCGGAGCCAGTGGTGGTCTTGTAGGACAAGAGCAGAGCTTTGAACCTGATGTGGGCGTGAGAGAAAGGAGGAGCCTTCCCCACAGTTGTTGTGTCCTTGGGCAAGACACTTGAGCCTTGCCCCCAGTGGTGTTCCAGCTGTAACTCTGGTGAATTGGAGCTTAATGTAAAAGCGTCAGCTGAATAAATGACATGTGTGTAAAGTATTAGACCAGACTAGAACTTAAGGTGAAGCTAGCTTCTTTTTAATATGAATAGGACCTTTATTGGTGTGTTCTGAGGCCCATTTATTCCAGACAGTGGTAAACAAAGAGTCTTCAGAGTCTCCTGGTTATTCTTCACTGAGCCTTTGACTGGAACATGTTAGAGACAGGTTTGAAACAGCAGTGCTCTACAGTCGGCCCGACTCAAAGAAATCGACTTTCTGTCAGCGTCTGTCAGGACGAGGCGGCCCCCGGAGGAAAAATATAAAAATATAAAAGACGGCCGGCAGCTGAGATTGGGAGCCGGAGGAATCGATGAGTGCCGCGGTTCAGAGCCAGGCCGGCTGCGTGTGGTCGTGTCACTGACGCCAGGGCCTTCAAACCTGATCTGACAGGTTCTCACTGAGGTTTACACACTCCACCAGAGACGAGGACTCAATAAAGGACTCAGTCCCAGTCCCAGACTCAGTCCCAGACTCAGACTCAGTCCCAGACTCTGTCCCAGACTCAGACTCTGTCCCAGACTCAGTCCCAGTCCCAGACTCTGTCCCAGACTCAGTCCCAGACTCAGACTCAGACCCAGACTCTGTCCCAGACTCAGACTCTGTCCCAGACTCTGTCCCAGACTCTGTCCCAGACTCAGACTCTGTCCCAGACTCAGTCCCAGACTCAGACTCAGACCCAGACTCTGTCCCAGACTCAGACTCTGTCCCAGACTCTGTCCCAGACTCAGTCCCAGTCCCAGACTCTGTCCCAGACTCAGACTCTGTCCCAGACTCAGTCCCAGTCCCAGACTCTGTCCCAGACTCAGACTCTGTCCCAGTCCCAGACTCAGTCCCAGTCCCAGACTCTGTCCCAGACTCAGTCCCAGTCCCAGACTCTGTCCCAGTCCCAGACTCTGTCCCAGACTCAGTCCCAGACTCAGACTCTGTCCCAGACTCAGACTCAGACTCAGACCCAGACTCTGTCCCAGACTCAGACTCTGTCCCAGACTCTGTCCCAGACTCTGTCCCAGACTCAGACTCTGTCCCAGACTCAGTCCCAGTCCCAGACTCTGTCCCAGACTCAGACTCTGTCCCAGACTCTGTCCCAGACTCAGTCCCAGACTCAGTCCCAGTCCCAGACTCTGTCCCAGACTCAGTCCCAGTCCCAGACTCTGTCCCAGACTCAGTCCCAGTCCCAGACTCAGACTCTGTCCCAGACTCAGTCCCAGTCCCAGACTCAGTCCCAGACTCAGTCCCAGTCCCAGACTCTGTCCCAGACTCAGTCCCAGTCCCAGACTCAGACTCAGACTCAGACTCAGTCCCAGACTCAGACTAAGTCCCAGACTCAGACTCAGTCCCAGACTCAGACTCAGTCCCAGACTCAGACTCTGTCCCAGACTCAGACCCAGACTCGGTCCCAGACTCAGACTCTGTCCCAGTCCCAGACTCAGTCCCAGACTCAGACTCAGACTCAGACTCAGACTCAGTCCCAGACTCAGACTCAGTCCCAGACTCAGACTCAGTCCCAGACTCAGACTCTGTCCCAGACTCAGTCCCAGACTCAGACTCTGTCCCAGTCCCAGACTCAGTCCCAGACTCAGACTCAGACTCAGTCCCAGACTCAGACTCAGTCCCAGACTCAGACTCTGTCCCAGACTCAGTCCCTGTCCCAGACTCAGTCCCAGACTCAGACTCAGTCCCAGACTCAGTCCCAGACTCAGACTCAGACTCAGACTCAGTCCCAGACTCAGACTCAGTCCCAGACTCAGACTCTGTCCCAGTCCCAGACTCAGTCCCAGACTCAGACTCAGACTCAGACTCAGTCCCAGACTCAGACTCAGTCCCAGACTCAGACTCTGTCCCAGTCCCAGACTCAGTCCCAGACTCAGACTCAGACCCAGACTCAGTCCCAGACTCAGACTCAGTCCCAGACTCAGACTCTGTCCCAGACTCAGTCCCAGTCCCAGACTCTGTCCCAGACTCAGTCCCAGTCCCAGACTCAGACTCAGACTCAGACTCAGACTCAGTCCCAGACTCAGACTAAGTCCCAGTCCCAGACTCAGTCCCAGACTCAGACTCAGACTCAGACTCAGACTCAGTCCCAGACTCAGACTCAGTCCCAGACTCAGACTCAGTCCCAGACTCAGACTCTGTCCCAGACTCAGTCCCAGACTCAGACTCTGTCCCAGTCCCAGACTCAGTCCCAGACTCAGACTCAGACTCAGTCCCAGACTCAGACTCAGTCCCAGACTCAGTCCCTGTCCCAGACTCAGTCCCAGACTCAGACTCAGTCCCAGACTCAGTCCCAGACTCAGACTCAGACTCAGACTCAGTCCCAGACTCAGACTCAGTCCCAGACTCAGTCCCTGTCCCAGACTCAGTCCCAGACTCAGACTCAGACTCAGACTCAGTCCCAGACTCAGACTCAGTCCCAGACTCAGACTCTGTCCCAGTCCCAGACTCAGTCCCAGACTCAGACTCAGACTCAGACTCAGTCCCAGACTCAGACTCAGTCCCAGACTCAGACTAAGTCCCAGACTCAGTCCCAGACTCAGACTCAGTCCCAGACTCAGACTCAGACTCAGACCCTGATCGTTGGGTTTGAACGGGCCCTCACCTCAGGTTGAGAGAGTTCTGTTCTGGTCTGAATGTTGTTGAAGAAAGGCCCCTGGAGCCTCTCTGTTTCCTCCAGAGCAGGAACCTCACAGAAAACAGGAGGAGACTGCTCTGGAGCCTGGAGTGACTCAGGAGAGCAGTGCTCTGCGTCGGAGGTGACGACCTGAGTCAGAGAGTTTCAGAGTTAATCAGCAGCTCCATTAACACCTGAGACAGTGTCTCTGCAGCGAGAGCAGAATCTCAGCTACACTGGTGAAAGTCTGGTATTTAAGCCGTAAAACAGTAAATATCTAGTAAACGCAAAGAATTTACAATAATAAACAGAAAATACACAATTTAGTTTAAATTTATTGGAAAATAAAATCATTCAGCTGAAGATGTATAAAGAAAATGAAGAAAAGGTGATTTATTTATTTTTTTATCCTGAACGCAGAGGCTCGGAGGGAACAGTGAAGAGGAGCAGATGTCTGTCAGAGCGTCTCCTCGAGCCTCAGCTTCAGACAAAACACAAAGAGACAAGCTCTGAGTCACAGCTGAGACCGACATTAATCCGTCTGAACACATCCTCCCAAAGAAAGAAACCTGAAATCCTGTTTGACTCTCCTCAGGCCCCAAACCCAGACCTGGCCCGGTTCCCTCTGGACCAGTTCCAGAACTCCTGCGGTCTGTTCTGGACTCTGGAGCAGCTCCTGCTGAAGTCGGACCAAGACTGGTTCAGCCTGGATCTGAGCTCGGACCAGACCGGGTTCATGCAGAGTCTGGAGCAGAGGGTTTTGCATTTGTCCCACGAGTTCCCGCTCTTCTCCGTTTATCTGTGGAGGGTCGCGGGTTTACTCTGTTCCAGGGACAAGACCGGACCAGGATCAAGACCAGATCCAGGACCGGGACCAGGATGAAAACCAGGATCAGAACAGGCTCAGACAGGCTTTAGGTTTGGACGTTAGAATGAGAGATACAGTTTGTAAATTCTGTGCATTAATTGGATCTATTCCAATAAAGTGGAAAGAATAAAGAGGCGTTTGAATGGATTTTTGGATTTTATTATCGTGGACCTCGGTCTTCTCTTCACTGGGTCACATCAGTTTGCATTAAAAGTGCATTGGTCGCAAACGTTTAATGGTGCAGCATTCTGCTTCTGGTACAACTCTCAAGGCAGAAACTAAATAAATACATTTATAGAAAATGACAAGTATATCATCGATATTATCCAACGGTTTATTTTGAAGGAGCCTGAAATGAGTTTATTGTACTTTCTCCAAAAGTAGAAGTTAGTGAGACATATTTATATCCTTTTGTTGTCGAGCGGTTTTGTTCTTCTCCTCAGAGATCTGTGAGACCTTCAGGCGACTCTTTGTGACTTTCACCAACAGCTGCTGCTTCAGTGAAAATAGAAAAGACTGGATCAGAACCAAACACAGAACTGGCCACGGCTCAAAAACACAGTCAGGACCGGTTTATGAAGTTATGACAAGGTTAGAAACGAGAACTGTCACTTTTCAGACATTTGTGCTTTTTATCAAAATGC